>JARBWK010000007.1:148849028-148868838 GCA_030556195.1 Anolis apletophallus | reverse complement strand
GAGACTGGCAGGGGCGAAAAGAGGGCCTCCCCTGAGGAGCGAAGGGCTTGGGCTGGCTCATGGGAGGAGAGCTGGTCACGAAGGTAGGCAGGTCCCAAACCGTTTAGGGCTTTATAGGTAATCACCTCCACCTTGAATTGGGCTCGGAAAATAAACGGCAGCCAGTGGAGCTCTTTGAACAGGGGGGTCGATCGCTCCCTGTAACCTGCCCCAGTTACTAATCTGGCAGCCGAGCATGGGACAAGTTGAAGTTTCCGGGCCGTCTTCAAGGGAAGCCCCACGTAGAGCGCATTGCAGTAGTCCAATATAGAGGTAACCAAGGCGTGGACCACCAGGGTCAAGTCAGACTTCACGAGGTATGGTCGCAGTTGGCGCACGTGTTTTAACTGTGAGAAGGCTCTCCCGGCCACCGCCGACACCTGAGCATCAAGCGGCAGCGCTGAATCTAAGAGAACCCCCAAACTGCGGACCTGTGACTTCAGGGGGAGTGTAACCCCGTCCAGCACAGGTTGCCACCCAATACCCCGATCAGACGAGCGACTGATAAAATAGATCCTTGTGGGACCCTACAGGTCAAAGGTCCAGGGCTTTGCCAGTATGCAGGCAGAGGTTAACCAAAACAACACCCAGCTTGTGTCAAAACTGTTTCACATAAAGCAGTGACACTTGGCCATTTTGAGGTCTGAGTTCAAAACATAAAGATACCACACAGCTGAAGTTGCAAAGCAAAGTCTCATTAACATTTGATTGATTGATTGATTGATTGATTTTATTATTTATGAGTCGCCCTCCACGTCAGTGCTCCGGGCGACTTACACACAAAAACACATAAAAGAATTCAATAGTTAAAAGCTAAAAGAATAAAAAGATTAATTAAAATAGTTCCAGTAGCTCAGGCTAAGTCTGGGAGGTGTCCTAGCCATAAGCCTTTTGGAGAGCCAGGTCTTCAGTGCGGTCAGGAACTGGGGCATGTCCCGGATAGCTCTCTGATCCGCCGGCATCAAGTTCCAAAGGACAGGGGCCGCGATGGAAAAAGCTCTCCGTCTCGTGGTGTCGAGGCGGGCCTCACTCACACCTGGGATGCGGAGAAGGTCCCTGTTTCCTGAACGCGACCTTAAATGAGCTGGTTCGGACAAGCGGTCTTTTAAATAAGCTGGGCCGGCACCATGGAGGGCCTTAAAGGTAAGCGACAGGATCTTGTGGATGGCTCTGAGCTCGACTGGCAGCCAGTGCAGGCGCTGCAGAGATGGCGCGATATGGCATCTCAGTGGTGTCCCGGTGAGGAGTCTGGCGGCTGCATTCTGCACCAGCTGGATTTACGAGTGGTTGACTGCGGCAACCCCACGTACAAGGCATTACAGTAGTCCAGCCGTGATGTCACTGTGGCATGGACCACCGTAGCCAGCGCATCTGATGGAAGGTAAGGTGCCAGTTGACGTGCCTGGCGTAGGTGGAAGAAAGCTCCCTTACTTGTCGCAGCAACCTGGGCCTCCAGTGAGAGTCTCGAGTCTAGTATCACACCGAGACTCTTCACCGACGGGGCCGGGATCAGCGGCTCTCCCTCAAAGAATCTCATAGAATCTCAGTCTTTGATGGATTGATCTTGAGTTTGTATGAGCGGAGCCATCTGGTCACTGCCTCTAGTCCTTGTCTGAAGTTCTCAGGCACCGATGTTACACCTGGCTCAAGCTTCAGCAGAAGCTGGGTGTCATCTGCATATTGGTAGCACCCCAATCCAAAACTTCTGGCTATGCTTGCCAAGGGTTGGACGTAGATGTTAAAAAGCGTTGGTGACAAAATGGCGCCTTGGGGGACTCCACAGTCCAGGGTGGATTTCTTGGACGCTTGGCCTCGCCACTCAACACGCTGCGAACGGCCCCGCAGGAAGGAATCGAACCAGGCCAAAGCTGTGCCTTGAATCCCAATGGCTGATAGTCGCCGCAACAGCAAGTCATGGTCCACCGTGTCGAACGCCGCGGTGAGGTCAAGCAGCACCAGGATAGCCGAACCTCCCTTCTCAATTGGCGGCGGATGTCGTCCGTAATGGCCACCAGGACGGTCTCGGTCCCGTGTCCGGCGGAAACCCGGTTGGCAGGGGTCCAGGCTTCCTGAGGTTTCCAGGAATTCCTGTAATTGGATCGCTGCTGCCCGTTCAATCAGTTTCCCGAGGAAGGGTAGGTTTGAGACCGGACGGTAGTTTACCGGCACCGCTGGATCCAAATTCACCTTCTTCAGCAGCGGGCGGACTCTAGCCTCCTTCAGCGCATCGGGAAAGACTCCCAGCTCCAATGAGTGATTTATCAACCCTGTCAGAGTGGCCAGGAGGCTCCCCGCACAGGACTTAATCAGATGGGACGGGCACGGGTCTGTAGAGCAAGTGGTTGCCCTTGCTGCGGTCAAGATTTGATTAATCTCCTCTGAATTCAGAGCCTTGAACTGGTCGAGTTTCAAGCTAGGCGATGGAGCTGGGTCCTTACCCATCCCGCTCCTCTCCTCAGGTATAGAGGGTAAATCACGCCTAAGGGCAATTCTTTTCTCAGTGAAGAAAAACTTGAAATTCTTCCGCTGAGATAGCTGAATTTTCATTGTCCTCGGCAGTGATTAGGGCATAGCTATGTCTCGGACGATCTTAAAGATCTGTGCTGGGCGCGATCTTGCCGCCGCTATTAAGGAGGAGTTATAGGTCTTCTTGGCCTCTTTGACCGTACTACAAGCACCTGTTGTGTCTTTTGGAAAGAGATGTAGTTTTGCACCTATGTGCTGATCCATCCATGCCCAAGACTTGTTGCAGCTGATTCTTGTAAGGCAGGGAGGACTAGAAATCCCTCCTCCCCCCTTTGCAGCCATTTCCCTCCTCCCAGCCATTTTTATCTGAGTCAGCCGATCTTCAGGGATCACGCCACCGTTTTTTATTAATCTGATTAATAACAACAGGCGTCACGGAGGTCATTACCCGCTAATCGGCGATGACAGGGTTGTCAGAGTTTGTCCCTCGGAGGGGCCTTTCCCTCTCTGTTTTCCCAACACGCTCCGCTTCCAATTGCATTAATTAAAAATCAGAGAAAAATAATTGCGTTCCTTCGGGGCCTTCGGAATACGACCCGGCAGGCTGGAACGGTCCCTTTCCCTCCAAGACAAAGAGACCTCCGCAGTTGCTTTGGGTCCCATTGCCTTTTCTTAACCCAGGCATTCTGTACATGCTCAAGAGCAGAAAAGTACAGAGCCAGTTCATCTGAAAGCTGCAAACATTGAAGCCAGTAGGCTTGTTTGATCCACACACAAAAAAAGGTTCAAAACTCATTTCGGATGTAGGGGGCTCCGGTGGTTCGGATCGAAAGTCAATTTTCGATTTTCACAGAAAAAAAGTTCAAAACTTTTCAAAACTTCCGAGACTTCCGAATCCTTCATTAATGCTTTTCATTCATTCATTCAATTTAATATTTGTTAATCGCCCTCCATCCCAGATGCTCCGGGCAATTTACATAAAGATACAGCATTAAAACAGACAAGTATTAAAATCAGAATTATTATCATTTTATTTATTATTTATTTATTATTCGCTTTTATATACCGCTCCTCCCTGCAGGCTCGGGGCGGTTTACATAAAAGCAATAAAATACACATAAAACAGTTGGCATATGTAAAAACACAAGGGTATGGACAGGATTATCAGGAGGCACCTAGATTAAAAGCCTGCCTAAAGAGGAACGTCTTGCAGGCCCTCCGGAAGGGGGTCAACTCTGTGATAACGCGAGTTCCGTCTGGTAACTCATTCCATAGAGTTGGCACCACCACAGAAAAGGCTCTTTGTCTTGTTGAAAGGTGGCAGGAACGGATTGATGGAATCACCAGGAGATTTTGTTCTTCTGAACACAACGATCTCGGGGGAATGTATGGGGTGAGGCGGTCCCTGAGAGTTAATGCAGTTTGCAAAGGTAGATAAGAAGTGTGGATTATTCAAGCAGAGTACACAAGCTGACAAGGCAGGAGCTGAACTTCCACACCCAAGATGCATCTACACTGGAGAGTTAATGCAGTTTGCAAAGGTAGATAAGAAGTGTGGATTATTCAAGCAGAGTACACAAGCCGACAAGGCAGGAGCTGAACTTTCACACCCAGGATGCATCTACACTGGAGAATTAATGCAGTTTGCAAAGGTAGATAAGAAGTGTGGATTATTCAAGCAGAGTAAACAAGCCGACAAGGCAGGAGCTGAACTTTCACCCAGGGTGCATCTACAATGTGGAATTAATGCAGTTTGCAAAGGTAGATAAGAAGTGTGGATTATTCAAGCAGAGTACACAAGCCAACAAGGCAGGAGCTGAACTTTCACACCCAGGATGCATCTACACTGGAGAGTTAATGCAGTTTGCAAAGGTAGATAAGAAGTGTGGATTATTCAAGCAGAGTAAACAAGCCGACAAGGCAAGAGCTGAACTTTCACACCCAGGGTGCATCTACAATGTGGAATTAATGCAATTTGCAAAGGTAGATAAGAAGTGTGGATTATTCAAGCAGAGTACACAAGCCGACAAGGCAGGAGCTGAACTTTCACACCCAGGATGCATCTACACTGGAGAGTTAATGCAGTTTGCAAAGGTAGATAAGAAGTGTGGATTATTCAAGTAGAGTAAACAAGCCGATAAGGCAGGAGCTGAACTTTCACATCCAGGGTGCATCTACAATGTGGAATTAATGCAGTTTGCAAAGGTAGATAAGAAGTGTGGATTATTCAAGCAGAGTAAACAAGCTGACAAGGTAGAAGCTGAAGATTTACACCCAGGGTGCATTTACAATGTGGAATTAATGCAGTCTGATATCACTTTAACTGCCATAACTCTGTTGCTATTGAATTATGGGGGGCTGTTTTCGAATAATAATAATAATAATAATACACTTTATTTATATTCTGCCCTTCTCCCCAAGGGACTTAGAGTAAATTACAGCATTTACATACATAGGCAAGCATTCAATGTCTCTACTCTTTAGCAGAGAAGGCTAAAGACCTTGTAAAACTACAACTCCCAGGGTCCTATTGGTGTCAAACTGCATTAACTCTCCGATATAGAGGCTTCCTTAGATTCTGCTTCCACATGTTCCATTAGGGTTCGTTCATGCCCAACCGTGAGACTTTTTATTGCAATCTGCTTGTGTGTGTAAAACAATCCCAGTGATAATTCTGAATTATTTGCATTCAGTTCATTGGCGGCGCATCACAATCATGCCAAAGCGAGGGAATGAGCTCAAAATGCCGTGTTGTTGTTGTTAAAATGTCAGTGCAAACCAGTGGCCCTTGCAACCTGAAAGAGACCAAAACAGAAATTGCTCAGCCATTTGGAAAAGCGCCTGCAAAATGCCAGCTCAGCAGAACGTCCTCCATGCAAGGCAAGAGCGAGAGACAAAAGCAGAAAAGGGAGTTTGCACACTGTTTAGTCCAAATGTACACGATTTGTGGCCAGGGCAATGTTTCATATTGGCCCTCTCTCTCACCATGGGGTACATCTACACTGGAGAATTATTGCGGTGTGACACCACTTTAAGGGCTGTGGCTGAATGCCCAGGAATCCTAGGAACTGTAGTTTCATGCCACTGTAGCTGCAATCGCTCAATGCTACGGGACCCTGGGAGTTGTAGTTTTCCAAGGACGTTCGCTTTCTCTGCCAAAATGCGCACCTACACTTAATGCAGCTTGACGCCACTGTAGCTGCAATTGCTCAATGCTACAGGGCCCTGGGAGTTGTAGTTTTCCAAGGGCTTTAGCCTTCTCTGCCAAAAAATACACTTAATGCTTTTGTTGCCATTGCTCAATACTAGGGGACCCTGGGAGTTGTAGTTTTCCAAGGACTTTAGCTTTCTGAACTCCACCAACAATGGAATTGAACTAAACTTGGCACACAGAGCTCCCATGACCAACAGACAATGCTGGAAGGGTTTTGTTGGGCATTGACCTTGAGTTTGGGAGTTGTAGTTCACCTACAGCCAGAGACCACTGAGGGCACAAACAATGATAGATCTCGACTAAACTTGGTCCCGACCCCCAGATTGAGTAACGCTGATTTAGGCACTGGAGCACATAATAGGCCTATTCTCAACCCTTGCTTTTATGGTTCTTTTGCAATAAATTGATGTCTGATATTATTGGCGATGGTTTTGTGAGGGATATTGGACCTGGGATCCTCCTAAAGTCCGTTCTTGCTTTGCTTTTGCAGGATCTCTGCTCTGCCTCAGGCTTCCATCTTCCCAGCTCAGTTAGAGGAAGTCCTTTTCTGAATTGTTCCTTTGGGGAAAGTGCAATGCTTTCCTGGCCATGGGCAGCTATGCTGGACGCTTGCCCTTGTTGGATGATTTGCAATCATTGGAAAGGAAAGCACATCCCAAGAGAGTAAAAAGGACCCCAAAGGAGGCATAATGGGCTTCCTTCGTCCCAAAAGGGACACCTCTCATCCTGGCTTCCGATTATGGGAGGCAATTCCCGCTCCTCAATAAGACAACATGTTTTAGTTGAGGAACACTAAACAATTTAGTAGACTAACCCATGTCAATCCACTATGACACTGGTTAGGAGTTTCTCATATAGAAATTACTTGGGTATAAAGTAAAGGTTTCCCCGTGACATTAAGTCTAGGCGTATCCGACTCCGGAAAGTGGTGCTCATCTCCATTTCTAAGCGGACGAGCCGGCGTTGTCCGTAGACACCTCCAAGGTCATGTGGCCAGCATGACTGCATGGAGCGCCGTTACCTCCCTTCAGAAGCAGTACCTATTGATCTACTCACATTTACATGTTTTCGAACTGGTAACTTAGCAGAAGCTGGGGCTAACAGCGGGAGCTCACCCCACTCCCCGGATTCAAACCACCAACCTTTCGGTCAGCAAGTTTAGCAGCTCAGCGGTTTAACCCACCGCACCACCAGTAGCTCTACTTCAGTATATATGCATATATATATACATATATATATATCTCAGGGGTGGGAAATTATTTTTTCCAAGGGGCCACACAAGAGCCAAAAAATATTATGGTGGGCCGCACCTAAAGGCGGAACTACATTCTAATCTACATAATTTATTTATTTACTTACTATATTTACTATCTATTACACATCATTAATATTAACATATTAATATATCAAAAATATTCATATATTATTAGTATTAATATCATAATTATTATATTATAGTATATATATAGACATTATAATACATTGAAATTATTTATTTATTTATTTATTGTTTGGTTTTGTATTTCGCTCCTCCATGCAGGCTCGGGGCGGATTACAGCATATAAAACAGGCAGCATGTGTCAGCCATGCAACCTTACAATAAAACATTAAAACATTAAAATTTTACATGTCACATCACGAGGTGTTGGAAAGAAAATACATAGCATTTCCTTGGACCCGAGGCGCAGGTATACTAGGCAATTATATTAAACAATCACACTAGGCCGATATTATATTATTTATTATATTATTATTACAAAATTATTATAAAATAATAAAAACCACTAAAATTAAATTAAATTCAGGAAGATAAGGTGCAAACCAAGATGGAATGGCCTAATGGATCCAGCCCAGAGGATGGCAAAGTGGACCCAGATGCCGCCGCAGCAGAGGAGAGCAGAGCAGCAGGTGATCGGAGGCTGCAGGCCTCCACCCGCTCTCGCCCCAGCCATTCCCCAGCTGATCGCCCTGACATAGAGTGTCTGCCATCCCGGGTGGCGATCCAGGCCTGCAGCGGGAGCATTCAGCGACCTACGGCGGCTGATCACCCTGGCGACCCGGAAGAAGATCAAGTCTTCCGGGTCGCCAGGGCGATCAGCCGCCACAGGTCACCGACTGCTCTCGCTGCAGGTCCGATCACCTCCAGGATGGCAGGCACTCAAAGCCACTGCTCCTCCGGCCTGTCTGCCGACACAGGCCCCACAGAGCCCGCGATGGGATGGCGGCAGCGGCACCCCTTCCTCTTGGCCCTGCCCCTGACGCCCTTCTCCCCGGGCCAGACAGAATCGGCTGCCGGGCCGCATCCGCCCGGTGGGCCGTAGGTTGCCCATCCCTGGCACACACACACACACACACACACACACACACACACACCCCCCCTGTATATGGGAAGGTGCAAAGGAAATTAGACTATGTAACAAAAATTGAAAACTGTTCTGTTCCTAGTTTGAAAGTATTATTTCCTGTTTAATTGTGGGTCCTTACTTTGAAAATAGTTGTTATACTCTAGGAACTTTGTTTTTCTGGCTGCCACATTGAATTGGTTGAGCCTCATTGGAAAACCAGAGCAAAATGTGCTGCAGGATGTTCTGTCTGTGTCTGAATGATTTCATTTTGTTGTATTATTTTATATTATTTAGTGTATTTTTATGATTTGTTTACCTCATCATGTTGCTGTTTTGTGTTTTGTTTTGTATTATTTTATGGTAATGCACTGTTGGACTTGGCCTCATGTAAGCCGCCCTGAGTCCCCATTGGAGAGATGGTGGCGAGGTATAAATAAAGATTATTATTATTATTATTATTATATTCTGCAACAACAAAGCTTTTGTGGTTTAATAAATTTTAGAAAAGATAGAACCAGTTGGAAAATGACCTTTATAACCCAGGAACAAATATTGTGTTACATAGTATAGTCTGTATCTTAAAGTTGAAGGGGGCACCTAGGGGCTATCCAGTCTAACCCCATTCTGCCATACAAGAAAACATAGTTCAATGTCCATCAGTTAAAATGAGAGGCTCCCAGGCAACACATTGATGATGTTTTGTGATTTCGGCTCCTCTAAATCGTGGGTTCGGGGCCCGGAGTGCCTAGCTTCCAAAAGATAAAACCAGGCCTATCCCAAACAAAGGATGTGTTGTGGCTCAGCATGTGGCTGGGGATTTCTCAGAGGGTGAGGGGGATGAGGGGTTTCAACATGAGAAGATTCCACATGAATATGAGGAAGAACTTCCTGTCTATGAGAGAAAGCTGTTCAGCAGTGGAACTCTCTGCCCCAGAGTGTGGTGGAGGCTCTTTCTTTGGGGGCTTTGAAACAGAGACTGGGACAGGTCAAGGTGGCAGACGGCCTTGACGCCGCCGAGAGGTGGTGATCTTCCTCCCCCCCCCCCCGGTCTCAGGCCAGAAGAGGCGACTGCGCAGGTGCCGGAGGAGATGCCGGAAGAGGAAGCCAATGAAATTTCCAACTTCCGGTCCGTCAACGGACCATCCGGAGACAACTGTCCCCCAGGAGGCATGCGTTCCCAGGGCGATAGACTTCTCTTTGGCAAATATAGACAACATGAAGGCTCACCGAGATTGCAGAGTCACCTCTATTAACCCTGGGGTGACTATTGGAGACCGGGACAGCTTTGGAACAAGTCCGGACATTACTTTGAGGAAGAGTAAGAACAAGAAATATAGACCTAGAACAGGGCTGTCCAACAGACGGCCCATGGGCCGTATACGGCCCCAGCCCCTTCCCTGTGGCCCCCTAAGCTTTTTATTAAAAAATAAAAATAGATTTTTAAAAAAAATCCAAAAAAGTGCGCATGCGCGCGGTTTTGCCCGCTTTGGGAGGGTGGGGGGAGCCCCCGTGGCTCCTCCCTCTCTCCCAAAGTGTCACACCAGCTTTGGGCGAGGGGGAGGAACCACGGGGAGCCTCCTCGCGGCTTCGCCCTCTCCCCCAATGCGGCATAACAGCTGTTGTGATGCTTTGGGCAGGGGGGCGGAGCTGCGGAAGCCTCCTCCCGGCTTCGCCCTCTCCCCCAAAGCATCACAACAGCTGTTGTGATGCTTTGGGCGAGGAGGCAAAGCCGCGGAAGCCTTCTCGCGGCTTCGCCCTCTCCCCCAAAGCGTCACAACAGCTGTTGTGATGCTTTGGGCGAGGGGGCAGAGCTGCGGAAGCTTCCCGTGACTCCTCCTTCTCTCCCAAAGCATCACAACAGCCTCGTCACAACAGCCTCGGAAGCTTCCAAGGCTATTGTGAGGCTTTGGGAGAGGGGGCGGAGCTGCGTGGCCGGGGGTGTGGCCGGGGGCGTGGCCGAGTGGCCCCAGGTGGTCACTCACCATAAGTCCGGCCCTTGCGCCTGCAGAAGTTGGACAGTCCTGATCTAGAATTTTTTGGGTACTGGGGTTTGGGGGCTGGGTTAGATCCAGCTCCCATAGCCCTATGGCTGGGGCTAAGAAGACCCAGGCCGCCAAGGTTCCCCCTTGTCTTCGACCGTTCCCTCCTTGAGCCCTGCAACCAAGGTCCAGCTACGGTAGGATTAGCTAGGAATGACACAATTTGTTTGTTTGTAGTAAATAGTATTGTATTCTATTACTGTTATATCTGCTGGTTCATGCCTTACTTCTATTTCGCTGTAAACCACTCCGAGTCCTCGGGGAGTGGTGGTCTAGAAATTTGAAGTAATAAATAAATAAATAAATACATAAATCTGTTGGGGGTGATTTGAATGCTATTTTCCTGCTTCTTGGCAGAATGGGGTTGGACTGGATGGCCATTCAAGGTCTCTTCCAACTCTAGGATTCTAGGATTCGATATTCCTCATCCTACATGAAAATATCCCATGAATACAGTTTTCCCCATTTGTTTCCCTGAGAATTTATGTCTTTGGGTAGAATCAATGCAATTTGATATCACTTTTAACTCCCATTGGGACTTATAGTTTCCAATTTCTTTAGCCTTCTCTTCTAGACGTGGTTGATCAAAAAATGGTTCAAAACCCGTTCCTGTGGTGTTTCAGCCTGGTGTTCATGTGCATGATGGGGACAGGGGCGGTCCATCCATGTAAGCAACCTACGCGGCCGCGTGGGGCGCCATCATGGATGGGCGCCGCCATGCCGGCCGCGCCGTCGAAGCAGAACTCCCTGCTGCTGCCTGCAGCAGCTTCTGAGCATGCGCGAAAATGTCAGCGCATGCTCAGAAGCTGCTGCAGGCAGCAGCAGGGATCGGCTCCGGCTGCGCCGCCGAAAAAACTCCCTGCTGCTGCCTGAGCATGCGCGGCCCCGGTCCAGGAACGGCTACGAGGCGGCGGAGGAGGCCTAGAAGGCGACAGAGGAGCCTGCCCGGGACCACAAGCGGCAGAGAAGCTGCGGAAGAGCCCCCCCTTTCCGCAACCGTGCCAGCGTGTGTCTGAAACACCAGCGAGGGCCAGCTCCACACACCCCATGAAAAGTAAGGAGCAGAAAATAAAAGGATAGAAGGGGAGAAGAAAGGAAGAAAAAAGGAAGGAGAGAAGAAGGAGAGAAAAGGAAAAAAAAGGATGGATGGAAGGAGGGGGGAAGGGAAAAAAACCAGAAAGGAATACAAAAGCCACAGTGAAGTGTGGCCGGGTCAGCTAGTAGTATAATATAATATGTTGTATATACATTGATACAATATAATACTACTAATGGTATTGTGATATTATAAATGTATATTTGTTTTACATGGGGGGGGGGACCAAAATAATGTTTGCTTACCATATAAAATTACCTTAGACCGCCCCTGGATGGGGATGATGGGATTGTCATTGAGAATGCTGATGTGCAAAGGGAACCTTTAGATGAGGTTTTTGCTCCTGAGAACAGTTTGATTCCCAGAGCCAGGGCCGTAGCCAGGATTTTGGTTCGGGGGGGGGGGGGGGCTGAGTTTGGTTCGGGGTGGGCTGAGACTGGGTGGAAGAAGGTCTACCCTAGCAAACCTTTTGTATTGTTATCCCAATAACCCCATTAATGTGGGATATAATGAGCATGGTGATCAGATCATGATATGAATAAACATAACAGTTTAAATAATGTACCAGTAAGGCCTTTTCGCGGACCACCCTGAGAATTTCGGGGGGGGGGGGCTGAAGCCCCCTTAGCCCCCCCTGGCTACATGCCTGCCCAGAGCCCTGTTAGATGAGAATTCCTTCGTTAAGGGTGCAGAAGGCCTTGAAGGAGATAGTGCTGCACCTGAGAATGTTAATGATCAAGGGATGATGTTTGATCGCAGGGCAAATATTCGGGAGTAGAGACAAGCTTCCCATGACCTTCGCCGCAGCTGCAGGCTTCATTCAGGGGATACAAAGTGAAACTGGGTTTTCTGTACTTAAGATTATAAGAAAGATCCTAACTTCAGTTTCCAGGCTTCGTTTAGAAAAGATTACGTCAAGATTTCCTTGCTCATGTTTTTTGCCTAGGCCTTGTTTCATAGATGGTATTTTTGCTGTATTGAACTATCTTAGAATTTAGTATCAAGCTTTCAACCTTTATCCTTTTGGATCCTGGAATTTATGGACCGTGTGCTCACCTTGGATATATTTTATGGTTTATCTTCTTCTACCCATTTGTTGGACACTATACTTGTATCCCTCTCCATTGGCGCCCCCTTGCAGTGGGGGAGAGGCTTGGTGTTTCAGCCTGGTGTTCATGTGCATGATGGGGATGACCCCTTGGAGCGGACAGGGCATGTCTCTAGGATGGAGGACCACCGCCTCCCAAAGATACTACTCTACGGTGAACTCACCACGGGTCAGCGCAAGAGAGAGATATAAGGACTCCCTGAAACAACATCTCAGGCTCGGACAGATTGATCACCAACAATGGTCCACCCTGGCCTCACATCGAGAGGCATGGAGATGCACTATCCACAATGCTGCGGCCTCTTTCGAGAAGACACGCTGAATGGGTCTTGAAGAGAAACGATAACGCAGAAAGAACCGCAACTTGGAAACAACATCACCCAAGGAGACTTCCTGCTGTGCTTTCTGCAACTGGACTTGCCTATCTCAGATTGGCCTTTTTAGTTATCAGCGCACTTGTAAAAAGCGTGGGATTAGCTTTTCCTAAAGAATCTTCGTTCGTGAAATAATGCCGAGAGAGCGATACTTATATCAATAAAAGACTATTATTTCAAAGACTGTCTGATGTGTGTGTGAACTAGGGGGATACTTCTGTCTGAAGTGCAACAGTTCCAGATGTAGGGGGTGCTGGCGCTTTGAATCTGATTGACTTCCGAAATTTTCTGGAAATTTTCCGAAATTTTGGAATGGCTTCATTAATGGCAGACACGCATGTTTAACCCAGTTTGGACGCAGATGCCTTCCCTCCGCGTCAGAACTGCACATGGAAGGGAAGGCCAGGGAAGGGAAACCCACCAATTCCTTTCTGAAAATGGCGGCGGTGGCTTCGAAATGGCAAATTCACTTCCGGGTTGCTTACATCACTTCAAAACCTCTTCAAAAGTAAATTTAATCCGAATTCATTCCGATTTTACGAGCATTTCGACAAACCTAACCAGGCCTATTCTCTTCCTAAGAGTGTTGGTACCTTTCCAAACTACACGCATTGAGTCATGGCAGTTGAAAGTGGGATCAAACTGCATTTGTTCTACAGTGTAGATGCATCCATTTGGACACTACAGAAGCTGGTAGGAAGCAATCTTTGTGAATATCTAAACACATTATCCTCCAAGGAGCACAAAATGTAAGCACCGAAGCAGTGAACTCATAGAGCAGGGAGAAAAAAATAAAATACTCCGCTGATCTATCGTCCAAGCCCCATCCATTAAAAGCAAAACACATCGTCCACTAAAAGCCCGGAGAAAAATAAATCCGGCTTGGCTTCCCGGTGCTGAACAAAGCGGACAGAAGAGGAGATGAGCGAATAACATCCCTTAGGATGATCAATATCTCAGAACGAGGCCTTATTGCCAGGGCCGGTTCGTCCATTAGGCGGACTACGCAGGCGCGTAGGGCGACGTCACCCGGGAGGGGCGTTGCCACCTGGGAGGGGCGCTGCCGCGCTGGCTCCGCCCCGCTGTGCCGCCCATGGTGCACTGCCCAGCCGTTGCGCCGGTCAGGCCTCCGCAGTCGGCTCCGCGGCCTGCGCCGCGCCACCGCGCCAGCCGGGCCTTGTTAGGTCGGCCGCGCCTCCGCATGCGCAGAAGCTTCTATAGGTGCTACAGCCGCTGTAGGAGCTTCTGCGCATGCGCAAAAAAGCTCTGCGCACGCGTACTGACTCCAGAGTGCACCTCCCGCTTTGGAGCCAGTGCACGTGCGCGTATTTTCGCACATGCGCACTGGCCTCCAAAGCGGGAGGCGCTCTGGAGTCAGTGCGTGTGCACACAAATTGGTGCATGCGCACTGGGCTCCCCTCGGGAGCAACTGGGAGGGGGCACTTTTTTCGCGTACCCCCCGGGAACAGGTAGGTCCGCCCCTGCTTATTGCCTCTCTCCAGAGTTTCTGGACTCTTCCTGTCATGGAGGTTCGCGATCCCCCATGCTTTTTAACATCTACATGAAACCGCTGGGAGAGGCCATCCGGGGTTTTGGAGACGGGTGCCATCTCTACGCAGATGACACCCAACTCTACTACTCCTTTCCACCTAACTCCAAGGAAGCCCCTCGGGTGCTGGACCAGTGCCTGGCCGCTGTGACGGTCTGGATGAGGATGAATAAGCTGAAGATCAATCCTGACAAGACAGAGGTCCTCCTGGTCAATCGTAAGCCGGATCAGGGTTTAGGTGGCAACCTGTGCTTGATGGGGTTGCACTCCCCTTGAAGTCACAGACCCGCAGCTTGGGTGTCCTCCTAGACTCAGCGCTAACGCTTGAAGCCCAGGCGTCGGCGTTGGCTGGGAGGGCCTTTGCAAAACTAAAACCCGTGCCCCAGCTGCGACCGTACCTCATGAAGTTGGATCTGGCCATGGTGGTCCACGCCTTAATCACCTCTAGATTGGATTACTGCAATGCACTCTACGTGGGGCTGCCCTTGAAGACGGCTCAGAAATTTCAATTGGTTCAACGGGCGGCAGACAATTACTAACTGGAGCGACTTACAGGGAGTGGTCAACCCCCCAGTTTAAGGAGCTCCATTGGCTGCTGTTCATTTTCCGGTCCCAATTCAAGGTGCAGGTTCTTACCTACAAAGCCCTGAATGGTTTGGGACCTGCCTACCTGCGTGACCACATTTCTGTCTACAAATCCAGGTGATCTCGCCAATCATCTGGAGAGGCCCTGCTCTCGCTCCCGCTCCCTTCGCAGGCGTGATTGGTGGGGATGAGGGAGAGGGCCTTCTCTGTGGTGCCCCCCCCCCCCGGTGAACTAGCTCTCCAAGGATATCATACAAGCCCCCACATTGGCAGTCTTTAGGAGGAGCCTGAAAACGTGGATATAAATAAAGTATTATTATTATTATTATCCAGGAGCTGTTGGCAAAGAAGAGAACCACTCACCAGGCATTCCTCGCCCAGCCATCTTGCCATGTAAGAAAAGCAGCCTTTCGTCTCGCATGTAGTAAACTCCAACAAAAACTCAGAGACATCCAGAACAAGTGGTGGATTGATTTATCAGAAAAGACACAACGCTGTGCAGATCTCGGTGATCACAGAGGTTTTTATGAAGCTCTCAAAGCAGTGTTTGGACCTACTTATCAGGTCCAAAGCCCCTTATACAGTACAGATGGTCAAACACTAATTACTGATAAAACCTCCATCCTGAACCGATGGGCTGAACATTTTCAGGGTCTCTTTAATGCCAGCCGAGTAGTCCAAGGTTCAGCTATCCAACACATGATACAACAACCAATGAAAAATGAACTGGACACCGCTCCCACTCTGGAAGAGACCCTCGAGGCCATACAGCAGTTGAAAAATGGCAAGGCAGCCGGGATCGATGGAATCCCACCTGAAGCTTGGAAACAGGGAGGTCATGTACTGCATGCTAAATTCCACGAGCTCCTTGTGAGTTGCTGGGAAAAAGGTGAACTGCCATCAGATCTCCGAGATGCAGTTATCATCACCCTGTATAAGAAAAAGGGAACAAAATCCGATTGCTCAAACTATCGAGGTATAACACTGCTCTCCATTGCTGGAAAAATCCTTGCAAGGATACTCCTGAACAGATTAGTTCCGGCTATTGCAGAAGAACTTCTCCTGGAAAGCCAATGCGGCTTCAGAGCAAATAGGAGCACCACAGATATGGTTTTTGCCCTTAGACAACTGCAAGAGAAATGTAGAGAGCAGAACAAAGGACTCTATGTAACATTTGTCGACCTCACCAAAGCCTTCGACACTGTGAGCAGGAAAGGTCTGTGGCAGATCCTGGAACGTCTAGGATGTCCCCCAAGTTCCTCAAAATGATTGTCCTGTTACATGAGGGCCAGCACGGTCAAGTCAGATATGGCGATGCTCTCTCGGAGCCCTTTCTCATAACTAATGGAGTGAAACAAGGTTGTGTTCTTGCACCAACCCTATTTACAATCTTCTTCAGCATGATGCTCCAAAGGGCTATGGCAGACCTACAAGAAGAAGACGGCATATATATACGCTATCGTACTGATGGTAGCTTGTTCAACTTAAGCCGTCTGAGGGCTCGCACTAAGACTCTAAACTATCTAGTCCGTGAGCTACTTTTTGCTGACGATGCTGCCCTTGTCGCCCATTCAGAAGCAGCCCTGCAGCGCCTCACATCCTGCTTTGCAACAGCTGCAGAGCTGTTTGGGCTGGAAGTCAGCCTGAAGAAAACAGAAGTCCTCTACCAGCCCGCACCACAGGAAGAACACCACCATCCTCACGTCAGCATAGGCACATCTGTGCTTAAGTCCGTTCAGCAGTTCACCTACCTGGGAAGCATCATCTCTTCAGACGCCAAGATTGACAAAGAGATAGATCACAGATTATCAAAGGCATATAGTGCATTCGGAAGGCTTCACAAAAGAGTCTGGAGCAACAAGCACCTGAGACAAAGCACCAAAATCAGTGTGTACAGAGCTATCATACTGTCCATTCTCCTCTATGGGTCTGAAACATGGGTCACCTATCGCCAACACCTCACGACTCCTCGAGCGCTTTCATCAGCGCTGTCTTCGCACAATCCTAAATATACACTGGACCGACTATGTGACGAATGTTGCTGTCCTTGAGCAAGCAGGGATCACCAGCATTGAGGCCATGCTATTGAGAACACAGCTGCGCTGGGCAGGACACGTCTCTAGGATGGAGGACCACCGCCTCCCAAAGATACTACTCTACGGTGAACTCGCCACGGGTCAGCGCAAGAGAGGCGCCCCCCAAAAGAGATATAAGGACTCCCTGAAACAACATCTCAGGCTTGGCCAGATTGATCACCAACAATGGTCCACCCTGGCCTCACATCGGGAGGCATGGAGAAGCACTATCCACAATGCTGCGGCCTCTTTCGAGAAGACACGCCGAATGGGTCTCGAAGAGAAACGACAACGCAGAAAGAACCGCAACTTGGAAAAAACATCACCCAAGGAGACTTTCTCCTGCGCTTTCTGCAACCGAACTTGCCTATCTCAGATTGGCCTTTTTAGTCATCAACGCGCTTGTAAAAGTGTGGGATGAGTCCTTCCTGAATCTTCGTTCGCGAAGTAATGCCGAGAGAGAGAGAGAGATTATTATTATTATCAGGGGCGGACCGAGCTGTTCCCGGGGGGTACGCGAAAAAAGTTATCGCCCCCCCAGTGCGCATGCGCCAATCTGCGCGCGCACTGGCTCCAGAGCGCGCCTCCCGCTTTGGCGGCCAGTGCGCATGCGCCAATCTGCGCACGCGCACTGGCTCCAAAGCGGGAGCCAGTACGCATGCGCAAAAAGCTCCGCGCATGCGGAAGCGCAGCCGGAGCGCCCCGGGCTGCCTAAAAAAGGCGCGGTGCACACGGCGGCGGCTGCGGGGCCGGCCGCGGAGGCCTGGCCAGCACAGCGCGGGCCAGCGCGACACGGGCAGCATGGGCGCTGCGGGCGCCGGGGAGCCGGTGCAGTGGCGCCCCTCCCGGCTGACGCCGCCCCTCCCTGGTGACGCCACTCTACGCGCCTGCGTAGTTCGTCTAATGGACGAACCGGCCCTGATTATTATTATTTAACCACAAATCCTGCATCTTCTCAACCTCCCAGGGATGCATCTACACTGAAGAATGAATGCAGTTTGACACCACTTTAACTCCTACATCTCAATGCTATGGAATCCTAGAAGTAGTTGTCATTGTAGCGTTCTCTGCCAAATGGAGTTGGTGCCTCGCCAAACTACACGATTCCATGATTACAAAGTGACGTCAAACTGCATTAATTCTGCAGTGTAGACACACTCCACATCTCTTGTTTGCCAATCCATCACATTGCCTGCAGTCTGCAATTTTTGAAAAGCCAGCCTTCTCTTTCCCCAGAGCGGAGTAAATCTCCCCCCTGCTGCCTATATTGCAGGCTACATTTAATTGCACAAATAGTAATTAAGAATACGACATGCATCAAGGAGGACCAGGGTTAACACTGCCGGGGGGACCTCCCTTTATTAATTTCCTCATTTCTGAGCCTCTGTATGGGAAAGTGTCCTTTCATCCATAACCATCAGAAAGGAATGCTGATATCTCTACAGCATTCCTTCAGTTCTGAATAAGGCTACACTAGACTACTACTGCACATTGTACATGGGCCTGGGCTTGAAGACTGTTGAGAAAATCATTTTTATTTATTTACAGTATTTATATTCCGCCTTTCACCCCAAAGGGGACTCAGAGTGGATCACATATATGGCAAACATTCAATGCTGTTATACATTGACAAAACAGACAACTGTACATAGATAGAGGTATGTGTGTGTATATATATCTATATCTATATAAATAAAAATGTAAGGTTGGTTTGTGGGATTAACATAACTCAAAAACCACTGGGCGAATTGACACCAAATTTGGCCACAAGACACCTAATAACGCAAGGAGTGACCATCACTCGAAAAAAATGATTTTGTCATTTGGGAGTTGTAGTTGCTGGGATTTATAGTTCAACTACAATCAAAGAGCTTTCTGAACTCCACCAACAATGGATTTTTACCAAACGTGGCACACAGGACTCCCATGACCAACAGAAAACACTTAGAAGGGTGGGCATTGACCTTGAGTTTGGGAGTTGTAGTTCATCTACATCCAGAGAGCACAGCGGACTCAAACAATGAGGGATCTGGACCAAACTTGACACAGATACTCAATATGCCCAAACGTGAACACTGGTGGAGTTTGTGGAAACCATGCTTTATCATTTGGGAGTTGTATTTGTTGGGATTTATAGTTCACCTACAATCAAAGAGCATTCTGAACCCCACCAACGACAGAATTGGGGCAAACTTCCCACACAGAACCCAAATGACCAACAGAAAATACTTAAGGCCACCCAGTCCAACTTCCTTCACCAGGGCAAGAAAATGTAATCAAAGCCCTCCTGACAAAGAGCCATCCAGCCATAGATATAGATAGGTATATATGATTCACACACATGCACGGATATAGTATCATGGATTTGAAAGGGACCCCTAAAGAAGGACAATGATATGTTGCATATTCCAGAGTATGGAAACCAGACAATCTCTACATCAACACTGACAAAGAAACAGCAAGAAATATTGTTTACCCACAAGCATAAAAACATTACATATAGTAGAAACCAACTCTTTCTCACCAGACTGGGCCACAGCAACGCCTGGCAGGGATGGCATATCTATCTATCTATCTATCTATCTATCTATCTATCTATCTATCTATCATCTATCTATCTATCTATCTACAGTATCTATCTATCTATCATCTTCTCTATCTCTATCTCTCTATATCTATATCTATAGCTATATCTCAGCGTTTCTCAACCTAGAGGTCGGGAATCCTGGGGGGGGGGGTCACGAGGGGTTTTCAGAGGGGTCGCCAAAGACCACCAGAAAACACATATTTCTGATGGTCTTAGGAATCTCTTTGGCATAGTTATTTGAGTTCACAAGGCTCTCCGGATGTAGGTGAACTACATCCCCCCTAAATCACTGTCAATTCATCCCAAATCCCTCCAGTATTTTCTGTTGGTCAT
>JARBWK010000007.1:148373454-148848928 GCA_030556195.1 Anolis apletophallus | reverse complement strand
CCAGAGCCACCTACGGACCCACCGCCAAGACACCACATCATCCTTGAGCTACGAGGGATCACCTAAGTCGTGTTTTTCAACCTTTTTTGAGCCGTGGCACATTTTTTACATTTACAAAATCCTGGGGCACACCACCAACCAAAAATGACACAAAATGACACTCTAACACAGTAATACATATAGTTAATATGTTTTTAAATGTATTTATACACTCGGTGTGAAACCTGGGCCTGTTTCGATGAACACAACATAGATATGCTGGCAGGACTGGCACACGCACGAAGGTCTTGCTCAACAGCTGTCAGTCATGGGGGAAAACTTTTGGCCCTCTGGGTGCTGGACTTCAACTCCCACCATTCTAACAGCCTGAGGCCCTTTCCTGTAAGTGGCTGGGGGGGAGGGCCTGAGGCTGCTAGGAATGGTGGGAGTTGGAGTCCAAAACACCTGACAGGTCAAGTTTGTCCATGCCAGCTTTCGATTCCATCGCCATCGCCTCTGGCGGTTTGAATATATGTGATTATCTACGTGATTTTCTACCTTGTCTATATGATTATGGTGCTGCTTCTTTAAATTGTCCACAAACTGACTGTGTTATTGTGCGGATCCTGGAACTGACATTGGATAACATCATGAGGATACACTTTGTTTGTTCGTGAGTTTTCCGTAGAGGAGCGCTCTGTGAACTCGCTACTTTCTGGTTCGCAACTCCTCCGCTCTCTGTGGCGACTAGCGAACTACCTTATGTAAGACTTTTGATTTTCTCCAGCAGGATTGGGTACTTTGAATGTGTTTTTTATGTGTGATTATGCATGATTAATTGTGCATTTTTGTACTGTGACATAGCAGCGCTCCTTTCATAAGTAAGGGTATTGGAGGTTCCAATTTCCCACGGCACACCTGATGATCACTCACGGCACACTATTTATTTATTTCGGGATTTTACCCCGCTCTTCTCAACCCCCAAGGGGGGACTCAGAGCGGCTTACAGTACGGCACAATTCGATGCCCACATAATAACAATATAAACCCCAAAACACTTCAACAATTAAAATACATTAAAAATACATTAAAATACAACTACATTAGCAATCTCATACACATTCACTCTGGATTAAAACAATGTTCAGTCCATAAAAACATTGGCCATAATCACCCTTTCATTAAAAAACCAATCTAAAATGCTGCCTTGTGCTGGTGTACGAATGCCTGGTCCACAGCCAGGATTTTACTTTTTCCTGAAGGCCAGGAGGGATGTGGTGGATCGTACATCAATAGGAAGCGCATTCCACAGGCGGGAGCCACCACCGAGAAGGCCCTATCCCTCGTCCCCACCAGCCTCATCTGAGACGTAGGCGGGAGCGAGAGCAGGGCCTCTCCGGATGATCTTAGATTACGAGGTGGGACGTAGCGGCCGATGCGCTCGGACAAGTAAGCTGGGCCAGGAACGTATAGAGCTTTAAGGTCAAAACCAGCACTTTGAATTGAGCCGGAATGGACAGGCAGCCAGTGGAGCTGACACAACAGGGGTGGTATGCTCCTGTATGTAGCTCCCGTTAGCAATCTGGCTGCCGCCCGCTGGACTAATTGCAATTTCCGAACTGTCTTCAAAAGGCAGCCCCACGTAGAAGTGCGTTGCAGTAATCTATTCGGGATGTGACCAGAGCGTGGACGACCGTAGCCAGATCAGACTTCCCAAGGTGCGGGCGCAGCTGGCGCACAAAGTCTTAACTGTGCAAAGCTCCCCGGCCACCGCTGAGACCTGGGGTTCAGGCTCAGCGATGAGTCAGGATCACTCCCAGACTGCAAACCTGCGTCTTCAGGGGGGGAGTGAAATCCCATCCAACACAGGCTGTAACCGTATGCCCTGTTCGGCCTTACGACTGACCAGGAGGACCTCTCTCTTGTCTGGATTTAGTTTCAATTTGCTAGCCCTCATCCAGTCTGACACACTGGTTGGGAAACACTGACCTAAGTAAGTAAGTAAGTAAGTAAGTAAGTAAGTAAGTAAGTAAGTGCTATGGAATACTGGGAGTTGTAGTTTGATTGGGTCTTGGCCCTTCTCTGCCAAAGGAAATAACAACAACAATAAGAACAACAAAAACAACTCAGCCGTCCTGAGTCCCCCTTCAGGGGTTAAGAAGTGACGGAATATACATGTGGGAAATAAATAAATACAAACAACAACAACAACAACAGGGTGTTCTGGACAGTATGGCCAATGTGTTCTAGCAGCATTTTCTCCTGATGTTTTGCCTGCATCTGTAGCTACTGGCATCTTTAGAGCATAATGATGATGGAGATGATGATGATGATGCATTCCAAAATCCTAGATTAATAAGTAAGCATTGGACTTGAGGGTAAAGCCGTTTTGCAAAGCCACTGAGGACCAAGGAAGTGCAATTACTGTACCGAAAGAAATGCAAATAAAAGAGTCAGGTGAAGCCTAATGAATAGGATTAGCCCAGGTTGCTGGTGGGGAATTTTCCCTTCTCGCCTTCCTTGGTCCTAAGGGGAAATTCCACTTTTGAAATTTGAGAGGAAGTTCCCTGTTGGCTTTGCAGAACCACAAAATTGTAGAGTTGAAGAATCATATAGAGTTGGAAGGGGTTCCCCAAAAGGCCATCTAGCCCAACCCCTTTTCTGCTAGGCAGCAAAACACAGCCAAAGCCCTCCTGACAGATAGACATCTTTCCAGCCTCTGCTTAAAGGCCTCCAGAAAGTGATATGTTCAAACAGAAGCTGGATGGCTATCTATTGGGAGTGGTCTGATGGGGGCTTCAGAGGTAATCTAGTCCAGCCCCATTGCCCAATGAACATCTAAAGCCATGCAGGTATTTCTTCCTATTGTTTAGGAGGAATCTCTTTTCTCGATGGAGCTCTAGCTGGATTTCAGGGACCAGAAAACAATACAACAGCTTTTTGGGTTTGCAAGGGACAAGATGAGCAAGACAACTTGAGTCCACAGTGCTCTCTGGGTGTAGGTGAACTACAACTTCCAAACTCAAGGTCAACTCCCAAGCAAACCCTTTCAGTACTTTCTCTTGGTAATGAGAGTTCAATATGCCAAGTTTGGTTCAATTCCATTGTTGCAAGAGTTCAGGATGCTCTTTGATTGTGTGCTAACTATAAATCCCGGAAACTGTAACTCCCAAATGTCAAGGTCTATTTTTCCCAAACTCCATCTGTGTTCACATTTGGGCATATTGAGTATTCATGCCAAGTTTGGTCCTGATCCAACATCCCTTGATTATGGGAGTTCTGTGTAGGGATGATTGTGTCTTTCTGCCATTCTTGCCGGGATATCTATGTTGTGTTCATCGAAACAGGCCCAGGTTTCACACTGAGTGTATAAATACATTTAAAAACATATTAACTATATGCAGGGGTGCTCAGAATGGTGATCGGGATCACCAGGGTGATCTTTGGGCCTCATCCTGGTGATCTTCAGGCCCCTGACCAGGTTTTTTGCAGTTTGTCCTCTTCACGCCCCCCTGCACGCTGCAAAAGTCCTCTGTTGTTGCTCCTCCCCACTCCCTGCTCGCGTGCCGCCTCAAAAGCTCCAGAGTCAAGAGGCAGAATGGCCCTCTTTTGGATTCCTTCTCCTCCCTCTGTCCTTCTCCAGCCACTCAGAGTCGTAGGAGACCAAAGGGGGCGGGCCTGGATGACGCGATGCATGGCTGGCCCCGCGCGCATGCGCAGAAGCGCCCATTCTGCCTCTCGGACTTCTCGTGAGCTCTTGGGAGGCGGCACGCATGCTGGCGGCGTGGAAATAGGACAGCAACGGAGGAGGAGGAGGAGAAGGACGCTTTGGGGTCATTTTTACCGCATCTCAAAGGTCGGTCTTTTTTACTTTAGGTGGAGTGCTTGATTGTTCTGTGGCATGTCTCTTTGTTTATTTTTAATGTTTAAAAATGGCCTTTTAACTCAAAGCCTCTGCTTGCTTTGTTCCTTGAGAAATATATGTTGGGAATATGGAAATGTGGGAGAAATGGGGTAGTTGGATGTATTTTTGCATGCCCTTTGTTTACCTTGCTGAGTATTAAATGGTCTTGCAGCTCAAAAGCTTCTCTTCTTACTTTCTGGCTGATAATATATGTGGTAATATGGCAGTGTGGGGAGAAATGGGGTGGTTGGATGTTTTTTTATGCTCTGTTTAGATTGTTGTTATTAAATTGAAATGTTGATGTTTTATAACTTCATTTTTATGTAAACTGCCCCGAGCCTGCGGGAAGGAGCGGTACATAAAAATGAATAATAAATATAAATAAATAAATAAGAAAATAGTAATATGTTTTACATTTCTGGGTAGGTGATCTTTGGGACTTGGTTTTTTAATCAGTAGCTCCCATGCTGAAAAAGTGTGAGCACCCTGCTATATGTATTACTGTGTTAGAGTGTCATTTTGTCATTTTGGTTGGGAAACACTGATCTAGTCCATCTCCACTGCCCAATGAATATCTATAGCCATGCAGGTATTTCTCTGTAATGTTTAGGAAGAATCTGATTTCTCAATGGAGGTCTAGCTGGCCATCTGTTGGGAATGGTTTGATAGGGGGTTTAAGAGTCCATCCCCACTGCCCAATGAATATCTACAGCCATGCAGGTATTTCTCTGTAATGTTTAGGAGGAATCTCTTTTCTCAATGGAGCTCTAGCTGGCCATCTATTGGGAATGGTTTGATAGGGGCAGGGCCGTAGCCAGGATTTTGTTTCGGGGGCTGAGTTTGTTTTAGGGGGGCTGAGACTATGGGTGGGAAGAGGGTCTACCCTAGCAAACCTTTTGTATTGTTATCCCAATAACCCCACATTAATGTGGATATAATGAGCATGGTGATCAGATCATGATATGAATAAACATAACAGTTTAAATAATGTACCAGTAAGGCCTTTTCATGGGGACCACCCTGAGAATTTCGGGGCTGAAGCCCCTTAGCCCCTCCCTGGCTATGCCTGATAGGGGGTTTAAGAGTCCATCCCCACTGCCCAATGAATATCTACAGCCATGCAGGTATTTCTCTGTCATGTTTAGGGAGAATCTCTTTTCTCAATGGAGCTCTAGCTTACCATCTCAGGAGTGATTTAATGGGGGCTTCAGAGGTCATCTAGTCCAGCCCCTCTTGCCCAATGAACATCTAAAGCCATGCAGATATTTCTTCCTGATGTTTAGGAGGAATCTCTTTTCTCAATGGCGGACTAGCTGGCCATCTATTGGGAGTGATTTGATGGGGGCTTCAGAGGCCATCTAGTCCAGCCCCATTGCTGGTTATTTTTATTTACTCTGTTATTAACATTATTTTTATTACAATTTCTTAATCTAATAATAAATTATTACATTTAAAGTATTTTCTCATTATTATTATTATATTTATTATTTTATTCTATTTATTATTATTTTTATTACATTTATTATTTTACTTTACTAGTATCATTTATTATTTTACACTATTTATTTATTTCATCATTTATTGTTTACCTGTATTAATACTGTTGTGCATCTACCATATTTACTCTATTATTATTACATTTATTATTTTATTCTATCTTATTATTTTTATTACATTTATTATTTTACTTTACTATTTATTGCATTTATTATCTTACTGCATTAATACTCTTGTTATGCATTTACAATATTTTACCCTATTATTATTACATTTATTATTTTATTCTATTTATTATTATTTTATTACATTTATTACTTTATTTTACTATTATTGCATTTATTATTTTGCTATTATTATTGCATTTATTATTTTACTGTATTAATACTGTTATTATTGCATTTCCATTATTTTACTCTATTGGCTATTACATTTATTATTTTATTCTATTTATTATTTTTTATTACATTTATTATTTTGCTTTACTATTATTAATTTATTATTTTACTGTATTAATGTTGTTATTATTGCATTTCCATTATTTTACTCTATTATTATTACATTGTTATTTTATTCTATTTATTATTTTTTTATTACATTTATTATTTTACTTTATTATTGAATTTATTATTTTACTGTATTAATACTGTTATTATTGCATTTTCATTATTTTACTCTATTATAATTATTGTACATTTATTATTTTACTCTCTTTATTATTGTTGGAATGTCATTAACTACATTTGCATAGTGAAGAAGGTTAGAATAATGATTTAATCAGAGCTGGACAGTCTTATCTTAAAATTACAAATATTCAAAAACATTCACCTCCTGATACCTCAATTAATGCAATTTTTACTAGTTTTTATTTTTATTTTGAAATTTACCCGTAGCGCTGCATTTCCCACCCGGCTTATACTCGAGTCAAATACGATTTCCCAGTTTTTGTGGTAAAATTAGGTGCCTCGGTTTATTCGGGTCGGTTTTATATTCGAGTACATACGGTAATAATAAAGCCGATGATTGACTCTGGTTTAGCCCAACCTTTCCTGGTGCATTTCCAGTGTGAATGATGGCAGTTTGATTGTATGGGCCCATGCTATAGAGCAGTGTTTCCAACCAGTGTGCCGTGACCCATCATCAGATGTGCCGTGGGAATTGGGACCTCCAACCCCTTTCTTCCCTCCTGCCGAACACTTTTCTTCTCCACTCGGGCTCCCTTTTTCCCCAGCCTCACTCTGCTGCTTGCTCCCCTGCCGCTTCTGCGGGAGGGGAGGGGAAGACGGACCCATGCGGGAACCGCAGACTCGCCCCACGTCCTTCCTCCCCCCCCTCCACAGTGCTCCTGATCAGGCCCGGATTACCAAAAGGGGCCACCCGAGGCCATGGCTCGGGGGGCAGATTTTTGGGGCGGCATTTCCCGGGCCTTCCAAAACCCAAGGTCAATGCCCACCAAACTCTTATAGTATTTTCTCTTGGTTATGGTAGTTCTGTGTGGGAAGTTTGATTCCATTCCATCATTGGCGGAGTTCAGAATGCTCTTTGATTGCGGGTGAACTATAACTCCCAGCTGTTGAGCAAGACCTTCGTGTGTCTTTCTGCCATTCCTGCCAGGATATCTATGTTGTGTTCATCGAAACAGGCCCAGGTTTCACACTTGGAGTGTATAAATACATTTAAAAACATACTAACTATATGTATTACTGTGTTAGAGTGTCATTTTGTGTCATTTTGGTTGGTGGTGTGTCCCGGGATTTTGTAAATGTAAAAAATGTGCCGCAGCTCAAAAAAAGTTGAAAAACACTGCTATACAGTCCTGGGAGTTGTGGTTTGTTGACACCTGGGAGTGCACAGAAAACCTTTAACAGGTGACCCAAGGGAAGGAATGTGAGCCTTCTTGCCTTTCCTGATACGAGATTTGTGAGAGAGAAAGCGGCCCTTCCCCTGCCTGGAGTGTGTTTACATACATTTTTTTCGGAAGAAGCAGGTATTATTTCACCTCATCAGGTGTGTTTGCAAAAGCCTTTCAGCCTGGGTCAGTGATTAACTGTATTCCGGGGACATCGTTATCCCTCATAGCAACGAATGGGCTTTTCTCTCTTCACCTGGCCTGAATAGATAGGACATATTCACTTGCGGGCATTCGGTCAGCAGAAAAGGCTTTGGAAATGGAAGGCGTAATGGGCACCAATGTGGCAATATGTCGTATGGGATAAATACTAAATACCAGTCAGTCAGTGGCTTTTCTTCGCAAACGAAGATTCAGATACAGCGCGTTGATGACTAAGAAGGCCAATCCGAGATAGGCAAGTCCGGTTGCAGAAAGCACAGCAGAAAGTCTCCTTTGGTGGTGTTGTTTCCAAGTTGTGATTCTTTCTGCGTTGTCGTTTCTCTTTGAGATTCGTTCGAGACCGTAGCCAGGATTTTGGTTCGGGGGGGGCTGAGACTGGGTGGAAGAGGGTCTTCCCTACCAAACCTTTTGTATTGTTATCTCAATAACCCCATTAATGTGGGATATATTGAGCATGGTGATCAGATCATGATATGAATAAACATAACAGTTTAAATAATGTACCAGTAAGGCCTTCTCGCGGACCACCCTGAGAATTTCGGGGGGGGGGGGCTGAAGCCCCCTTAGCCCCCCTGGCTACATGCCTGCGTTCGGCGTGTCTCCTCGAAAGAGGCCACAGCATTGTGCATAGTGCGTCTCCATGCCTCCCGATGGGAGGCCAGGGTGGACCATTGTTGGTGATCAATCTGGCCGAGCCTGAGATGTTGTTTCAGGGAGTCCTTATATCTCTTTTTTGGGGCGCATCTCTTGCGCTGACCCGTGGCAAATTCACCGTAGAGTAGTGTCTTTGGGAGGCGATGGTCCTCCATCCTAGAGATGTGCCCTGCCCAGCGCAGCTGTTTTCTCAATCGCATGGCTTCAATGCTGGTGACCCTGCTTGCTCAAGGACAGCAACATTAGTCACATAGTCAGTCCAGGGTATATTTAGGATTGTGCGAAGACCGCGCTGATGAAGGCCCTCTCTCTCGTCCCCACCAACCGCATTTGAGAAGTAGGCGGGAGCGAGAGCAGGACCTCCCCGGATGATCTTAAATTACGAGGTGGGACGTAGCGGCTGATGCGTTCAGACAAGTAAGCTGGGCATTAAGACATAAAAACATATAAATTAAATTGTGAATTAAAATCATAAAACTCTAACACATAAATACATTTAAAGAAGAAGTTAAAACATAGCGGTTATAACAATAAGAATCTCTCTCTCTCTCGGCATTACTTCGCGAACGAAGATTCAGGAAGCGTGCTGATGACTAAAAAGGCCAATCTGAGATAGGCAAGTTCGGTTGCAGAAAGCACAGCATCGTTGGGTGATGTTGTTTCCAAGCTGCGGTT
Organism: Anolis apletophallus; assembly: GCA_030556195.1. NCBI lineage: Eukaryota > Metazoa > Chordata > Lepidosauria > Squamata > Anolidae > Anolis > Anolis apletophallus. The sequence goes on along the minus strand of JARBWK010000007.1, from coordinate 148,840,148 downwards.
CTTTCTGCGTTGTCGTTTCTCTTCGAGACTCATTCGGCGTGTCTTCTCGAAAGAGGCCGCAGCATTGTGGATAGTGCGTCTCCATGCCTGCCGATGTGAGGCCAGGGTGGACCATTGTTGATGATCAATCTGGCCGAGCCTGAGATGTTGTTTCAGGGAGTCCTTATATCTCTTTTTGGGGGCGCCTCTCTTGCGCTGACTCATGGCGAGTTCATCATAGAGTAGTACCTGTCCAGGGACGACCTGGCCACGGTGATCCAAGCGACGGTCATCTCGAGGCTGGACTACTGTAACGCCCTCTACATTGGCCTTCCCTTGTCGACAATCCGGAAACTCAAGCTGGTGCAGAATGCCGCTGCTCGCTTGCTGGTGGGAGCACCAGCGAGGGAGCACATCACTCCCATTCTACAGCAGCTGCACTGGCTTCCTATTGAGTACCGAATTGCCTTCAAGGTGTTGGTTTTGACCTTTAAGGCCTTACACGGTCTAGGGCCTGCGTACCTGAGGGACCGCCTTACCCCGTATGGTCCCTCGAGATCACTACGCTCGGAAGAGCGCAATAAATAAATAAAGAAATAAATAGTATCTTTGGGAGGCGGAGGTCCTCCATCCTAGATAATAATAGCAATAATAACAATAATAATAATAAATTAAATGCACAGATTCAGGATGGGAAGACCTGGCTTGGAAACAGTCCCTTGGAAAGGGACCTAGGAGTTTTCGTGAACCACAAGTAAACATAAGCCAGCAGTGTGATGCTTTTATAGTGTCAAGAATCGAGGGAGACTGATGCTCATCTGTCAAGAGTGATTGGATTGGGTTTCCCAATCAAAAACTCTAGTATTCTATGATTACACAATAGGTAACACAATATTTATTCTTGGGTTATCAATGTCATTATTTCCGAATTGGTTCGATCATAAATGTATGGGAAAGGCTTATTAAACTGCGCAAAATTTGTCTTTGTGGGAGGGACATCCTACGAGAGCACACGTGGCTTTAGTTTTTCAACCAATTCAACCTAGTTTGTGGCACAAAGACCGAAGTTTGTGGAGTAGAGCCACTACTTTCAAAGGAAGGGCCACACAATTAGGCTGCCTGCCTCAGGTGTCTATAAAACATTATTCGAACATTGTAATTTTCCATCCTTTAAGCATCAAAGCCATTTCTATCCTTTAAGGATCAAAGGCGTTGGCTTTTTTTTTTGCCTCTCTTATTGCATTGTTTGATCCCTTTGTTCCCAAGAAGAAGGATGAAAGGAAGCTTTGATGCCTTCGTATATACCAGGGTTGAATGAAAAGTAACGCCTCCACCTTCGTTACTTGGGTTTGGATGGGAATATTTTAATAAATCAAATGCAGAAATAATCCATAGAATGTGCTCTTTCCCCACTTTCCCCACATCTTCTTGGCTTTCCTTGCGAACTAAGATTCAGGAAGGACTCATCCCACGCTTTCTACAAGCGCGTTGATGACTAAGAAGGCCAATCCGGTTGCAGAAAGCACAGCAGAAAGTCTCCTTGGGTGATGTTGTTTCCAAGTTGCGGTTCTTTCTGCGTTGTCGTTTCTCTTCGAGACCCGTTCGGTGTGTCTTCTCGAAAGAGGCCGCAGCATTGTGGAGAGTGCGTCTCCATGCCTCCCGATGTGAGGCCAGGGTGGACCATTGTTGGTGATAAATCTGGCCAAGTCTGAGATGTTTCAGGGAGTCCTTATATCTCTTTTTGCCTCTCTTGCGCTGACCTGTGGCAAGTTCACCGCAGAGTAGTATCTTTGGGAGGCGGTGTCCTCCATCCTAGAGACGTGCCCTGCCCAGCGCAGCCGTGTTCTCAATAGCATGGCCTCAACGCTGGTGATCCCTGCTTGCTCAAGGACAGCAACATTCATCACGTAGTCAGTCCAGTGTATATTTAGGATTGTGCGAAGACAGCACTGATGAAAGCGTTCGAGGAGTCGTAGGTGTTGGTGATAGGTGACCCATGTTTCAGGCCCATATAGGAGAATAGGCAGTACGATAGCTCTGTACACACTGATTTTGGTGCTTTGCCTCAGGTGCTTGTTGCTCCAGACTCTTTTGTGAAGCCTTCCGAATGCACGATATGCCTTTGCTAATCTGTGATCTATCTCTCTATCAATCTTGCCGTCTGAAGAGATGATGCTCCCCAGGTAGGTGAACTGCTGAACAGACTTCAGCACAGATTTGCCTATGCTGACGTGGGTATGATGGTGTTCTTCCTGTGGTGCGGGCTGGTAGAGGAGTTCCGTTTTCTTCAGGCTGACTTCCAGCCCAAACAGCTCTGCAGCTGTTGCAAAGCAGGATGTTAGGCGCTGCAGAGCTGCTTCTGAATGGGCATTAAGGGCAGCATTGTCGGCAAAAAGCAGCTCATGGAAAAGATAGTACTCACATCAACAGAATACCCATAAACAGCTTGCATTCTCTGAGGAATCTCCTTTGGGGTGACACCTTCTGCTGTCAAGAATTCAATGACTGCACATTGCTTAAGTTGCATTGACCGGTCGTCTGCCCAGGGTTCAATACTTCGCACTTTAACAACACAACGGTTCAATGCTAACGCTTCCCGCCAAAATGGAATTGTACAGGAGAGTCTACTGAACAAGCCAGTACCTGCTGCATGCCAGTACTGCCATCTGTTGAGGAGTTACGAAGGTGGAGGCATTACTTTTCATTCAACCCTCGCATGTACTGTATGTGTGTGTGTGCACGCACGCGTGTGTGTATCTAAAAGGAATGAGAATAATAGAGAAAAAAAGCAAAGAGCTGGTGAGCAAACAGATGCATCTAATTCTACACTATAGGATTAATGCACTTTGATGCCAGTTTATGGGATCCTGGGAGTTATAGTTCAGTGAAGAAGGCTCTATAAAGACCTTGTAAACCTACAACTCCCACAATTCCATAGCCTTGAGTCAAGCCAGTGAAAATGGTGCCAAACTGTATTAATTCTGCAGTCTAGATGCACTCTGGAAAAGTAACTTCTGTCTTGCAAAACAGGATCCGGTCATATGTGCTTCTCTCCATAGGTAACATGCGCATGATGCGCTGGACATGAGGAAAATGACTAAAAATAATGAGATAACACAATCACTTCCCTAAAGTGATGTGACCTAAAAATGCAGTTTTCAATATGCAAGCTCCCCTCCCAGAAAAAGAGGAAAAGGAAACGTGGTTTGGGGTCATTCAGTCTTGGTTGTGACTCGAGCTGTTTCTCAACTCCATAATGCATTGCAGCGCATCAGTCTGCACTGTGGAATTAATGCAGCTTGGCTACCCTGGCTCCATGCTATAGCTTCATGGGATTTGTAGTTTTACAAGGTTCTTTAGGTTTCTCTGCCGAGTCGTGCAATTGCACTATCTTTAGAGGAAAATGGGGCACAAATTAATAATAGTAATAATAATAACAATAATAATTGCTTGTTTAATAGGAAAGCTGATGTGGACCACTTTGGGCCTTGGTGAGGGGAATGTGGGGTCCAAATCAATAACAGCGACAGTGACAACAACAGTTTCCTTCTCTCTTTTCTAGTGCCTTTCAGCCCCGGACATCTTTGCTCTCGTGGGGAAGAACTCCTTGAGCCAGGCCAACCTGACGTCCACGGAGATGGTGCCCTTTTCGGCGGCTTTGCTGTTCTACTTTGCGGATCCGGAGTCTGCTTGCAAAGCCCAAGCTGATGCCCTTTGGGTTGACCGAGTCAGGGATTTCCAGTCTGGGTTTTCCGAGGGCAATGCCACCCAGTCGAAGGCGGAGGAGCTGATGGCGTCCGTCCAGCAGAATATCAAAAGCAGCGGGAAAGAAAAGGAGGTAAGGAATGACATTGGTCCAGGTGTGTCCTTGATTCAGAGCTTGGAAAGTTTGGCTGTGTTCTAGCACAGGGCTGTCCAACAGGCGGCCCGCAGGCCGCACGCGGCCCGCCAGCCCCTTGTATCCGGCTCCCCTACCCTCCTGCAATAAAAATAAAAAATTTTAAAAATCCCTAAAAATCCCCCAAAAAGTGTGCATGCGTCGCCCACTTCTGCCGCCCTGACGCTGTGGGAGGGGCCAAGGGAGCCCCCTTAGCTCCGCCCTCCCTCATAAAATGTCAGCCAGGGCGGCAGAACCGGAACAAATCACCGCTTCTGCCGCCCTGGCTGACGCTGTGGGAGGGAGGGGCCAAGGGGAGCCCTCCTTAGCTTCGCCCTCCCTCCCACAGCGTCAGCCAGGGCGGCAGAACCGGGAGAAATCGCCCCCCGCGATCGGCCCTGCCCCCGCGATCGGCCACGCCCCCCGCGAGTGACCACGCCCTCCGCTGCGGCCCGCCCCGCCACCTGATCAGTCACCGGAATTCCGGCCCTTGGGCTGGTAGAAGTTGGACAGCCCTGTTCTAGCAGAATTCTCTCCTGACGTTTCGCATGCTGGAACATGGCCAGAGAGCCCAGAAAACTCACAGCAACCCAGTGATTCTGGCCATGAAAGCCTGATATCGAGCAGAAATTTGGGGGTCTGGACGTGAAGGCAGAGACCAGTCGGACCCACCAAAGAGTATCCGAGATAGCCCTGGTGAGATAGGAAGCAACCAATCGAATTTTCACTGAATTTCCCAAATAAAATCTCACCAAGTTGAAGAAACGCCACCGAGTTGTTTATTGCGATCCAGCTGGAGCGGATGTCAAGCCGCAATCATTTGCCCAAAGCTGACGTACCGTCCAGTACAAAATATTACATTTGTATAGGAATACAGAGCTGTCAAGGTTCACATTTCCCGCCCCTGCCCCTCTCCCCCGCCCCTCAGCCGGCTTTGTGCTGATTGGTTGGAGTCATCGGTTGGCTGGGAGGTGCTGCCGGTTTTGCTCTGGCTCAGCCAATCGGGAAGACTCCCGCCTCCAGTTGCAAAAGGTTCCTCCTTTTCGGCCTTGTGTAGGGCGCGATTCTCGTCTCCGTCCAGCTGGAGTTGCGTGCACCAATGGCGCATGCGCAGAACTTCCACCGCCCTCGGCCACCAAACCATCCACAGTTTCCGGCCTCGTGTAGGGTGCACCGGGGGCGCATGTGCGGAACCAGCTCGCTCCGTGCATGCGCACCCTCCACGAGGCTGGAGAGCAAGGGGGCGCCAACATAATGTTCGCTTACCATTTTGAATTACCTTTGGGCTCTAGTCCCAGCATCCCCTACCCAGGCCCTGTCCGTTACCCAGCATGGTTACAAAAACCCTCTTGCAATGACTTGTTCCTTTTCCCAGTATCTTTTCCCAAGCTGATCCGGTCCCTTCCTGATTCTAAACCCCAGAAAGCTTACTTTCTTTGGGCTCTAGATCCCAGCATCCCCTACCCAGGACGGCCACAAAACCCTCTTGTGATTTTTCCGTGCTACTGTTGCAAGCTCTGATCTGACTTGCGTGCCAGGCTGTACTCTCCAAATATATTTATTTTACTTATTATTGATTCCAAAGTTTGAGGTCAACTTTCTAACAGCCATCCAAATCACAGAAACGTCGAGCTTGGAAATCCCAAAGATCTCCAGGGTGTCTCCGTTCTAAAAAGGTTGGGTGATATGATTTTCCGACTGGCCCTTCCGCACTACGCATTTATAGCACAGTAATACTGCAACAGTTGCATCCCATAGGGATTTCTCGTTTGCTGAAGCCATAAAAGATCCCTGGGTGATCTATTACCCCACACTACAAATCCTATCATTCCACAGGAGCCCATAATTGCAGTAATTGCATGGCTGCAAGAAAGCATAGCTTATATGGAAAGTAACAAGTCTTAAAGACATATGCTAAGCAGGGTCAGCCATGGTAAGAATTTGGATGGGAGACCATCATGAATCTGGCTCAGAGGAAGGAACCGGGTGGCTCTGAATGATGCGTTCCCACAAGTCGAATCATGTGCTTTCCCCAATAGACCACAAATGCGCTGTCATAGGTATGCTAGAAAGCATTGCACAAAAAAGGGGAAATTCCACCATGCATCATTGATGCTTTCATTGCAGCATCGTGACTCCATATTTCCGTACAACACCCTTACACATACCCAACTTCCCCTAATTTCAGAACTCCCTAGAAATGAACAAGGCTTTTGAAAATACCATGACCTTTTCTAGTAAGATAGCTAAAGGGTATCTTTCACTCTTTAAGTATGGGGAAAGCAACTTTGCTCGTGCAACTACACTGAGACATACCCAGTACTTCTTCCAAAGCAGAAAAGTACTACACAAGGAATATGTGTGTGTATATGTATGTGTATGCGCACGCGGGCGGGATTGGAAATCTGCGATTATATTATGTATGCACACACACAAGATACACACACACATACACATACCCAATACTTCTTCCAAAGCAGAACAGTACTACACAAGGAATGTGTGTGTGTGTGTGTATATATATATAAAATACTCAGCACTTCTTCCAAAGCAGAGTGGTACACAAGATGCGTGCGCGCACACACACACACACATATCCCAGTACTTCTTCCAAAGCAGAACAGTACTACACAAGGAGTGTGTGTGTGTGTGTGTGTGTATAAAATATACCAAGAACTTCTTCCAAAGCAGAGCAGTACACAAGATGCACACACACACATATATTTCCCAGTACTTCTTCCAAAGCAGAACAGTACTACACAAGGAATATGCGTGTATGTGTGCGTGCATGTGTATGTGTGTGTGTAATAATACCCAGCACTTCTTCCAAAGCAGAGCAGTACACAAGATACACACACATATACACATACCCAGTACTTCTTCCAAAGCAGAACCGTACTACACAAGGAATATGTATGTGTATATGTGTGTGTGTGTGCGTGTATGTGTGTGTATGTATAATACCCAGCACTTTTTCCAAAGCAGAGCAGTACCAAGATACACACATACACACGAATTAATGCAGTATGGCCTCATATTAACTGGCATGGCACAATGCTATAATAATAATAATAACAACAACAACAACAACAACTTATTTATATTCCACCCTATCTCCCAAAGGGACTCAGGGCGGATCACAATACACATAGGCAGCAAACATTCAATGCCGTTGTTGCACACCAGGCCAGGAAAGCCCTCTGACTTTAAAACACCACACAGCTGAGTAGTAATGCAAGCAGTTTATTGAAGATACTTCAAAAGCAATAGCAGTTAAAAAAAACACTCGATAAAAATAGGTACACTACAGAATTAATAGTGTTTGAATGTCTGTTTTCCTCTCCTTCCAGGCTTGCGCTGGAGTGGGCCAGATCCTTGGGAATGGTGCAAGGATCTCCAGCCATGTGACATCAGATCCATCAGGGCAAGTGCTGGTAGCCATGGCCTTCCATGCGCTGGATGGTGGCTGCTTCCATGCGCTCCCTCCCGAGAACTACTTTGTGGAGTACATCTTCCAACGCTACAGCAACGGGACGCACAACCTCACACTGACAGGTAAGTCCCAAAAGGCATGGGTTTGGAGAGGGTATTGGCCAAGATCTAGAGGACATGGACTGAGAACGGTGTCCGATTTTGGTTTGCCACAGGTTTGACGGAACTCATGAAGGAGCTGCAGGTCGGCTCGGTGGCTGCACGTGGACGCCACGACCATGACGGACACAGCCATGATGACCATGATCATGATGGACACAGCCATGATGGCCACAGCCATGATGACCATGGACATGATGGCCACAATCATGGTGACCACGATGGCCATAATCACGGTGACCATGACCATGAAGGCCACGATCATGGTGACCACCATAACCACACACATGAAGGAGATGTGCATGATCATTCAGAAGGACATGCTCATGGAGATCATGGAGACCACCATCATGGCAATGAAACAGACCATCACCACGGGCATGAAATTGACCACCATCATGGCAATGAAACGGATCACCACCACCACCATGATGAAGAAACAGACCATCATGTAAACAAAACAGAAAGTCCTAATGTCCGTCGGAGGAGAAGTCTACCTACTGCTGGAGACCATCAAGTCTGGGACACGGTGAGCACCATTAGTTGGAATTTGTCATCACAGCAATGAATCTATTACTGATTTGTGTTCATTATCATTACATATCCATAAACATGGCAATACTGTAGGACAAGGGTCAAAGTCATTTATCCTTATTTTTCCCGTGAAAGCAACATTTTTGCAATTTAATAAACTTTCCCCATGTTTTTATGATAGGACCAATGAGGAAATGACATTTATAACCCAGGAACAAAAATGGTGTTACATAGTGTAATAGGTTTTGTGTTATTGCAAAGCCCAGGGATGGCTCTGTAATGGTTATGGGTTCTTGCTGCATTGCTCACGTGGATGTGCTCCATTCCAGGTCTGCCTCAGCCCGGACGATCTGCTGGATATCTATGGGATTGATGCCAGCGCAGGGGTCTCCCGCCCCGAATTGGCCCGCCTGAGCCCGGCTTTGGTGCAAATGAGGCTCAGCCAGGCCTGCTCCGTCTCCCAAAAAGCTGCTCTCGATGGCCGGCTCACCACTGCTGAGAGTAAGGCACACACTTCATGCATCCCAATGGGGCCATTCGGTCTGCAGAATGAATGCAATTCAACACCACATTATTACTATTACTATTATTATTATGTTTATTTAGACCTTGCTTTTACTCTCCACAAGGAGACCTAAATATGTAGATAGAAGGATAGACAGACAGACAGACAGACAGACATGTAGTTAGATAGATAGATATGTAGATAGGTATGTAGATAGGTATGTAGATAGGTATGTAGATAGGTATGTAGATGCGTGGATGGATGGATAGATGATAGACAGATAGATAGATATGTAGGTAGATGGATATGTAAATAGGTAGATATGTAGATATGTAGATAGATAGATATGTAGATAGATAGATATGTAGATAGATATGTAGATAGATAGATAGATAGATAGGTAGGTAGGTATGTAGATAGATATGTAGATAGATGGATGGATAAATGGATGGATGGATAGATGATAGGTAGATAGATATGTAGATAGGTAGATATGTAGATAGATATGTAGATGGATGGATGGATAGATTATAGATAGATAGATAGATAGATAGATAGATAGATAGATAGATAGATAGATAGATATGTAGATATGTAGATAGGTATGTAGATGGATGGATGGATGGATAGATTATAGACAGACAGACAGATAGATAGATATGTAGATAGATGGATATGTAGATAGGTAGATATTTAGATAGATAGATATGTAGATAGATATGTAGACAGATAGATAGATATGTAGATGGATATGATTAATTACATAGATAGATTATTAGACAGACAGATAGTAGATAGATAGATATGTAGATAGATAGATATGTAGATAGATAGATATGTAGATAGGTAGATATTTAGATAGATAGATATTTAGATAGATAGATATGTAGATAGATAGATATGTAGACAGATAGATAGATATGTAGTTAATTACATAGATAGATATTTAGATAGATAGATATGTAGATAGATAGATATGTAGATAGGTATGTAGATGGATGGATGGATATGATAGACAGATAGATAGATATGTAGATAGAGTGATATGTAGATAGGTAGATATGTAGATAGGTACGTAGTTGGATGGATGGATAAATGGATGGATGGATAGATGATAGATATATAGATCGATATGTAGATAGATAGAAAGATAGACATGTAAATATGTAGATAGGTATGTAGATGGATAGATGGATAGATGATACATAGATAGATGATAGATAGATATGTAGATAGATGGGTATGTAGAAGTATGGATGCATGGATAGATGATAGATAGATAGGTAGGTATGTAGATAGATATGTAGATGGATGGATGGATAGATAGATAGATAGAAAATGAAAGAATCCTAGAGTTGAAGGGGCCCCAAAGGCCATTCATCCCAACCCAACCCAATCCCTCCTGATAGATGGTCATCCAGCCTTATGCCTCAAAAACTTCCAGGGGAAGAGATTCCATGGCGTAACCAGGCGGCATATTCCACTATCAGTAAGATCTTCCTAAATGTTTTGGTGGAATGACTTTTCCAGCAATGTGAATCCATGGCTACATTGCATCTTAGATATCCGGGGCAGCAGAAAATAAGCTTGCCTATTCTTTCTCAATGTGACCCCCTTTTAGATTTATAGACATGACTCATAGGCCAACCTTCTCTTCTTTAAGCGAAACAATCCCAATTTACAGATCTCGGGCCCTTTTGATGCCCCTTCTATCCGCCGTGCCCATCTCCGCCTTGGATGGTTTTGCTCTGAACTGGATACAGGGTTGTTATTATTATTCCAGGTGGAAAGGTCTGGCCAAAGCAAAATAGAGAGGGACTAGGACGTCTTCTTTTACCCTCGACGCTTTCCCCAGCGGTGCACTGACCTGCCCTTCTTCCCCGCAGAGTACATCTACGGCTCCTTGGCCACCTTGGTGATCTGCTTGTGCGCGCTCTTCGGCATCGTGGTCCTCCTCTGCACCGCCTGCATCAGCGCCTACCAGTACGTCATCCAGTTCTTCGTCAGCCTGGCTGTGGGGTCGCTGACCGGAGACGCCATGCTGCACCTCATCCCGACGGTCAGTGCGCACAGGGACATTGATTTGGAAAAATGGGAATATTTATGGAAAAAGAGATAGATACGTAGATAGATACGTAGTTAAATAGAATAACAGATACAGTGTTCCCTCACTTATTGCTGGGGTTACGTTCCAGGACCTCCCGCAATAAGTGGAAAACCGCAATGTAGGGATACTCTATTTATTTTAATATTTATACATTATTTTAGTAGTTATACACTATTTTAAGTCTTTATAAACTTAAAATAAAGTGAAGAAAAGGCCCTTCAAGGCTGGAGGGAGGGGGGAGTGAGCACTGAGGAGGGAAAGGGCCTTGGAGAGCGGTGGGTGGCAAAACCCCACAAAACAGTGAAAATACCATGATATATATATTTCATGGTAGAGAAAGACACGAGCCTTGCAGGACCTGATGGCATTCCGCAGGTCCTGCAAGACCTGGTTCTTCAGACAAGTGTTTGGAGTCTGATAGCGCTCGATCGACGCTCACTAGCTTGTCATACCACCACCACCCCTTTGGTTGTGATTTATATGACTGTTTTAATGGAAATCTATGTGTTTTTAATCATGTTTTATATGCTGTTTATGTTTCATATGCTCTTTTACATGTAAACCGCCCTGAGCCTCGGGAAGGGCGGGTTATCAAATCGAAATGATAAATAAATAAATAATTTTATTAAAAAATCTGCGCAACAGCAAGTCCGTAATAAGTGAACTGTGAAGTAGCGAGAGAACACTGAGAGATAGATAGATATGTCAATAGATAGATAGATAGATAGATAGATAGATAGATGATACATAGATAGTTGATAGATGTTACATCCATGGCATTAGAGAGAGAGACTAGATAGCTAGATGATAGATAGGTGGCTAGATAGATGGATAGTTGTGACATACATCAGTGGTACTAGATAGATAGAGAGAGAGATAGACAGACAGGCAGACAGATATGTAGATAGAGAAAGAGAGATAGCTGGAGAGAAAGAAAGATGAGAGAGAGAGAGATACTAGATAGTTAGATGATAGATAGATAGGTAGCTAGATAAATGGATAGATGTGACATACATCAATGGTACTAGATAGAGAGAGAGAGATAGACAGACAGACAGATATGTAGATAGAAAGAGATAGCTGGAGAGAGAGAAAGAAAGATGATAGATAGAAAGATAGATAGAGATCGAGAGAGATGTGGCATACATAAATACTGCACTAGATAAACACAGACAGAGTCATGGATTTTAATGGCTATACATAAATAGAAAGATAGATAGATATGTAGTTAGTTAAATAGAAAGATATGTAGAGAGAGAGAAAGATATGTAGATAGCTGGAGAGAGAAAGTTAGCTAGACAGAACGACAAATATGTAGATAGATATATAGATAGAAAGACATGTAGATAGATAGATAGATAGATAGAGAGATAGCTGAAGAGATAGAAAGATAGACAGATAGATGGAAAGATAGATAGCTGGAGAGATATGTAGATGGATATGTTGTTAATTAAATATATAGAAAGATATGTAGATAGAGATAGCTGGAGAGATAGAGAGATAGATAGATATGTACTTAATTACATAGATAGAAAAATATGTAGATAGATAGAAAGACATGTAGATAGATAGATAGATAGATAGATAGATGAAGAGATAGAAAGATAAACAGACAGATAGATAGCTGGAGAGATAGAGAGATAGATAGATGTACTCAATTACATAGATAGAAAAATATGTAGATAGATAGAAAGACATGTAGATTAGGGTTGCCACTTTTTGATATAAGAAATAAGGGACATTTACGGGATTTTTCACAAAAATAAGGGACACTTCATTAAAAACTTGAAACTCAAACATTAGGCAGAATTAGTTTTATTAACAGAATAAGATAATGATTGAAACTCACAAAAGAAGCTGACTTACACCCTCTTAACAGGACATGGTATGTTTCTGCATGCTTTGTCATGCAGAAAAAACATTATCAGAACTACCTAATTTTCTCCATCTGTCTTTAGTCCTTGACTTTGCTGGCTTTAAAAGCGCACTGTCTAAACATTAAAATAAAATAAATTTTATAAGACAGTACATCTTCATGATTATTATGTCGATAGTTAATGGTGTAGTATAGTATGGGATACACAGCATTGTATAGTATTGGGATGCACAGCTAGGCCTATTTTAAGAGTAACTCTCAAGCAACCAGAAACTATCTTTATCCAACATGCTCCAACATTCCCTTGAGTAACGGTTAATTAGTCTACTGTCCTTTGAAATAGTCCTGTCTCGCCTCTTCCTTCCAACGGGGACGCAGGCTGCCCTGCGAGTTGGAATCCCCGGGCAGGCCTTGCCGTGGAAACCACAGCGCACCTTCCTCTGGTCAACCCCGCCCAGTCCTGTCCTGCTAGTCAAAAATAAGGGACAGGGCCTGAAAATAAGGGACACAAATTTTAGGGCCAAAATAAGGGACGTCCCTTAGAATAAGGGACATATGGGAACCCTAATGTAGATAGATAGATAGATAGATAGATAGATAGATAGATAGCTGAAGAGATAGAAAGATAGACAGACAGATAGATAGCTGGAGAGATAGAGAGATATGTACTCAATTACATAGATAGAAAAATATGTAGATAGATAGAAAGACATGTAGATAGATAGATAGCGGAAGAGATAGAAAGATAGACAGACAGATAGATAGCTGGAGAGATAGACAGCTGGAGAGATAGATAGAAAGAAAGAAAGAAACTCAGACAGATTTGTAGATAGATAGGGAAAGAGAGAGAGATGTAGATAGATAGATATGTGTATAGATATAAAGTTAGTTAGGTAGGTAGGTAGAAAGACAGGTAGATAAATAGAAAAAGCTGGAGAGATGAAAGAAAGAAATATAGATAGATACTTAGAAAGATATGTAGATAGAAAAAGAGAGAGATAGCTGAAAAGATAGATCATTCGATCAATTGATCGATATGTAGATGAATATGTTGTTAATTAAATAGATAGAAAGATATGTAGATAGAGAGAGAGAGATAGCTGGCAAGAGAGAGAGAGATATACCGTGTTTCCCCGAAAGTAAGACAGCGTCTTACTTTCTTTTCCCCGAAAGTCCCACTCGCCTTACTTTCGGGTACGGCTACATTGGGCGACGGTAAGCCGTACCCCGCCGCCACGTCACTCGGTCCCGCCTCCTCCTCCGCCGCCCTCCCTGCGGCCGCCTCTTCTCGGATCGAAGAGAGGCTGCAGGGAGAAGCGATCGCGTGGTTTCCCTGCAGCCTCCTCTTCGGGAACGGAAGAGAGGCAGAGGGCTCTCTGCCGCCTCTCTTGCGTTTCCCGAAGAGGGGGCTGCAGGGAAACCGCGCGATCGCTCTCCTTGCAGCCCCCTCTTCGGGGAACGGAACAGAGGCGCAGAGGAGAGCCCTCGGCTCCTCTCCTCCGTTCCCCGAAGAGGAGGCTGCAGGGAAACCACGCGATCGCCCCCTGCAGCCCCCTTCGGGAACGGAACAGAGGCGGCAGAGGGCTCTCCTCAGCCGCTCTCTTCCGTTCCCCGAAGAGGAGGCCGCAGGGAGGGCGGCGGAGGAGGAGGAGGCGGGACCGAGTGATGCGGCGGCCGGGGGTACGGCTTACTTTCGGGGTACGGCTTATATTAGCCGACCCCTCTGACACCCCCGATACGTCTTACAATCGGGGGTGTCTTACTATCGGGGAAACACGGTAGTTAATTACATAGAAAAAATATTTAGATAGAGAGCAGACAGACAAATAGATATGTGGATAGATAGATAGAGAGAGAGAGAGAGAGAGAGAGAGAGAGAGAGAGAGAGAGAGAGAGAGAGAAGATAGATAGATAGATAGATAGTAGATATATTGATGAATGGGTGGCTAAACAGATATCACTGGCCTCAAATGTTGGAGCTGGGAAAGAAACCTTCCTGAATAATCCTAGTGAGCTGGCCAGAGTCCCAAGGGGAGGGGGCTCCATATCGACTTGGTGCGTCTGTGCTGTGGTGTCCTTGCATGTTTGGGCTGCCTGGTGATTCCAACCCTGCGGTGTCTCTCCTGCTGCAGTTCCTGGGCTTGCACTCTCACTCCCACGGAGAGGGGCAGGACCACCACGACCACCACGGGGTCCAGGGCAGCGATGCCCTCTGGAAGCTGCTGGCCGTCCTAGGGGGGCTCTACCTCTTCTTCCTCCTGGAGAAGCTCTTCGCCCTTTTGGGGCACGACGACTGCCAGGTGAGTTTGCTGGAGCTTTTCAACCTGGTTGGAACTGACTTCCGAGTCATTGGGGCAGAGAATCCATTCCTTATTTTCCTCCAAACCTTAAAACATTTCATTGCTTTGCCTTAATTCGGACTAAATCCCAGGAGTCATTGACCACGAGGTTCAATGGGGCAGATAATCCATTCCTTGTTTTCCTCCAAACTTTAAATCAGTGTTTCTCAACCTTCAGAAGGTCGTGACCTCTTAATACAGTTCCTCATGTTGTGGTGACCCCGGAGGCGCCTCAAGAGCGCCCCTAGGAAAATGCTTTATACGCAAATGCTTACTTTGCCTATTGGTTGAGCTGCCCCACAATGTATCCAGGCGGGCGTCCCTGGGAATGCAGCACCCTACGCAAATACGTAATTCGCGTACCGCTTGAACTGCCCCTGGGTGACCCCCAACCATAAAATTATTTTCATTGCCTCTTCATAACTGTAATTTTGCTACTGTTATGAATCGTCGTGTAAATATTTCCCATTCCAAAGTTGGGAGTATAGTAACAGCTGCGCCCGTACCTTGGGAAGTCTGACTTGGCCACAGTAGTCCACACTCTGGTTACATCCCGTATAGATTACTGCAACGCTCTCTATGTAGAGCTGCCTCTGAAGACTGTTCGGAAGCTTCAAATGGTCCAAGGAACAGCAGCCTGGGTGATAACAGGAGTGGCACTCAGGGAGCGCACTACTCCTCTGTTGCGCCAGCTCCATTGGCTGCCAGTTTGCTACCGGGCACAATTCAAAGTGCTGGTTTTGGCCTTTAAAGCCCTAAACAGTTCTGGTCCAACTTACCTGTCCGAACACATCTCTCCCTATGAACCATCAAGATGTTTAAGATCACCTGGAGAGGCCTTGCTTTCGGTCCTGCCTGCTTCGCAAGCGCGACTGGTGGGGACGAGAGACAGGGCCTTCTCAGTGGTGGCTCCTCGGCTTTGGAATGCCCTTCCTAGTGAGATCAGATCAGCCCCCTCCCTCCTGACATTTCGCAAGAAAGTCAAGACTTGGCTGTTGGAGCGGGCATTCGCAGGCGAACTTTAATTAATTGAGACCAGCGGAATATTATGACGATGCAACGGAAACCGATTTTAAGAATGAGATGCTGAGATTTGTATTTTGTAGTTTTTAACTGTTAAATTGTATGGTTTTTAGATGGCTGTTTTTATTATATTATGATGTGTTTTGTATGTGAGCACTTGCTGCCGCTTGTTCACTGCCTCGAGTCGCCTTCGGGCTGAGAGAGGTATAGAAGCATAGTAAATAAATAAATAAATAAGTGCTTTGGGAGACAATGGTGATCTTTGGGCATTTGGACAACATGGCCAGTCCAGAGGAATTGATGGCATAGGAGCATGGCTTCAGTTCCGGTGGTCTTTCCTTCTTCCAGGACGCTGACATTTGTCTGCCTGTCTTCCCAAAAGATTTGCAGAATTTTTCAGAGGCAGTGCTGATGGAATCGTTCCAGGAATTGCGTGTGACGTATGTGGACAGTCCACGTTTCGCCAGGTGTATAGCAGGGTTGGGAGGACAATGTCTTGATCAACAAGCATCTTGGTCTCCCTACGGATGTCCCGATCCTCAAACACTCTCCGCTTCCATTGGAAAAATGCTGCACTCGCAGAGCTCAGGCAGTGTTGTATTTCACTGTCAATGTTGACTTTTGTGGAGAGCAGAAATGGTCAACATTTTCTAATGTTAGACCATTAATCCGTATTTCTGGCATTGCAGCGGGATTGGCTGGTGCCTTTTGCTGGAAGAGCACTTTAGTTTTCTCAATGTTCAATGAGATAATAATAATAGTAGTAATAATACCTCTAATATCCTAGGCCAGTGTTTCTCAACCAGTGTGCCGTGGCACACTAGTGTGCCGTGAGCGATCATCAGGTGTGCCGTGAGAAAAGCTCTCTGCCCCCTTCCTTCCCCCTCCTCCTGCCAAACTCCTGCTGCTTGGGAGAGGAGGAAGGACGGCGCCGCCTCCTTCAGCCGTTTCCCTAACCAGCCTCCAATCCGCCATGACTCTTGCCCCTCACTCGCTGAAGCCGTGCAGAGGAGGAGCCCCGCCTACTGAAGCCCATCCACCGCTCATGCTCCTCCTCTGTGAGAGAGCTGAAGCCGGGGGGAGGGGGCGGGGGATGACGCAGCCTGGCTCTGCCCCCTCCCCCCGGCTTCAGCACTCCCACAGCTTCGCCAGCCTTGAGGGGGCAATACCAAGCCAGCGGTGGCAGAGCCAGCACAATGCTGGCTTGGCACTGTCCCCTCAAGGCTGGAGAAGCTGTGGGAGTGCTGAAGCCGGGACGGGCGGGGCATGAGCGGCATGGCTCCGCCCCTCCCCAGCTTCAGCGCTCCCACAGCTTTGCCAGCCTTGAGGGGGCAGTGCCAAACCAGCGGTGGCAGAGCCAACACAATGCTGGCTTGGCACTGCCCCTCAAGGCTGGCGGCTGTGGGAGAACTGAAGCCGGGGAGGGGAGCGGGGCATGGCGTGGCCTGGCTCCTCCCTGGCTTCGGCATTCCCAGCAGCTGCTCCCAGCAGGTCACCATCCCCAGCCATTCTTTACTGTGTTAGAGTGTCATTTTGGTTGGTGGTGTGCCCCGGATTTTTTAATGTTAAAAGTGTGCTGTGGCTCAAAAAAGGTTGGGAAACACTGTCCTAGGCCCTTGGGAAGAGAGCAATATTCAGAAAGGAATCTCAGACACTTTGACTTAATATGCATGTGTGCTGTGTTGTTATGTACAAATAAATAAATAATATTTATTTATTTATTTAAAACTATTGTACCCCAACCTTCTCACCTCTATCGAGGGACTCACACCGGCAATATGACTCTTTTTCTTTTAGATGAGATTTGAAACAGCAAGCTTTCCTCCAAACCTTGAAGAATCTGATAGCTTTCAATCAGTTCGGCATTTTGGCTAGGAGAAGCAGTATTTGTGTTCATAGATGTAGAAAAAGCATTTGATAATTTAAATTGGGAGTTCTTATTTGCTACTCTAGAAAAAAATGGCATTTGGAACTAACTAACATAATAAAATAGATTAGAGCAATTTACAAAACACAAATTTCTGTGAATGGAGAATTGTCTAAAGCAGTGTTTCCCAACCAGTGTGCCATGGCACACTAGTGTGCCGTGAGCGATCATCAGATGTGCCGTGGGAAATTGGAACCTCCAAGACCCTTTCTTCCCCCTCCTGCCGAACACTTTTTTTCTCCACTCAGGCTCCCTTCTTCCCAGCCTCGCTCTGCCTTGCTTTGCTCTGGGGCGAGTCCGCGCAGTAGCACCCACACAGGTCACGTCTTCCTCTGCCCCCTCCCCTCCTGAACACGCTCATGCTGCCCCCTCAGATCAAAATGGCAGCAGAAGCGGCAATGAAGAAGAAAAAGTAAGCTTTCAGCAGGAGGGGGACGAAAGGGCGCGAAGGGGAAGGGGGAAGAAGAGGTCTCTGTCGAAAGCTGGCATGGGCAAACTTGGACCTTCCAGGTGTTTTGGACTACAACTCCCACCATTCCTAGCAGCCTCAGGCCCTTTTCCTTTCCCCCCTCAGCCACTTAAGCAGGAAAGGGCCTCAGGCTGTTAGGAATGGTGGGAGTTGAAGTCCAAAGCACCCAGAGGGCCAAAGTTTTCCCATGCCTGTTTTAGGGACCTTAAAGTGGTGAGCCTCCTTCCAACATTGTGATTCTGGATAGAAAACAAACAACAACATAACATAACATTGTTTGCATCCACAGTGCTCTCTGGGTGTAGGTGAACTACAACTTCCAAACTCAAGGTCAATTCCCAAGCAAACCCTTTCAGTACTTTCTGTTGGTAATGAGAGTTCAATATGCCAAGTTTGGTTCAATTCCATTGTTGCAAGAGTTCAGGATGCTCTTTGATTTTGTGTTAACTATAAATCCCACAAACTGTAACTCCCAAATGTCAAGGTCTATTTTCCCCAAACTCCATCTGTGTTCACATTTGGGCATATTGTGTATTCATGCCAAGTTTGGTCCTGATCCAACATTGTTTGAGTCCACAGTGCTCTCTGGATATAGGTGAACTACAACTCCAAAACCCAAGGTCAATGCCCACCAAACTCTTATAGCATTTTCTCTTGGTTATGGGAGTTCTGTGTGGGAAGTTTGTGCCTTTCTGCCATTCCTGCCAGGATATCTATGTTGTGTTCATCGAAACAGGCCCAGGTTTCACACTGAGTGTATAAATACATTTAAAAACATATTAACTATATGTATGACTGTGTTAAGAGTGTCATTTTGTGTCATTTTGGTTGGTGGTGTGCCCCAGGATTTTGTAAATGTAAAAAATGTGCCGCGGCTCAAAAAAGGTTGAAAAACACTGGTCTAAAGAATGTAAAATTCAAAATGGCACAAGGTAAGGATGCCCACTCTCCCCGTGTTTATTCATCTTGGCATTTGCAGATGACCTAATGGTTATAATAGAAGACCCAATAGAAAACATAGAGAATTTAAAGTTCAGACTAAATCCCAGGACACGCTGAGTGAAATCCCCGAATGCCTCTGGATAGCTGAACCCCACGCCGGAGAAAACTGGGTGCCATCCTCATTGCCATGCTGTCATTCTCTTTTCCATAGGAAACTTCGGAGTCCAGCAAAGGCCACCAGTGCGACCACTCCTTGTCTTTGCAGCTGTACCAGGATGAGATGAAGAGGAGGAAAATGGAGAAAGGAGCTTCCAATGCAGATTTGGTAATTGCCTTTTCCCAATGGCAGAGATGCGGGAACTAAAAACCCTCAAGAAACAAGATCCTGGTACCTAGAAGCTAAGCAGGGCCGGCATTGGTTGGCCTTTGAATGGGAGACCGCCAAGACTGTATATCAGAGGAAGAAACTGGCCAAACCTCCTCTAAGAAATATATGAGGTTGCCATAAGTGGGCAGGTGACTTTAACACACACTGGTCTTGGAAGCTAAGCAGGGCCGGCTGTGGTTAGCTGTTGGATGGGAGACCGCCAAGGCCATATATCGGAGGAAGAAACTCCTCTAAGTTAACTCTATGAAATATATGAGGTTGCCATAAGTGGACAGGTGACTTTAAATCAGAGGAAGAAACTGGCCAAACCTCCTCCAAGAAAATCAAATGAAATTTATGAGGTTGCCATAAGTGGGCAGAGGACTTTAAAGCACATTAGTCTTGGTAGCTAAGCAGGGCCGGCCTTGGATGGCCATTGGATGGGAGACCGCCAAGGCTGTATATCAGAGGAAGAAACTGGCCAAACCTCCTCCAAGAAAACCCAATGAAATATATGAGGCTGCTATAAAACCTATGAAATATATGAGGTTCCCATAAGCAGACAGGTGACTTTAAAGCACATTAGTCTTGGAAGCTAAGCAGGGTTAGCCTTGGCTGGCCGTTGGATGGGAGACCGCCAAGGCTGTATATCAGAGGAAGAAACTGGCCAAACCTCCTCCAAGAAAACCCAATGAAATATATGAGGCTGCTATAACACAGCTGAAATTAATGAGGTTCCCATAAGCAGACAGGTGACTTTAAAGCACATTAGTCTTGGAAGCTAAGCAGGGTTAGCCTTGGCTGGCCGTTGGATGGGAGACCGCCAAGGCTGTATATCAGAGGAAGAAACTGGCCAAACCTCCTCCAAGAAAACCCAATGAAATATATGAGGCTGCTATAAAACCTATGAAATATATGAGGTTCCCAGAGACAGGTGACTTTAAAGCACATTAGTCTTGGAAGCTAAGCAGGGTTAGCCTTGGCTGGCCGTTGGATGGGAGACCGCCAAGGCTGTATATCAGAGGAAGAAACTGGCCAAACCTCCTCCAAAAAACCCAATGAAATATATGAGGCTGCTATAAAACCTATGAAATAGGTGAGGTTCCCATAAGCAGACAGGTGACTTTAAAGCACATTAGTCTTGGAAGCTAAGCAGGGTTAGCCTTGGCTGGCCGTTGGATGGGAGACCGCCAAGGCTGTATATCAGAGGAAGAAACTGGCCAAACCTCCTCAAAAAACCAATGAAATATATGAGGCTGCTAAAAACCTATGAAATATATGAGGTTCCCATAAGCAGACAGGTGACTTTAAAGCACATTAGTCTTGGAAGCTAAGCAGGGTTAGCCTTGGCAGGCCGTTGGATGGGAGACCACCAAGGCTGTATATCAGAGGAAGAAACTGGCCAAACCTCCTCCAAGAAAACCCAATGAAATATATGAGGTTGCCATAAGCGGACAGGTGACTTTAAAGCACATTAGTCTTGGAAGCTAAGCAGGGCCGGCCTTGGTTGGTCTTTGGATGGGAGACCGCCAAGGCTGTATATCAGAGGAAGAAACTCTCTAAGAAAGCCCTATGAAATATATGAGGCTGCTATAAATAAACAGATGACTTTAAAGCACATTGGTCTTGGAAACTAAGCAGGGCCAGCCATGGTTGGGCATTGGATGGGAGACTGACAAGGCTGTATATCAGAGGAAGAAACTCTCTAAGAAAGCCCTATGAAATATATGAGATTGCCATAAACAGACAGGTGACTTTAAATCACATTAGTCTTGGAAGCTAAGCAGGGTTAGCCTTGGCTGGCCGTTGGATGGGAGACCGCCAAGGCTGTATATCAGAGGAAGAAACCGTCCAAACCTCCTCCAAGAAAACCCAATGAAATATATGAGGTTGCCATAAGCGGACAGGTGACTTTAAAGCACATTAGTCTTGGGAAGCTGTAAGAGGAAGAAACAGGGCCGGCCTTGGTTGGTCATTGGCTGGGAGACTGACAAGGCTGTATATCAGAGGAAGAAACTCTCTAAGAAAGCCCTATGAAATATATGAGATTGCCATAAACAGACAGGTGACTTTAAATCACATTAGTCTTGGAAGCTAAAGGATTAGCCTTGGCTGGCCGTTGGATGGGCCTTGGCTGGCCGAAAGGCTGTATATCAGAGGAAGAAACCGTCCAAACCTCCTCCAAGAAAACACAATGAAATATATGAGGTTGCCATAAGCGGACAGGTGACTTTAAAGCACATTAGTCTCGGAAGCTAAGCAGGGCCGGCCTTGGTTGGTCTTTGGATGGGAGACTGACAAGGCTGTATATCAGAGGAAGAAACTCTCTAAGAAAGCCCTATGAAATATATGAGATTGCCATAAACAGACAGGTGACTTTAAATCACATTAGTCTTGGAAGCTAAGCAGGATTAGCCTTGGCTGGCCGTTGGATGGGAGACCGCCAAGGCTGTATATCAGAGGAAGAAACCGTCCAAACCTCCTCCAAGAAAACCCAATGAAATATATGAGGTTGCCATAAGCGGACAGGTGACTTTAAAGCACATTAGTCTTGGAAGCTAAGCAGGGCCGGCCTTGGTTGGTCTTTGGATGGGAGACTGCCAAGGCTGTATATCAGAGGAAGGAACAGGCCAAACCTCCTCCAAGAAAACCCTATGAAATATTTGAGGTTGATATAAGTGGAACAGGTGAGTTTAAAGTACATTGGTCTTGGAAGCTAAGCAGAGCGGGCTCTGGTTGGCCATTGGATGGGAGTCCGGTGACAAATCCCAACTGTTGGAGGCTCTTGAGTAGTTCCTTTCCTAAGAAAACCCAAAGGAAGGAACTTGAGTAGTTCCTTTCCTAAGAAAACCCAAGGAAATAAATAGGGTTGTCATGAGCCAAGAGTTGACAAAGGCCTTGACTAGACCTGTGTCCCATCCAGAAAACCTATGGGAATAATTGTGTTGGCAAAATGCATTAATATCCAAAATCTTGAAAATCAGCTATACCTTTTTAGGCCTAAGGGAAAAAAATGCATGAAATATGTACACTATTCTTGGTTGATGCAATACAAGTGTTGCAGTTTTGTTGATTTGGATGCTGTTGTTGATTTTGGATGCTTTGTATTGATTCCTGATCTGGAAATCCAAAAGGTTGTTCTTGAGCGCCCTCTACTGGTAGAGCGGAGAAAAGGCATTCTGCTCCATTGGAAATAGCTGTATACTAGGCATGGTTTAGAATCCTAAAATGGCGATTCTTATATCAAATGGGGGGGGGTTTGATTAGTAAAAGAAAGACTTACAAAAAATTTCCCAAAAATTTCGGAAATGTAACTTAAGTACTAACGAAATTCGTTAGTAATTCGTATGCCAGAGCATGCGCATTCCAGATGGTTTTGGCCTACAACTCCCAGAAATCCTAACAGCTGGTAAATTGGCTGGGATTTCTGGGAGTTGTAAACAAAACTTGAATAAACCACACTGAATTCTAGATGGGACTCTCCAAATAGGAAGGAGGGAGGGAAGGAGGAGGGAGGGAGGGAGGGGTATTCTATTCTTGGAAGCAGCAAAAGAAAGGAGGAGGACCCCCTCGCTCCTCGCTGCCTCTCTCTCTCCCCCCGATCCTGAGGGAGCGAGGGCCCAAGTTTGCCCAGGCTGAGAGGAAAAGGAAGAGGCCTGAGGCTGTGAGGAATGGTGGGAGTTGAAGTCCAAAACACGTACCTGGAGGGCTGAAGCTGGCCCCTGCGATGGGGCATGGCAGCAGAGCAACGGGGAAGAGAAGCATCTGAGAGAGCGCAGGGAGAGAGAGGAGGAGAAGCGTGTGTGTGTGTGTGTGTGTGTGTGAAGCAGGCCCCTGCGATGGGGCATGGCAGCAGAGCACCGGGGAAGAGAGGAGGGGGGGAAGCCTGGAGAGAGAGGAGGAGAAGCGCGCGCGTGTGTGTGTGAAGCAGGCCCCTGCGATGGGGCATGGCAGCAGAGCAACGGGGAAGAGAAGGAGGGGGGGAAAGCCTGGAGAGAGAGGAGGAGAAGCGCGTGTGTGAAGCAGGCCCCTGTGATGGGGCATGGCAGCAGAGCAACGGGGAAGAGAAGGCGGGAAGTCTGGAGGACTACACTTTCCAGAATGCATTGCCTAGCCTACCTAGCAGCAGCGTCACTTCCAGTTCCTCATAGAAATGCGGGAAAAAGTAGAAGCTGAATGAAGGCGGGAAGGAAATGAGGGGGAGAAGACAGGGAGAAGTGAGTAGTACAATAATTAATTAATTAATACTTAAGAATTTCTGACGATCATAACGCAAATTGTTGGCCTCAAGGACCGTAAAGGAAGTCTACTTCCAGGATCGCGGCAGCGATACGTAAAACCTCAAAAGTCCCATTACATACGAATCTCTTACGAATCCTTTTAATTTCCGTTTCATTTTTCTCATGCCTACTGTATACATACAGACTCCAACCTGGGTCAGTCTACATTATGGAATTAAATGCAGTTTGACAGCACTTTGAACCACCGTGGCTCAATGCTATGGAATCATGGGAGTTATAGCTTGGGGAGGCTAGTGTCCTTGCAAAACTACAACTCCCAATATTCCGTAGCACTTAAAAGTGGTACCAAACTGCATCAATTCCACTGTGTGGATGCATTCCTGCTCATCTTTTCTACCTGTCTTTTTTCATGCAGGTGGTTGCAGATGAGGCCGATTTCAAGCATCTCCAAAAGGAAGAGCTCAGCCGAGGTGAGTAGACCCATTGCGATCCATTGGTTAACACTGGAGGAAATCAAATTCATTCTACAATGTAAATGCAGCCCTTGTGAAAATATGGCACCAAAATGGAAACGATCAGTTGACTCGCGGATACCGAGGGCCAGAGTTTCCGTATCCGCGGTTCAATGGATCGCAGCTCCGGCCTCCCTGGAACGCTAAAGGGGTTTTCTGGGTGAGCCTGCAGTGCTCTGCGGCCCGGAAAACGAAAGGTATATGCTTAAGGTGAGTTAGAGCAGTGATTTTCAACCTTTTTTGAGCCGCGGCACATTTTTTACATTTACAAAATCCTGGGGCACACCACCAACCAAAATGACACAAAATGACACTTTAACTGTCATTTTACTGTCACCCTCCCCCCCTCGTGATGTCGCTGCTTCTGCCACCCCCACCCCCCGCGAGGCCCACATGCAGGAGGCCCGCCACCGTCCCGCGGGGGAGGCCTGCACTGAGTGGCCGAAGCGCACGCAGGCTCGGCTGAGCAGGACGAATAGGAATTGAGCACACAGGGTGGCTC
Organism: Anolis apletophallus; assembly: GCA_030556195.1. Classification (NCBI taxonomy): domain Eukaryota; kingdom Metazoa; phylum Chordata; class Lepidosauria; order Squamata; family Anolidae; genus Anolis; species Anolis apletophallus. The sequence continues at coordinate 148,815,357 of JARBWK010000007.1, read as the reverse complement.
CGAGCCTCGGAACAAATTGCGGCAGAGGCTCGCAGCCGTCGCCACCCCCAGCTCTCCTTCCTGAAGGGGTTCAGCCCCCCCCCCAGGATTCCCTCCCCTCCCCGCGTCCCTTCGGCTTCCCTGCTGTCGCCTTGGGGCTAGATCGGGAAGGAAACAAGGTGGGCTGTGGAGCTGCGCATCCCGGCCTCTGCTCTGTTTTGCAGCGAACCCGGAGCCCAGCCAGGAGAGGCCAGGAGATGAGGGGTTGCTCCCCTTCCCCGGCGCGGAAGGGCTAGAGGGCAGATAGCCTCACCTCGAGCCTCCAGGAGCAGACTCCTCCTCCCTCTCCTCCTCCTTGCTGCCCGAGGGGGGGAGGGCAGAAGAGCTCCCAGGAGCCAGGAAGCAGGAGAAGCCGCAGCCCGGCCAGGTAGCCCTTGGCGCACAGAGGGAGGGAAGGAAGGAAGGGAGAGAGAGAGAGGAGGGAGGAAGGAAAGTTCTGGTCGCCGAGGGCTCTCTCTGACTGCAGCCAGGCTGGCTGGCATTGCTGCTTCAGCCAGGAAAGCCTCATTTCCGCTGCCTGAAGTTTCCTGCTAGGCGCTCTCTCTCTCTCTCTCTACACTGTAATTTCCCACGGCACACCTAATGATCTCTCACGGCACACTAGTGTTCCGCGGCACACTGGTTGAAAATCACTGAGTTAGAGACAGTAAGGGACACAAAGTAGCATTCTGGAGAGGAAAAGTTGCAGATATAGAGTTTCTTTTATTGGGGGACTGGTTACAATGTTATCGTATATAGTCTACAGTGTTTCCCAACCAGTGTGCCGTGGGAACTAGTGGAAATCATCAGGTGTGCCCTGGGGGGAGAGTCTACTGTGTCGAAGCATAAAAACCCTAAGAAACCTACCTCGATAAAGGCACAAAATTACAAACACCACCCCCCTCCTCACCCGTTGTCTACTTGGTCTCTCCCTCTCCATGCATTGGGAAGGCCCGCCTCCCTTTCCCCAAGTAGAGACCTCCTCTTGCCTCCTGTGTGGGAAGTTTGGCCCAGTTCTATCACTGGTAGGGGTCAGAATGCTCTTTGATTGTAGGGGAACTATAAATCCCAGCAACTACAACTCCCAAATGTCAAGGTCTATTTCCCCTGAACTCTATCTGCGTTCGTATTTGGGCATTTTGGTTGGTGGTGTGCCCCAGGATTTTGCAAATGTAAAAAGTGTGCCACGGCTCAAAAAAGGTTGGGAAACACTGGTCTACAATATAGATATAATAATAATAATATGCCATCAAACTGCATTCATTCTACAGTATTAGAATAATCATAATCGTAGTCATAATCATAATGTCACCAAATTGCATCTTTTCTACAGTATAGATATAACAACAACAACAATAAAGGCACCAGACTGTATCGATTCCACAATAATAATAAAAAATAACATCAAACTGCATTTATTCTACAGTATAGCCATAATCATAATCACAATCTTATTGTCACCAAACTGCATCTATTCTAGTATACATATAGAAATGATAATAATAATAGTATTACTAATGAAAATGGCACCAGCCACCAGACTGCATTCATTCTACAGTATAGATATATTAATATTAATAATAATAATAATAATAGCATCAAACTGCATCCATTATACGGTGTAAATATAAGAATAATCATAATGGCACTAAATTGCATTCATTCTACAGTACAGATATATTAATATTAATAATAATAATAATTGCATCAAACTGCATCCATTATACGGTGTAAATATAAGAATAATCATAATGGCACTAAATTGCATTTATTCTACAGTATAGCTATAACAATAACAACAACGATGGCATCAAACTGCATCCATTCTAAGGTGCAATAATAATAATAGAAATTGCACCAAATTGCATTTATTCTACAGTATAGTAATAACAACAACAATATTAAATGCACCAAACTACATCCATTCTACATGATAGATATAATAATAATAATAATTGCAAACTACATTCATTTTACATTATAGATATAATAATAAAAATAAAAATAATATAAAAATGCACCAAACTGCATCCATTCTATGGTGCAATAATAATAATACAAATCGCACCAAATTGCATTTATTCTACATTATAGTAATAACAATAATAATAATAATAAATGCACCAAACTACATCCATTCTAATTATAGATAGAATAATAATAAATGCACCAAACTACATTCATTTTAATTATAGATAATAATAATAATAGTAATAATAATAAATGCACCAAACTGCATCCATTCTATGATGCAATAATAATAATAATAGAAATTGCACCAAATTGCATTTATTCTACACTATAGTAACAACAACAACAATAAATGTACCAAACTACATCCATTCTACATTATAGATATGATAATTTTAAATGCACCAAATTACATTCATTTTAATTATAGATAATAATAATAATAGTAATAATAATAAATGCACCAAACTGCATCCATTCTATGATGCAATAATAATAATAGAAATTGCACCAAATTGCATGTATTCTACACTATAGTAACTACAACAACAACAACAATAAATGCACCAAACTACATCCATTCTACATTATAGATATGATAATTTTAAATGCACCAAATTACATTCATTTTACATTATAGATAATAATAATCACCAAATTGCATTTATTCTACAGTATAGTAACAACAACAACAACAATAATAAATGCACCAAACTACATCCATTCTAATTATAGATAGAATAATAATAAACGCACCAAACTACATTCATTTTACATTATAGATATAATAATAATAAATGCACAAAAATGCATCCATTCTATGATAGATATAATAATAATAATAAAATTGCACCAAATTGCATTTATTCTACAGTATAGTAACAATAATAACAATAATAAATGCACCAAACTACATCCATTTTACATTATAGATAGAATAATAATAAATGCACCAAACTACATTCATTTTACATTATTATTAATAATAATAATTGCACCAAACTGCATCCATTCTATGGTGCAATAATAATAATAATACAAATCGCACCAAATTGCATTTATTCTACAGTATAGTAACAACAACAATAATAAATGCACCAAACTACATCCATTCTACATGATAGATATAATAATAATAATAAATGCACCAAACTACATCCATTTTACATTATATATATATTATAATAATAATTGCACCAAACTACATTCATTTTACATTATAGATACAATAATAATAAAAATAATAAATGCACCAAGCTACATTCATTTTACATTATAGATATAATAATAATAATAATATAAAAATGCACCAAACTGCATCCATTCTCCATTGCCCAATGCGCCCTTAATTTTCCTGTTTGTGAATTTACTCCTTTTCAAAGCAAAGCAGCATCTTTAAGACTGGTCTTATTTTGTGTTTACTAAACTTGCGCGTATGTACATGGAGCAGCATTGTGTCTGTATGCGTGTGTTTACGAAGCTTGCACGGGTGCCATCCCAGGCCTTGGGGTGCATTGCTGGATTTAAAAATATGTATTTCCCCCCAAAAAAGCACCCACGCGACCCAGGTGGGACTTGAACCCACAATCCCCAGCTCCGGAGGCTGATGCCTTATCCATTAGGCCACTGGGCCATCCCTGGGAAAAGCCCTGGAATGCGCAGAACAAAAGGAGCATTGTGTGTGTTAGTGACTGAATGTGGGTATTGCAAGCACATGGGACTGTGCAAGGCATGCACTGCATTCCCAAGACTTTGGGGAAACTGGCCGTGCAAGCAAACAGGGACTCATGTTGCATTCATTTCTCTCTGCAGAGCTGCGCATGCTGCCTTACATGATCACCATTGGAGACGCCATCCACAACTTTGCAGATGGCCTGGCTGTTGGGGCTGCCTTCTCCTCCTCCTGGAAGACAGGGCTGGCCACATCCTTGGCTGTTTTGTGCCACGAATTGCCCCATGAACTAGGTATCCTGTGCACAGCCATTCACCTGTCTGCACTGCAGAGTTAACTCACTTTGATACCACTTGTGCTGCCATCACTCACTGCAATGTGAATCCTTGCGACAGCTTTAAAACTTTCTCTGCAAAGACTCTATTAGAACTTTGGACTAATAAATATAATAATACTAATTATTATTATTATTATTCAAGGGTTGCAATTGTGAATCTGAGAACATCACGATTGCAGCCCTTGAATTAGGACATTGGACTAATAAAATAATAATAATAATAGGAGAGCATCACAATTGCAGCCCTTGAATTAGGACGTTGGACTAATAAATATAATAATAATAATAATAGGAGAGCATCACAATTGCAGCCCTTGAATTAAGACTTCTTCTTCTTATTATTATTATTATTCCAAAGTCCTAATTCAAGGTTTGCAATTGTGATGGTCTATTGTTGTTGTTGTTGTTGTTAGGCCAAAGTCTTCCTTCAAGGGTTAGAATTGGGATGCTCTCATATTATTATTATTGTTATATTTATTATTCCAAAGTCCTAATTCAAGGTTTGCAATGGTGATGCTCTATTATTATTACTATTACTATTATCGTTATTAATCCAAAGTCCTCATTCAGGGGGTGCAATTGTGATGCTTTCCTATTATTATTATATTTATATTTATTATATTTATTAGCCCAAAGTCCTCATTCAAGGGTTGCAATAGTGATGCTCTCCTGTTGTTGTTGTTGTTGTTCTTCTTCTTCCTATTATTATTATATTTATTAGTCCAAAGTCTTAATTCAAGGGGTGCAATTGTGATGCTCTCCTATTATTATTATTACTATATTTATTAGCCCAAAGTCCTCATTCAAGGTTGCAATTGTGATGCTCTCCTATAATAATATTAATTACTATTATTATTATATTTATTAGTCCATAGTCCTCATTCAAGTGTTGCAATTGTGATGCTCTCCTTTTATTATTATCATTATCATTATTATTATAATATTTATTAGCCCAAAGTCCTCATTCAAGGTTGCAATTGTGATGCTCTCCTATAATAATAATTACTACTATTATTATATTTATTAGTCCATAGTCCTCATTCAAGTGTTGCAATTGTGATGCTCTCCTTTTATTATTATTATCATTATTGTTATTATATTTATTAGCCCAAAGTCCTCATTCAAGGTTGCAATTGTGATGCTCTCCTATAATAATATTAATTACTATTATTATTATATTTATTAGTCCATAGTCCTCATTCAAGTGTTGCAATTGTGATGCTCTCCTTTTATTATTATCATCATTATTGTTATTATATTTATTAGCCCAAAGTCCTCATTCAGGGGTTGCAATTGTGATGCTCTCCTATAATAATAATAATAGTTATAATAATAATAATAATAATTATTGTTCCAAACTCCTAATTCAAGGTTTGCAATTGTGATGCATTATTATTATTATTCCAAACTCTTAATTCAAGAGTTGCAATTGTGATGCTCTCATATTATTATTGTTATTAGTATTATTATATTTATTAGTCCAAAGTCCTCATTCAAGGCTTGCAATTGTGATGCCTTATATATATATATATATATATATATATATATATATATATATTCCAAAGTCCTAATTCAAGGGCTGCAATTGTGATGCTCTCCTATTGTTGTTGTTAATAATAATAATAATAGGGGAGTATCACAATTACAACTCTCGAATGAGGACTTTTGTCTGATCTGGTGCTTCTTGTGTTCTTTTGCAGGGGACTTCGCGGCTCTGCTCCACGCCGGCCTGAGCATCAAGCGGGCCTTGCTGCTGAACTTTGTGAGCGCGCTCACAGCCTTCATCGGGCTGTACATTGCGCTCTCTGTCAGCACCGGGGAAGAATTCGAGGCCTGGATCTTCACTGTGGCCACAGGCCTCTTCCTCTACGTGGCCCTCTGCGACATGGTCAGTCCAAGGGAATGAGATCTATGAAATCTTAATAGACCAGAAACTGAACCTGAGCCAGAAATGTGTCTTACAGTGTGGTGAAAAGGGGTGGACTGGATGGCCTTTGGGGTTCCCTCCCAACACTAGGTTTATAGGATTCAATGATTGCACAAAAGCTATATGTCTGGGAGGGCTTTGATTGTGTCTTCTAGTCAGGCAAAAATGGGATGGACTGGATGGCCTTTGGGGTCCCCCCCCAACACTAGGTTTATAGGATTCAGTGATTACACATAACCAACACTAGGTTTATAGGATTTTGGGGTTCAACACTAGGTGATTGCACAAAAGCTATATGTCTGGGAGGGCTTTGATTGTGTCTTCTAGTCAGGCAAAAATGGGATGGACTGGATGGCCTTTGGAGTCCCCCCCCCAAACACTAGGTTTATAGGATTCAGTGATTACACATAACCTACAGTATATGTCTGGGAGGGCATTGATTGTGTGTTCCAGTCTGGCGAAAGGGGGTGGACTGGATGGCCTTTGGGGTTCCCTCCCAACACTAGGTTTATAGGATTCAATGATTGCACAAAAGCTATATGTCTGGGAGGGCTTTGATTGTGTCTTCCTGTCTGGCAAAACACTAGGGGATTCAATGACTGAATGGCCTTTGGAGGCCTTTGGGGTTCCCTCCCAACACTAGGTTTATAGGATTCAATGATTGCACAAAAGCTATATGTCTGGGAGGGCTTTGATTGTGTCTTCTAGTCAGGCAAAAATGGGATGGACTGGATGGCCTTTGGGCTTCCCTCCCAACACTAGGTTTATGGGATTCAATAATTACACAAAAGCTATATGTCTGGGAGGGCTTTGATTGTGTCTTCCAGTCTGGCAAAAGGGGGCGGACTGAATGGCCTTTGGGGTTCCCTCCCAAAACTAGGTTTATAGAATTCAGTAATTACACAAAAGCTATATGTCTAGGAGGGCTTTGATTGTGTCTTCTAGTCTGGCAAAAATGGGATGGACTGGATGGCCTTTGGGCTTCCCTCCCAACACTAGGTTTATAGGATTCAGTGATTACACATAACCTACAGTATATGTCTGGGAGGGCATTGGTTGTGTGTTCCAGTCTGGCGAAAGGGGGTGGACTGGATGGCCTTTGGGGTTCCCTCCCAACACTAGGTTTATAGGATTTAGTGATTACATGAAAGCTATATGTCTGGGAGGGCTTTGATTGTGTCTTCCTGTCTGGCAAAAGGGGGCGGACTGAATGGCCTTTGGGGTTCCCTCCCAAAACTAGGTTTATAGAATTCAGTAATTACACAAAAGCTATATGTCTAGGAGGGCTTTGATTGTGTCTTCTAGTCTGGCAAAAATGGGATGGACTGGATGGCCTTTGGGCTTCCCTCCCAACACTAGGTTTATAGGATTCAGTGATTGCACAAAAGCTATATGTCTGGGAGGGCATTGATTGTGTCTTCCAGTCTGGTGAAAGGGGGTGGACTGAATGGCCTTTGGGGTTCCCTCTCAAAACTAGATTTATAGGATTCAATGATTGTACAAAAGCTGTATGTCTGGGAAGGCTTTGATTGTGTCTTCCAGTCTGGCGGAAAGGGGGGGGGTAGACTGAATGGCCTTTGGTGTTCCCTCCCAACACTAGGTTTATAGGATTCAGTAATTACACAAAAGCTATATGTCTGGGAGGGCTTTGATTGTGTCTTCTATTCTGGCAAAAATGGGGTGGACTGGATGGCCTTTGGGGCTCCCTCCCAACGCTAGAATTGTTGGATTCCATGATTAAACATAGGCTGGATGACTATCTGTTGGCAGAGTCATCCAGGGCGACGGTTGTGCCTTCCTGCCTGGCGGAAAGGGTAGACTTGATGTCCTTTGGGTGCCCCTCATAACGGTATGCCTGATTCTATCTCCATTTCCCTCTCTTGCAGCTGCCGGCGTTGATGAATGCGCATTGCAAGCGCCCCTGGGTGCTGTTTCTCCTGCAGAACCTGGGCCTGCTGTCCGGCTGGGCCATCCTGCTGCTGCTCTCCCTTTTCGAGGACCACATCGCCCTCTGAGCTCATTTTCCCCAAAGGTCTGTCTCTTTGGGCCGAGCATCACCAAAAGGCACGTCTCTCACCGTCCGTCCGCAGAGGCCGCGAGTTCAAATCCGTGCTTCGATGGAGACTGGAGACACAATACGGGGTGTGGACATATTGGGGGGAGGCCGAGCAAGGCAGAATTGCAAAAACCTTGGAGACATGGGGCCAACGGGGTGATGCCTATATAGGGTTGCCCCAACCGGACCAGAAGTATTTAGCTTTCACTATGTGCAATTTTCAAGGCAATGTTCTCGCCCTGAGCTTCTTCCCTTCCCATTGAAAATAAGGTTAAAAGACACATACATGCAAGATCCCCTTTTCAAGACACATCTGAATGTAATTCACACAAAATTATCGTCGTAGATGCAGGCATGTCCTATGCAGTTTGCAAGGCGGCGCTCTCGCCCTGAGGTTCTTCCCTTGAGATGCCACTCACATTAAAGAATAATAATAAAAATCCATACATGACATTTGGATGCAATTCACATGATAAAAATACATACATGACATTTGCATTTTCTGATACACGTTTGGATGCGATTTACACTAATAATAACAATGTTCATACACACCATATGCATTTTCAATGCACATTTGGATGCCATTCAGGTTAGAAATAATAGCAAGATACATACATATAATTTGCATTTCGGTGCACATTTGAATGCAACCCACACTGAAAATAATAATAATAATAATATGTAAATGCTTATGGATTTTTCAATTAACATTTGAATGTCATTCAATTATTTTAAAAAAATAGTTAAAAGTACATACACAACATATGCATTTTCCAACACACATTTGGATGCCGTTCTGAATAATAATAGTAATAATAATAATAATCCTAAAAATACATACACAACTTTTGCATTTTCCAATACACATTTGGATGCTATTTACACTAATAATAATAATAAAGTTCATACACACCATATGCATTTTCAATGCACATTAGGATGCCATTCCGGTTAGAAATAATAACAAGATATATACACATAATTTGCATTTTCAATACACATTTGGATGCCACCTATAATCAAAATATGTAAACGCTTATGGATTTTTCGTTTCACATTTGAATCATTCATTTTTTAAAAAAATAATTAAAAGTATATACATGACATATGCATTTTTGCACATTTAGATTATATTCATAATAATAATAATAAAAAAACATACATACATGCCATATGCATTTTTCAAGGCTGTGCTCTCGCCCAGAGATTCTTCCTAAGAATAGCAGAAGTGGATCTAGACCTTCTGACCTCCATGCATTTATTTATTGTATTCCAAACTTGGATCCTATTTTTGGGGAGAAAAAGCAGGATGTGAATCCAGAAAATAATAATAAATTATTATGGCTCTTTTTTGCACATACGTCTCCCTTCTCTTTTGCCGTGCATTGGGATGTCTCTTTATACCTATTAGTTGAGTTGCTTTCACGCTAGATGGGTACAGCAGTTTTGATATCACTGGGTCAACTTCACCATTGAATCGTGACAAAATATTTCGGCCGGCATTTGGAAACCATAAACATTGACAACATGACAATCTGCCAACTGCAAAAGGCCACTTGACTTGGATCTGCGCACATCATTCCAAAATACATCACACAGTCCTAGATGTTTGGGAAGTGTTCGACTTGTGATTTCGTGATACGAAATCCAGCATATAGATTTCGTTTGATGTGACATACTGTGTTTTTGTGTCAGTAAAGTAATTTATTTTCTGGGCATTACTTCACGAATGAAGATTCTTAGGAAGGACTCATCCCACGCTTTTTACAAGCGCGTTGATGACTAAGAAGGCCAATCTGAGATAGGCAAGTCCAGTTTCAGAAAGCACAGCAGAAAGTCCCCTTGGGTGATGATGTTTCCAAATTGCGGTTCTTTCTGCATTGTCGTTTCTCTTCGAGACCCATTCGGCATGTCTTCTCGAAAGAGGCCGCAGCATTGTGGATAGTGCGTCTCCATGCCTCCCGATGTGAGACCAGGATGGACCATTGAGGGCCGAATCTGAGATGTTGTTTCAGGGAGTCCTTATATTTCTTTTTTTGGGGCGCCTCTCTTGCGCTGACCCGTGGCGAGTTCACTGTAGAGTAGTATCTTTGGGAGGCGGTGGTCCTCCATCCTAGAGACGTGCCCTGCCCAGCGCAGCTGTGTTCTCAATAGCATGGCATCAATGCTGGTGATCCCTGCTTGCTCAAGGAGAACAACATTAGTCACATAGTCGGTCCAGTGTACATTTAGGATTGTGCAAAGACAGCGCTGATGAAAGCGTTAGAGTGTAAGACAACATTTTGGGTTCCTGGTTGCAGAGCCCATAAGGTGGAAGAACTCAGCCAAGGCCAATTAATCCAAACAAGACTTTTTAATCTCAATCTGATCAGTATTGGGGCGAATAGCCCTTGACCATTGTAGGTCAAGAAACAAAATGGCTATCCCCCCGAGCTATGCAGTTACAAGGTATATATACTCATTCTTATCAGCAAACAACATTCTTCACATTAACCCTTAGTATGGCTCTTTCTTTGTTCTGCTGTGTCTGGGCAGATTATTGCTGACATACGGGCACTTGGAGCATCTCCTCTTGGGAGGAGCACTTTTAACTTTTTAACCCCTTCACGAGGAGTCGTAGGTGTTGGCAATAGGTGACCCATGTTTCAGACCCATATAGGAGAACAGACAGTACGATCGCTCTGTACACACTGATCTTGGTACTTTGCCTCAAGTGCTTGTTGCTCCAGACTCCTTTGTGAAGCCTTCCGAATGCACTCTATGTCTTTGCTAATCTGTGATCTATCTCTTTATCAATCTTGGCGTCTGAAGAGATGATGTTTCCCAGGTAGGTGAACTGCTGAACTGACTTAAGCACAGATGTGCCAATGCTAACGTGGGGATGATGGTGTTCTTCCTGTGGTGCGGGCTGGTAGAGAACTTCTGTTTTTTTCAGACTGACTTCCAGCCCAAACGGCTCTGCAGCTGTTGCAAAGCAGGATGTTAGGCGCTGCAGGGCTACTTCTGTGTGGGCGACAAGGGCAGCATCGTCAGCAAAAAGCAGCTCATGGACTAGATCGTTTAGACTGCGAGCCCTCAGACTAAATACCAAAGGCATGGTAATCTTAGGTGTTACATGAGGTTATCCGAAAAGTGAAAAAGGTCAGTTTGGACACTGGCTGAAGAATGTACTCCAAAGCAACGTTATGGTCAGCTTTCAAGTTGTTTCTGACCTATGGTGATCCTATCAGGTGTGTGTTTTGACTGTGCTGTGACCCACCACAAGGACAGATGGGTAAGAAATAACATTATCATCATCATTTTACTGACACCACAGTATGTCACAGCAAATAAGATCTATTATTATTATTATTATTATTATTATTATTATTATTAGGAGATTCTGCAGTCATTCACTCCAGAGCCACCATTTCTGGCTCTGGAAAGCAGTTGTATGCAAACATTTTATTTTATATATCAAATGAATTATATATGATTTATAATATACTAGCTGTACCCGGCACACATTGCTGTGCCCTATTTAGGAGATGCGAGAAAGTCTGAGTATGTAAGGGTTGGAATTGTTGTTAGTTATGGTGTTGTTGGGGCCATGGCTGTGTCGTTGTGGGTTGTTCTGGTGGGTGGGATGTTGAAGTCCTGGGGAGTTGTTGGTGTGTGGTGTTGCTGGCGTTCTGCATAGCTTGTGGATATACAATGTTTTTTTCTCTTTCCGTCTGCTGTGTTGATGTAGAGGTTGATGCTTGTGTGGGTGGGGTACTTTGGAAGTGAGTGGAGGTACTTGAAATCCCATTATCCATGGTGTGTCCTCCTCTGAACTGCAGTCGGATGGAGTGTGGGTCATGGGGGGCATTGTGTGCCAAGTTTGGTCTTTATTGGTCTTGGTTCCGGGCCACAGTGGTCTGTGGGGAATGATGGGTTTTGAAGTAGTACAAATCCCATTATCCATGGAGGTACTTCAAGTCCCATAATCCATGGTCCACCCTCCTCCAAACTAGTAGAATGTAGCGTGGGTCATAGGGGCTCTGTGTGCCAAGGTAGGTTACTGTAAATTCAGGCCATACACAATGTCCCATGAGCTGAGGCGTAGTCGGGAGAATCAAGTTAATGAAGCCTTACTGTCAATTTTGGGCGTGGTCTGTGATTTGTAGGGGTGTAAATTTTCTGTGGGAAGTGATTTGGGTGTTTGTGTTTGTGCCTCAGCCCTTTGCCTTATCCTCCTCTGACAGTTTATTATGGTCAGAATGTTCATGTTGGCTGGCCAGTACAGGAGTTATGCAAATCTGCCCTTATTGGCAGCCAATCATGTTGTCAGAATGTAGAGGCTGGGAGAGTCGTTGGCAGCCCCGGAGGATGCTGGGAAATGTAGTTTTTTTACTCGTTGTTTTGGGGGCCTTTTAGGTTTTTTTTTGGGGGAGTTTCTTTGCTACAAACGTACCTTGCTTGAGGCCTATTTCTGTTGGCAAGTTTGGTGTTTCTGCGTTGTAAGGTTTCTCTGTTTGGGACGGTCTTTCCATGATGACTCTTCCTTTATATATATAGTTGAGAGCTGTGCTGGCGGTAATGTAAACTATCAGTAGGTCCAACCAAGCTAGAGTGGTCTCTACTGAGAAGTAGAGCTAAGTACACCCAACCCATTTAAATATGGTGAAACAAACTTTAAAGAAGTCTATACTGGCTCGGTCGTCGCCCAGGATAATAAGGACTGCAGCGTGTGCTTCTCCTACCGTTAGGGACACGGGTTTAGGATCGTGGGGCCCACAAAATCGAGAGAACTCGAAAAGAGACCTGTAGATTCAAACAAGACTCTTTATCCAAGCTGATCAGCGTGAGGCGGACAGACAGCGATTCTGCACGCGCTCAAAGGACTGCCGCACCTATTGCACAGTTAGAAATGTTTTTATACTCTTTTTCAATTACCTTACCTTCTTATCTCCCTTACACCTTCTCTGGTTGGATGCATCCTCTGGTCACATGCAACTTGATTGGCCCTTTATTTCTCAGCACATGGTGTTCACATGTAACAAGATTTCACTACCTCCTTTGTTCAACTATCTCTAAGCAACTAGTTGCTTTTGTTGTTTGCAACTATCTACGCAAAAAAAATTGCGCCCCCAGCAAATGGCTCCAGGAGCCAGTACACATGTGCAAAAAGGTCCGCATTGAAGCGCGCCGGAGTGGGCGGCTGCGGGTTTGCTGGCGCATCGGCGCCTCCCGGGTGACGTCGCCCTACGCGCCTGCTTCCTTTGTCTAATGGACGAACCGCCCTTGTTTGCATCTCCTCCTTTTTGGGAGGGGTGCTTTTTCTACTTTTTTAGCTCCTCTCACTACTGGTGGGATCACAAGCCTGAAAAGGTTACAGAAAATGAACACGTCAAACTACTCAGGGACGTCAAAATTCAGACTGACAGAGTTTTGGAGCACAAGACTCCAGACTTCACCACGTGGGAAAAAACAACAACTATGGATCGTCGATGTTGCAATCCCAGATGACAGCAGGATTGACGAAAAACCACTGGAAAAGCTGACACGATATGAGGATTTCAAGACCGAACTGCAAAGACTCTGGCATTAGCCCGTCAAGGGGGTCCCAGTGGTGATCGGCACACTGGGTGCAGTGTCTAAAGACCTTGGCCTGCACTTGAACACAACCGGCACTGACAAAATCCCCATCTGTCAGCTGCAAAAGGCCACCCTACTGGGATCTGCATGCATTATTCGCCGATACATCACGTAGACCTAGACACTTCGGAAGTGTCCGTCATGTGATCCAATACAACAGCCAGTAGAATGACCTTGTTTGCAGTGTACTTATCTTTTTGTTTCAAATAACTCACTGCCACATAGTTGGATCATCAAATGTCTGGAGGTCATCGGGGTTTGGAACCTGGAGCAACCTCGGTGCCTGACAACTTTGCCCAGTGCCTGGGAGCAGTGACGAGATGGCTGCGGGCCCACAAACTGAAGGTAAATCCAGCAAAGACTGAAATTCTATGGCCGGGCTGCCCATCAGAACTAGTCAATCCCCTTCGAAGGGGAACCGCTGACTCCATCTTCCACTGTGAAGAGCCTCGGTGTCGTCCTGGACTCTAAAATGACGATGGAGGCCCAGATCGCCTCCACGAGCAAAAGGGCCTTCTTCCACCTACGTCAAGCGAGGCAACTGGTGCCCTATCTACCAACGGAGGCGCTGGCCACGGTAATTCATGCCACGGTTACATCAAGGCTGGACTATTGCAACGCTTTATACGTGGGTCTACCTCGGTCAGTAACTCGCAAGCTCCAGACTGTATAGAATGCTGCCGCCAGGCTCCTCACGAAAACACCTATGAGGTGTCACATAACGCCTTCCTTACAGCATTTACACTGGCTGCCGGTCAAGTACAGAGTCCTTTATAAGGCCCTGACCCTGACACTTAAGGCCTTGCGGGGCCAGGGTCCTACATACCTAAGAGACCGTCTGATACCACCTATCCATCCGAGAGCACCACGGCCAGCCTACGAGAACCTTCTCTGTGTCCCGGGTCTGAGAGAGGCTCATTTGGGGTCCACGAGACAGAGATCTTCTTCCGTTGTGACCCCTGTCCTGTGGAACTCTCTGCCGCCAGACCAAAGAGCCATCTTCGACTTGCCTTCATTTCTGGCGGCACTTAAGACATGGCTATTTAGAAGAGCATATGCATAAGTGACAATCAGTGACCTGGAACCTGTCTATTTCCCATATTTTAACATTTTAATATTTTAATATTTTAGTATTGTAGATGCCTAGCTGTGTAACTCGCCCGGAACACATAAAATTAGTTAGTTAGTTAGTTAGTTTAGTTAGTTAGTAGTTAGTTAGTTTGTGAAAATATTAGCAAGGTCACTGAAAATGCAATGAAACAATGGAAAACTGAGTTGTTTGTGGACAACGAAAGCGATGGAACTGTTAACATCAAGAGAGGAATTTTCCAAGGTGACTCACTGTCGCCACTGCTGTTCATCATTGCAATGATCCCACTGTCAGAAATTCTACAGAAAACAAACCTAGGCTACCAAACAGCACGAATTTCGCCAACAATTTCCCACTTGCTGTACATGGATGATCTGAAGCTTTACGGAAAATCAGAAACTGAAATCCAGTCACTGACCAACACAGTCAGAATTTTCAGCACTGACATCAGTATGGAGTTCGGCCTAGGCAAATGTGCCACAGAGGCGTTAAAGAAAGGGAAAATTACCCACAGCGAGGGCATAGAGATACCAAATGGACAAACCATAAAATGCAATCGGCCTGAAGCCTATAAATATCTGGGCATTTCATACGCATACGCATACACACACACACACACATATCCATGGTTAATTTTATATATACATGTGTGTATATATAATAGATGAATGCATATATGTATGTGTGTGTGTATATATATATATCATATATATATTATTTCTAGTATATATTATGTGTATATTTCTAATATTTTCTAATATATATTTTTATTGTGTATCTATACTAACTATATGTATATATTTCTAATATTTTCTAATATTTTCTAATATATATATGTATAATATATACAATTTCTAATATATTATAAGTATGCATATATATATTTCTTATATATACACACATTATATACACAGTATACACACATTATAAATGATTTTTGTGTGTATATATCTATCTATCTAATATATATTACTTCTGGTATATATTATGTGTATATTTCTAATATTTTCTAATATATTTTAGTGTGTATATATACTATATGTGTATATATCTAATATTATTTATTTATTTATTTATTTACTTTGCTTCTAGACCGCCTCTCTCAGCCCGAAGGCGACTCGAGGCGGTGTACAACAGCAAAAACTGCTAAAGACAAACATATCAACAATTATCAATACAATACAATTCCAACACATACAAATTAGCATTCAACGTTAAAAACACAATATCAGCGTCTCATTAATTAAATCGACTTCTAATTGCATCGTTGTTGTTCCTTAGGTCTCAATTTGACAATCATACTACATCTGCAAATGCCCGGTCAAATAGCCAGGTCTTAACCTTCCTGCGAAATGTCAGGAGGGAGGGGGCCAATCTGATGTCATTAGGGAGGGCGTTCCAAAGCCGAGGAGCCACCACTGAAAAGGCCCTGTCTCTCGTCCCCACCAAACGCGCCTACGAAGCAGGCAGGACCGAGAGCAGGGCCTGTCCGGATGATCTTAAGCATCTTGAAGGTTCATAGGAAGAGATGCGTTCGGACAGGTAAGTTGGACCAGAACCGTTTAGGGCTTTAAAGGCCAACGCCAGCACTTTGAATTGTGCCCGGTAGCAAACTGGTAGCCAGTGGAGCTGGCGCAACAGAGGTGTTGTGCGCTCCCTGAGTGCCGCTCCTGTTATTAACCTGGCTGCTGTCCGTTGGACTAGTTGCAGCTTCTGAACAGTCTTCAAAGGCAGCCCCACGTAGAGAGCGTTGCAGTAATCTATACGGGATGTAACCAGAGCGTGGACTACCGTGGCCAAGTCAGACTTCCCAAGGTACGGGCGCAGTTGGCACACAAGTTGTAGCTGTGCGAATGCTCCCCTAGTCAGCATATATATATATATGATAATATAAGTATGCATATATATATATACACACACACACACACACAAATTCATTTATAATGTGTGTATATCTATATAATTTATACATAGTATGGCATAATGTATATGCATGTGTATATATGTGTGTGTGTTTAATTAAATGTATATATAGTAATTATAATCTATATCTGTATCTGTATACCTTTATAAAACGGAATGTTTGTATGTGTGTATGCGGAGGGCGGGAGGGCAGAGCAGCCACTTTCACAGGCCAGGGCAGATATGTGGCAGCCACTTTCACAGGCCAGGGCAGATATGTGGCAGCCACTTTCACAGGCCAGGGTGGATATGTGGCAGCCACTTTCACAGGCCAGGGCAGATATGTGGCAGCCACTTTCACAGGCCAGGGCAGATATGTGGCAGCCACTTTCACAGGCCAGGGCAGATATGTGGCAGCCACTTTCACAGGCCAGGGTGGATATGTGGCAGCCACTTTCACAGGCCAGGGCGGATATGTGGCAGCCACTTTCACAGGCCAGGGCAGATATGTGGCAGCCACTTTCACAGGCCAGGGTGGATATGTGGCAGCCACTTTCACAGGCCAGGGCGGATATGTGGCAGCCACTTTCACAGGCCAGGGCAGATATGTGGCAGCCACTTTCACTTCATATGTGGCAGCCACTTTCACAGGCCAGGGCGGATATGTGGCAGCCACTTTCACAGGCCAGGGCGGATATGTGGCAGCCACTTTCACAGGCCAGGGCGGATATGTGGCAGCCACTTTCACAGGCCAGGGGGGATATGTGGCAGCCACTTTCACAGGCCAGGGCAGATATGTGGCAGCCACTTTCACAGGCCAGGGTGGATATGTGGCAGCCACTTTCACAGGCCAGGGCGGATATGTGGCAGCCACTTTCACAGGCCAGGGCAGATATGTGGCAGCCACTTTCACAGGCCAGGGCAGATATGTGGCAGCCACTTTCACAGGCCAGGGCAGATATGTGGCAGCCACTTTCACAGGCCAGGGCGGATATGTGGCAGCCACTTTCACAGGCCAGGGTGGATATGTGGCAGCCACTTTCACAGGCCAGGGTGCAGCCACTTTCACAGGCCAGGGTGGATATGTGGCAGCCACTTTCACAGGCCAGGGCGGATATGTGGCAGCCACTTTCACAGGCCAGGGCAGATATGTGGCAGCCACTTTCACAGGCCAGGGCGGATATGTGGCAGCCACTTTCACAGGCCAGGGCAGATATGTGGCAGCCACTTTCACAGGCCAGGGCGGATATGTGGCAGCCACTTTCACAGGCCAGGGCAGATATGTGGCAGCCACTTTCACAGGCCAGGGCAGATATGTGGCAGCCACTTTCACAGGCCAGGGCGGATATGTGGCAGCCACTTTCACAGGCCAGGGCAGATATGTGGCAGCCACTTTCACAGGCCAGGGCAGATATGTGGCAGCCACTTTCACAGGCCAGGGCAGATATGTGGCAGCCACTTTCACAGGCCAGGGCAGATATGTGGCAGCCACTTTCACAGGCCAGGGTGGATATGTGGCAGCCACTTTCACAGGCCAGGGCGGATATGTGGCAGCCACTTTCACAGGCCAGGGCGGATATGTGGCAGCCACTTTCACAGGCCAGGGTGGATATGTGGCAGCCACTTTCACAGGCCAGGGCGGATATGTGGCAGCCACTTTCACAGGCCAGGGCGGATATGTGGCAGCCACTTTCACAGGCCAGGGCGGATATGTGGCAGCCACTTTCACAGGCCAGGGACGATATGTGGCAGCCACTTTCACAGGCCAGATATGTGGCAGCCACTTTCACAGGCCAGGGCGGATATGTGGCAGCCACATTCACAGGCCAGGGCAGATATGTGGCAGCCACTTTCACAGGCCAGGCAGATATGTGGCAGCCACTTTCACAGGCCAGGGCAGATATGTGGCAGCCACTTTCACAGGCCAGGGCGGATATGTGGCAGCCACTTTCACAGGCCAGGGCAGATATGTGGCAGCCACTTTCACAGGCCAGGGCAGATATGTGGCAGCCACTTTCACAGGCCAGGGCGGATATGTGGCAGCCACTTTCACAGGCCAGGGCGGATATGTGGCAGCCACTTTCACAGGCCAGGGCAGGATATGTGGCAGCCACGTTCACAGGCCAGGGGCGGATATGTGGCAGCCACTTTCACAGGCCAGGGCAGATATGTGGCAGCCACTTTCACAGGCCAGGGTGGATATGTGGCAGCCACTTTCACAGGCCAGGGTGGATATGTGGCAGCCACTTTCAGGCCAGGGCAGATATGTGGCAGCCACTTTCACAGGCCAGGGCAGATATGTGGCAGCCACTTTCACAGGCCAGGGTGGATATGTGGCAGCCACTTTCACAGGCCAGGGCAGATATGTGGCAGCCACTTTCACAGGCCAGGGTGGATATGTGGCAGCCACTTTCACAGCCAGGGTGGATATGTGGCAGCCACTTTCACAGGCCAGGGTGGATATGTGGCAGCCACTTTCACAGGCCAGGGCGGATATGTGGCAGCCACTTTCACAGGCCAGGGCGGATATGTGGCAGCCACTTTCACAGGCCAGGGCAGGATATGTGGCAGCCACTTTCACAGGCCAGGGGATATGTGGCAGCCACTTTCACAGGCCAGGGCGGATATGTGGCAGCCACTTTCACAGGCCAGGGCAGATATGTGGCAGCCACTTTCACAGGCCAGGCCGGATATGTGGCAGCCACTTTCACAGGCCAGGGTGGATATGTGGCAGCCACTTTCACAGGCCAGGGCGGATATGTGGCAGCCACTTTCACAGGCCAGGGCGGATATGTGGCAGCCACTTTCACAGGCCAGGGCAGATATGTGGCAGCCACTTTCACAGGCCAGGGCAGATATGTGGCAGCCACTTTCACAGGCCAGGGTGGATATGTGGCAGCCACTTTCACAGGCCAGGGTGGATATGTGGCAGCCACTTTCACAGGCCAGGGCAGATATGTGGCAGCCACTTTCACAGGCCAGGGCAGATATGTGGCAGCCACTTTCACAGGCCAGGGCGGATATGTGGCAGCCACTTTCACAGGCCAGGGCGGATATGTGGCAGCCACTTTCACAGGCCAGGGCGGATATGTGGCAGCCACTTTCACAGGCCAGGGATGATATGTGGCAGCCACTTTCACAGGCCAGGGTGGATATGTGGCAGCCACTTTCACAGGCCAGGGCAGATATGTGGCAGCCACTTTCACAGGCCAGGGCGGATATGTGGCAGCCACTTTCACATAGTATTTTCACACCCCTCTGTTCCCACAGACCACTGTGGCCCCCCAAAAACACCGAAAGTCCACACTTGGCACACAGAGCCCCAGTGACCCACTCTACATCCTACAGAAGTTTGGAGGGGAGAGAACATGGATGATGGGACTTGCAGTACCTTCCCTCACTTCCCAATCCTGCTACAAACCTAATCCAATGACTGATCAACACCAAATCTGGCACACAGAGCCCTCATGACCCACTCTACAGCCTGGTGCAGTTTACTGTGAGACAGACCACGGATGATGGGACTTGAAGTACCTTCACTCACTTCCTAAAAACAATGCAACCCTCATCCATTCACCAATACAGACCAAACTTAGCACACAGAGCCCCCATGACCCAATCTACATCCTACTACACTTTGGGGGCTGAGATGATGGGACTTGCACTACCTTCAGTAATTTCATGATACCACTGCAACTCCCAATAATGATGGATCAAGACCAAACTTGGCACACAGAGCCCCCATGACCCACTCTACATCCTGCTGCGCTTCACAAATAACCCGGGCAGGGCCGGGTCCCCAAGCTAGTAATAAATATTTCTAAATAACACATACACACAGATAATGTACATACACATATTCACATGCTGTATAATGAATGTCCTCAAGGGGGCGCTGTTGCACGTGCGACCAACTGCGACTAATGGAGAACATACGGACACGCCCCCTTGTCCCTGAGCCAATCAGAGGCGCCGCCGGCCCTCGCCACAGAACGCCTCCCTTCTGGCTCCTCCTCCTCCTTTCGGGGCCGCTGTCGGCGCCTGCGTTGATGGTTCCGGCGGGAAACGGTTTCCGGCCGGACCCGTTTTGAGAGTGCACACAGGAAGTTCGATTTGAGCGGCGAGGCGAGGGAGGCAAGCCCGGTTTCCACGGCGGCGGCGAGTGAGTGCGGCAGAGCCCCAGCGGCGGGCACGGTCGCGGGTGGCAAGGGAGTGGGTTGAAGGGGGGAACGGGGAAGGTGTCCTGAAATAAGGGGCCGTGGGGAAACTGTGACCGCGCCTTTCGTTCCGTCCCATTCCCCCATTCCCTAGTTTCGAAGCCACGGTGTTTCCTTGTTGTGGGTTCAGGCCCCCTGTATTGTTATTGTTATTGTTATTATTTTAAGATTACCACTCCCAGCCCATATTGGAGCTCTCAGGTTTAGATTGAAACCCCCACCACCTCCTTCAGGCTAAACAGCTCCAGCTCTTTCAGCCCTATGAGGAGCGGCTTAAAGAGCTGGGCATGTTTAGCCTGAAGGAGGAGAGGAGGCCTGAGGAGGGCCATGTACACATATCTGAGGGGAAGTCACAGGGAGGAGGAGGAGTGAGCAAGCTTGTTTCCTGCTGCCCTGGAGACTAAGGGCCCTTCCACACAGCAGAGAGTTCCACTGTTGAACACCTCTCGCAATGAGGAAGTTCATCCTCATGTTCAGGTGTTATCTCCTGCATAGCCACCTGTCTGGGGTGCTGTGAGGAGGCGGAGAGGAGACAAGATGAGGGCCATGGATCAAGATGTGAGGGAGGATCACAGGGAGGAAGCTTGTTTTCTGCTGCCCTGGAGATTAGGACTCAAAGGATCAAGGGTCTGGAGAACAAGCCCTATGAGGAGCGGCTCAAAGAGCTGGGCCTGTTTAGCCTGAAGAAGAGAGAGAAGGAGGAGAGGAAGCTTGAGGAGGGCCATGTACACATATCTGAGGGGAAGTCATAGGGAGGAGGAGGAGTGAGCAAGCTTGTCTCCTGCTGCCCTGGAGACTAAGGGCCCTTCCACACAGCAGAGAGTTCCACTGTTGAACACCTCTCGCAATGAGGAAGTTCTCCCTCATGTTCATGTGTTATCTCCTGCATAGCCATCTGTCGGGGGTGCTGTGAGGAGGCGGAGAGGAGACATGATGAGGGCCAGGGATCAAGATGTGAGGAGAAGTCACAGAGGAGGGAGCAGGCCTGTTTTCTGCTGACCTGGAGACTAGGACACAATGGAGCCATGGCTTCAAACTACAAGAAAGGAAGGAGATTCCACCTGAACATGAGGAAGAACTTCATGACTGTTCAGCAGTGGAACTCTCTACCCCCAACGTGTGGCGGAAACCCCTTCTTTGGAGGCTTTGAAGCAGAGGCTGGACGGCCATCTGTTGGGGGTGCTTTGAATGCAATTTTCCTGCTTCTTGGCAGAATGGGCTTGGACTAGACCAGTGTTTCCCAACCTTTTTTTGAGCCGCGGCACATTTTTTACATTTACACAATCCTGGGGCACACCACCAACCAAAATGACACAAAATGACACTCTAACACAGTAATACATATGGTTAATATGTTTGTAAATGTATTTATACACTCAGTGTGAAACCTGGGCCTGTTTCGATGAACACAACATAGATATCCTGGCAGGAATGGCAGAAAGACACACACGAAGGTCTTGCTCAACAGCTGTCAGTCTCTCTCTGTGTTTAGTTTTTATCGCAGTCACCTCGTCCTCAGGGAAGCCGGCTGGAAAGAGAGCAGCCAGACGGAAGTACACTCTGAGGCAGAGAGTTCCACTGCTGAACAGCTCTCACAGTCAGGAAGTTCTTTCTGATGTTCAGGTGGAATCTCCTTTCCTGTCTACTCTTCCTAGTTTCAAGGCCAGCAGAAAACAAGCCTGCGCCCTCTTCCTTTTGATACCCTGTCGGATAGTTATACAAGCCTCATCCGGCTGAGCTTCCCAACCTTGGATCACTTGGGTTGCCCCACTTGTCTATTTTCCAACAGACCTCACAACTCCTGAGGATGCCAACCATAGATGTGGGCTCAACGTCAGGAGAGAATGCTTCCGCAACCCATGAAAGCCTTCGACAACACATTGTTTTGTTATTGTTTTCCTTGAATAAATAGAACCGTCCAATTGCAGACCTGAGGGGAGGGCACTGCTTAGCTAACTCTTTGACTTGCTTATATAAATAACTCGAATAATCCTCGAGAGGCCTGCCTTCCACTCCCTCGGAGGCAGGCCTGCGCTTCGGCGTGGGCCTGACTGCGTGAGCGCGCCTCCTTCCTCCCTTCCTTGGGCAGAGGGTCCCACATCGCGCCATGCCCGGGCGTGGCCGCCTCCTCTTTCGCCATGATGAACAAATGACCTCGCGGAGAATGAAATTCATATTCCACGGGTGAGACAGTGAGGAAGGCCACCCCGCCCATCCAGGAATGGGGCGCGCGGGGGAGGGAAGGAAGGAGGGGGTGCGCACACTCTCCTTTCTGCTCGCTGGTTGGCTGCTGAGGAGCCTCGCGCCGCCCGCCCGTGCCCCTCCTGCTCACCTCTACTTCTCCAACTGCCGTTAGCAGAAGCAGCCTATTTCCGCCCGGCCATTCCTCCTCCTCCCCTCACAAGCAGCAGCAGGAGGAGTATAGGGTATATTCGAGGAGAAAGGGTATATTCGAGGCTTTTCTCCACGGCACACCAGGTGATCGCTCACGGCACACTAGTGTGTGGCACACCGGTTGGAAAACACTGGACTGGATGACCAACACAAAATGAAAGGTTCATGCTTGTAGACAGTAAAAGGACACAAAGTATCACTTCGGGCACAATTCAAACTGCTGGCTTTAGCCTTTAAAGCCCTAAACAGTTCTGGCCCAACTTACCTGTCCGAACGCATCTCTCCCTATGAACCATCGAGATGTTTAAGATCATCTGGAGAGGCCCTGCTCTCGGTCCCGACTTCTTCGCAGGCACGACTGGCGGGGACGAGAGACAGGGCCTTTTCAGTGGTGGCTCCTCGGCATTGGAACACCCTCCCTAGAGACATCAGATCGGCCCCCTCCCTCCTGACGTTTCACCAGAAAGTCAAGACCTGGTTATTTGAGCAGGCATTTGCTGATGAAATATAAGGCTTAATTGGATATAAGGAATGACGACGATGTGATGGAAACTGATTTCAACATGACGCTGAGGCTGCAATTGTATGTTTTTAATTGTTAAATTGTTATTATATGTTTTTCTCTGGGGGGGTTGACTTGTTGCTGTGTTGTATTGAGGGCAGAGACTGCCTGTGTAAACCGTCCTGTGTAAGTCGCCTTCGGGCTGAGAGGGGCGGTATAGAAACGTGACAAATAAATAAATTTAGAGAGAAAAGGTTGCAAATTAAGGTTTATTTTGTTGGGGGGTTGGTTACAATGTTAGGGTGGGGAAGAGGAAGCAAGAGAGAGACAGGATGTTTGCAGAGGCCGTATGCTGGAGCCACACTCCTGCTGACATTGGCCCAACAGGGCATCCAGGAACTGCTTCATGTCAAATCAGCTTGAATGCAGGGGGTTCTCAACTGCTCATCCTCATTAAGATGACCATATGATGTATGGCTCAGCATTTAGATGACCGTGTACCCTAATTTTGGCAAGGTATGTTAGCCCTCCAAAAAGTAAACATTAGATTCGATTAAATATGGTATTTGAAAGGATGCCACATTATGGAATGAGAAAGATTGCATTCTGCTGCTTTGGAGACTAGGACACCACCGATCCATATTTATTTATTTATTTATTTATACTATTTTTATATGCCACCCTTCTCAACCCCAAAGGGGACTCAGAGCGGCTTACAGCAAACAACAAAACTGCCAGAGTGGCTTACAGTGTACATATAACAATATTGCCGGTGCGGCTTACAACAAACTGAAAAAACAACAATTAACATTACAACATATATCGCAATATTGTTAGCAATATTGCATGTAATACCAAATATATAAATTATAATATCACGATATAATTATTGTATCACATTATCATTGGCTGTATTATACTGTGTTACAATACAACAACACCAATACCAAATGCATATACCACATACCATACCGTAATCATACTATTATTATTATTATTACATTACAATTATTATACTATAACATAATACAATATATTGACATTATATTATATTATATCAAATTGCAATGCAATGTAACACTATATTATATTATATATTATTATATTATATTATCTTTAAAATAATAAATAACATTATTTATTTAAACAAAATAAAATTACTTATTTAAATAAATAATCCTATAGAATCATTTTAAACAATTATTTTAAATTATAATGCAATGTAACACTACATTATATCATATATTATTACATTACACCATACTTTCTATAAAATAATACATAACATTATTTATTTAAACAAATAAAATTACTTATCTAAATAAATAATTTTATAGAATTATTTTAAACACAGCAAGAGGGGCCCTGAGCTGATGGAATGTCAGGAGGCAAGATGGAGCTGCCTTTCTTCCCCTTCAGCCTTGACTCTGTCCCAGAGCAGCATGCATTCAGGGTTCAGGAAACGAGATTCTACCTTCACATTAGGAAGAACCTCTTGATGGCAAGAACGATGTGACAGAGGAAGGCTTAGATTGTATATCCCTGTTTGGCCAAAGGAGGTTAGGTTAGATGGCCTTTGTGGTCTCTTCTAACTGTGATTCCTTTCAGTAGCTTCAACTGCTTGATATACTGACAACTGACATGCCCCAGGTTCAGCTCTGGCTGTGGATTCAAGCCTTTATTGGGTTGCTGTGGGTTTTTTGGGCTGTACGGCCATGTTCCAGTAGCATTGCCATGGCCATGCAGCTTGAAAAACTCACAGCAACCCAGTGATTCCGGCCATGAAAGGCTTTGACAACACAAGCCCTTATTGTTGCTATTCCTCCCTTTTTCCTCTCCACAGGTAGCCTGCCACCATGTATGCAGTCTATAAGCAGGCGCACCCTCCCACGGGGCTGGAGTTCTCCATGTACTGCAATTTCTTCTCCAACGCTGAACACAACTTGGTGGTGGCAGGGACCTCTCAGCTGTACGTTTACAGGCTCAACCATGATTCTGAGGTAGGCCTCTCTCTCTCTTCATTGTTATGGGATGTCTTGGTACGTGATGTGATTTATAGTTTCCAAATCACAACCTCCCTGAACCACTGCAAGCTGGATAGCAAGTAAAAATACAGCAGAGTGAATGAAGCACAAACATGCTTCAGCCCATGCATCTACAGTCCCACTGCCAGTATCTGATCTTGTCTACACACTGCTTAGTAAACTCATGGATTCAGGTTTTCATTCAAAATATACAGAGGTTTTAATCTTCATCTTTGCAGTATATACAAATATACAATCAGGATTTGCAGATCCACTTTCCTTGTCCTTGTAAACAGTCAGAGTCATCAAATAGTCTAATAATAATAATAATAATCTTTATTTACACCCCACCACCATCTCCCCAATGGGGACTCGGGGCGTCTTACATGAGGACAGGCCCAAACAACAAATTACAAAAAAATCAAAATCAAAAACATCAACAACAACACAATAAAAATATAAGCATAAAAATAAAAGAACAATGTGCAAATACAATATCTAAAATCACAAATGACAAAGTGGGCCTCATGTACAAGATAAAATGTTTAAAAACTCAGGGAGAGATAACAAGATTGTTTGTGAAGGAGAGCTCGTTTAGACATGGGTTGTGAGAAGCCTTCATATAAGGGAGGGAGAGTGTACTCCGGAGACAAGAGCATTGAGGAGAGCATATAAGGTATAAGGTTAGGTGGCTACTCTCCAAAGATGCAGCGGAAAAGCCAAGTTTTAAGGTGTTTTTTTTAAGGTTTCCTAATCTCTCCGGGCAATGAGTTCCAGAGTCGGGGGCCACAGAGGAGAAGGCTCTCTCTCTTGTGCCCACCAGATCAGTCTGTGAGATTGGTAGGGATGAAAGGAGGGTCTCCCCCAAAGATTGAAGAGTTCAGGCTGGTTTGTGAAGAAAGATCTGGTCACGTAGGTAGGCGGGTCCCAAACCGTTTAGGGCAGTGGTTCTCTACCTGGGGGTCCCCAGATGTTTTGGCCTTCAACTCCCAGAATTCTTAACAGCTGGCAAACTGGCTGGGGTTTCTGGGAGTTGTAGGCCAAAACACATGGGGACCCCCAGGTTGAGAACCACTGGTTTAGGGCTTTGTAGGTGATCACCTGCATCTTGAATTGGGACCGGAAAATAAATGGCAGCCAGTGAAGCTCCTTAAACAGGGGGGTTGACTGCTCCCTGTAGCTCGCCCCAGTTATTAGTCTGGCTGCTGAGTGTTGGACAAGTTGAAGGTTCCGGACCGTCTTCAAGGAAAGTCCCACGTAGAGTGCATTGCAGTAATCCAGTCTAGAGGTAACTAAGGCATGGACCACCAAGGTCAAGTCAGACTTCATGAGGTTGCAGTTGGCGCACGAGTTTTAACTGTGCAAAGGTCCTCCCGGCCACCGCTGACACCTGTGGGTCAAGTGTCAGTGCTGAATCCAGGAGGACCCCCAAACTGCAAACCTGAGACTTCGGGGGGAGTGTAATCCCGTCCAGCACAGGTTGCCACCCAATACCCCGGTCAGACGAACGACTGATCTGGAAGACCTCTGTCTTATCAGGATTGATCCTCAGCTTGTTCCTCCTCATTTATTTATTTATTTATTTATTTACTTCATTTATATTCTGCTCTTCTCACCCCGAAGGGGACTCAGAGCGAATTACAGTACATATATTTGCAGACAACTCCTGCAGTTCAACATATTTATTTATTTATTTATTATTTGCATTTGTATTCCGCCTCTTCCCGAGGGCTCGTGGCGGGTTACAAGACATACATAGTGATCGGCAGGCAACACTCATGCCGACTCACGAACAAAATAAAACAATGCTATAACCATAAAAATAACAAAAATGATACAAAAAAACATCATTAAAACATTGTTAAAATTACACTAAGTGACAAAAAACGGTAACACAGTGTCATAAGTCGATTGAAAGCAAGAGGCGTTATATGTCAACCGAAGGCCTGCTTGAATATATACATATATTGACGAACATAGACGAACAAAGAGGCAATTTTCTGGCAAACTTCTGGCCACCAGGGGGAGCTGACACACTCCTCACCTCTCTCAGCATTTTACAGCTTCCCTTGTTGTTCTTCCGCATTCCTTTCAGCAATTCTTGGAGTTCTTTATGGTCTCATAAATCAGTCAAAATTCGCCTCCCCACTTAATGTGGTACCTTTATCTCCTAATTGACAAATGAACTGTCTTTCGGGCTGCACAGGTCGACAGAAGGTTACACTTAAGGTCGGGCACCGACCCCAACCCGGGCAGGCCTCGAAGTCATGACCTACAGGTCAGAGAGATCTTATGTAGCTGACACTTAGCCAGCTGCGCCACTTCCCGGTGCTCATCCAGACCGTCACAGCGGCCAGGCACTGGTCCAGTATTCGAGGGGCTTCATATTATTTATTTATTTATTTGTTTGTTTGTTATTCAAGTTTATATACCGCCACTCCCCGAAGGCTAGGAGCGGTTTACAACAGAATAATACAGTTAACAGTAAACAACTCTGCACATCACAAACAATAACAAAACAAACTATTGGAGTCATCTACTAGATACCAGGGTTCACCCGGTCCCTAGAGAGAAGGACAGAATAAAGCCCGATGGAGTGTGGTCATGGGCAGGGCCAACTGGATGGTGCGGGGCCGGCTTAAAAACTGGCTCACTCGGCCAGCATTGGAGGTGTAGTGACGGCCTGACAGGCCCAAAAATAGTCTCCAGTAGAGTCTTTAGGAGAGTTCCTATCCCCAGTAACTTGGGAGGGCACTCTTTTCTCCACCTTCACAGAGTTTGAGTCACTTATAAGGGCGAACTGGGGGGACGCTCTCTCCCCTACGACCCTAGGTCGAGCATTTGAGTCCCAGTCCCTGCAGATACTCACACTGAATCACACAGGAGAGAGAAAGATGGATTCTTTCATCTTCCCTATATAGCCACCTGCTATATAGTAGGCTCTGATCAAAGGTCTCCCTCTAATATGCCATGGGACACATTGTGTGCAACAGGAAACAAGACATACATTAGCACAGTGGTGTCCAACTTCTGGCGGGTCCAGGGCCGGATAAGAGGTCACTGATGACCTGCGGGGCCGCTCGGCCCCGCCCCCAGCCCAGGCCCCGCCCCCTCCCCTCCTAAAGCCGCCGAAAAGGGAGGAGTAGGCGGCGCCAAGAGCAGCGCGTCACAGGCCTGGCGTGACGCGCTGCCCCTTGGCACCGCCTACTCCTCCTTTTCGGCGCCCCCCTCCCTTCCTAGGCCGGGGGAGCCGCCAAGGGAGGAGTAGGCGGTGCCAAGAGCAGCGCGTCACGCCAGGCCTGTGACGCGCTGCTGTTGCGCCGCCTTCTGCCCTTTTTCGGACGGCTCCCCTGCCCTAGGAAGGGAGGCGCCGAGCGGGCAGAAGGCGGCAGCGCCGTCACAGGCCTGGCGTGACGCTGCCCCTTGGCACCGCCTACTCCTCCTTTCGGCGCGCCCCCTTCCTTCCTAGGCCGGGGCCGCTGAAAAGGAAGAGTAGGCAGCGCCAAGAGCAGCGCGTCACGCCAGGCCTGTGACGCGCGCTGCTCTTGGCGCCCGCCTTCTGCTGCACCCTTTTCGGCTCCTCCCGCCCTAGGTAGGGAGGGGGCGCCGAAAAGAAGGAGCTAGCTCTCTTCCTCCTCCCTGCCCCGCCCCCTCCCCCCCGGCCGCCATTTTTTTTTTAAAAAATCGATTTTTAAATTTTTTTAAAAATGGCGGCTGAGGGCATAGGTGGGGCCGTGTCCAACAGGCTACGGGGCCGGATCCGGCCCCGGGGCCGCCAGTTGGACAGCCCTGCCTTAGCAGAAAGGTAATTTGTAGAATGTGGCATAACTTTATTGTTATTGTACAACGAAATACGATGTTTACCCAGCACACACCACAAAACAACACGCCGATCCTTCCATACTCCCACCAGTGCCACATCAATGCGAAACCATGGAGTCCAACATAGCCACAGCTCTAGGATAAAAGCTCTCTCTCAGTCAATTTGTCCTTGCCTTTGTCACCCTGTACCATCTGCCAGATGGTAATAATAACCGGCAAAAAAAAGAATATGCCGTTTGAGATAGAATGCTCTGAGCATTTTTAAGGCAGTGGGACTTATAATGCTCATCCAAAGAGGGGAGAAAGAGGGCAACCATGGGACTGAAAACAGATAGATGGAGAAGAGAGAAAAAAGTATAGAATGACTATTGTCTCCATAACTTTATGGCGATTCTCTCTCTCCTCGCCCCTGTTCTTTCTCAAGGAGATTGGCCCTCTGTCATAGACAAAATTTGTCCGTCCCTCCAGGTGTTTTGGACATCAACTCCCACAATTCCTAACAGCCGGTAGGCTGTTAGGAATTGTGGGAGTTGATGTCCAAAACGCCTGGAGGGCTGACATTGGCCCAGGTCTGATTTAAGGCAGACAGGGCAATTGATATTTGAATGGAGAAGTTTCTAGCCAGAGCAGTGTGCCTCCGTTGTGTGGCTGCAGGACTGATGTTATCCTTCTGTTTTCTCTTTTTAGTCTGCCACCAAAAGCGACAGGAGCACAGGTGAGTTCTGGGGTGCTGATAGTAATGGAACAAATTGATGTTAATATGTAATTTGAATCTTTTAGCTATGTTTTCAATGTTTATACTCTCGGCATTACTTCGCGAACGAAGATTCTTAGGAAGGACTCATCCCACGCTTTTTACAAGTGCATTGATGACTAAAAAGGCCAATCTGAGATAGGCAAGTTCAGTTGCAGAAAGTACAGCAGAAAGTCTCCTTGGGTGATGTTGTTTCCAAGTTGTGGTTCTTTCTGCGTTGTCGTTTCTCTTCGACACCCGTTGGGCGTGTCTTCTCGAAAGAGGCCGCAGCATTGTGGATAGTGCGTCTCCATGCCTCCCGATGTGAGGCCAGGGTGGACCATTGTTGGTGATCAATCTGGCCGAGTCTGACATGTTGTTTCAGGGAGTCCTTATATCTCTTTTTCAGGGCGCCTCTCTTGCGCTGACCCGTGGCGAGTTCACCATAGAGTAGTATCTTTGGGAGGCAGTGGTCCTCCATCCTAGAGATATGCCCTGCCCAGCGCAGCTGTGTTCTCAATAGCATGGCCTCAATATCTGCTTTTATATTGTTACGGGCATCGAATTGTGCCGCTTTGTAAACCGCCATGAGTCACCCTCGGGCTAAGAATGGCGGTATAGAAATGTAGTAAATAATAATAATAAATGGGGAAATTGCATATATCTTAGGAGGATCTTTTCAGGCAGAGAACAACTCAATCTGGAAAGGAGATGTGGAGGGCAACAAGTGGGTATCTTTGTATTGGGATTGAAAAAGCAAAAACACTAGGAATATAAACAGTGTAAGACAGATGGGACGCTGTAGTGCTTGCTTGCACTCTTGTTTTCACCTGTGTTTCTTAGATCTGTGTAATTTTGCTTCCTGCCTGCACGTAGCAGTGACTTTCCCCTTCTTTTATGCTAATGCTTTTATGTTTATTATATGTATACTGTGTGGCATCGAATTGTTGCCGTTGTTAGGCTGCTCTGAGTCCCCCCTCGGGGGTTGAGAAGAAGCGGGGTAGAAATGGTGGAAATAAATAAATAAATAAATGTTTATTTATTTATAGTATTTATATTCCTTCTCACCTCGCAGGGGACTCAGGGTGGATTACGATGTACACATATACATGGCAAACATTCAATGCCATAGACACATAACATATATAGACAGATGCACAGAGGCTATTTAACTTTCCAGCTTCATGAGGGTATGCTTTGAATTCCGGCCACCGGGGGAGCTGTCGCTTCACCATCCATTTGTGACACCGATGGAGTACTTCCTCATTCTTTTGCATGCTTCTGGAGATTTTTGTGGCGTCGTAAATTAGTTAAATTAGCCTCCCCGCATAAGCGGTACCTAAATTTCGTACTTGACAGATGCAACTGTCTTTCGGGCTGCAAAGGTTGACAGCAATCTACACAAATGGTCGGGAGCTTACTCCGACCCTGGCTGGCTTTGATCTCATGACCTTTCAGTCAGTAGTGATTTTATTGCAGCTGACTCATAGCCAGCTGCACCACAACCCCGGTCCCTGTTAAGCCACTTTGAGTCTCCTTTGGGAGAGATAAAGCGGGATATAAATAGTAGTAGTAGTAGTAATAATAATAATAATAATAATAATAATTCCCAGTGGCCTTTAGGGAGCTTTATTGCTATTTGGTGCATTATTACCCTTTGGTTTGAGAAGGGAGCACCATAAAGTTTCCCTTCCTCAAGAGTCCTTACACAGAAACATCTGATCCTAGATTATCTGCTTATCTCAGATTATGTGGCAGTGTAGACTCATATAACCCAGTTTAAAGCAGGTAATCTGGGATCAGGTCCTGGCATATAGGGCAGTGTAGGTCCAGCCAGAGATGTATTACCGGTGACCGAGCTTCCTACGCATTTTCTCTCCTATTTCTTACCATAAGCTTCTATACAACATTGGCTAAATGGAACTCTGCTATAGAGACCAGATATTCTTGCACTTTGAAGGTATGGAAAGAGAATAAGTGTGCATCTCTCATGTGCTGCTTTCTCTTGCACAGAGGGCAAAAGTCACAAGGAGAAACTGGAGCTGGTGGCCGCCTTTTCCTTCTTCGGGAACGTCATGTCCATGGCCAGCGTCCAGCTTGCGGGAGCCAAGAGAGATGCCCTCCTCCTCAGCTTCAAAGATGCCAAGGTGGGTGTGCCGCCGCAGCTTTACAGCTAGCGTCAATTTATGTAATGATTCGAACTCAAAACTGTGACAGGGTCGTTGCCACCCATTTATGTGAGGAATCTCTTTGCCACCAGTTTATGTGAAGATCTTTTTCTTCAATCTAACTGTGTAGAACTGTGGCAGGGCAGGCTATCCCACCTATTTGTGGGAAGCCTCCTTACTTTATAACCTTTGCCACCAGTGAGTAATTCTTGACCAATTACTCACTTACCAATCGCTGCCACCAAGTTATGTGACCACCCGATGTTTCTAAAGCTTGCACCAAAAAGAGTTCACAGAGAGAGATTTATGAATCAAGAACTTTAACGGTTTATTGGTTAACAAGGTTCCAAGTGTGGAGGTTTCAAAGTACACGTAGCTTGGGTAGTTACAATATATTCTTAGAGGCACAGGTCTTAAGGTTACTAAGTTTCTAAACACAATGTTTTACTGTATCTCTTCAAACACTAACTCAACAATATTATAGATATTCTGCCCCAATAGGCTCTCTATCTTCTAGGTTAGCTTTCCAGCCTAACCTACAAACAGTGGTTCCTATAGGCTTTTTAAACCTGCCTGTCTGCAGTATCAAAACACAGCCTTTTCTGTTTTCCTTAGAAAAGACAACAGCAGCTTTTCAAACTGCCACCAGCTAGTCTAACCGCTCCTGACTAACTGAAGAATTTCAAACCTGGACATTCTAAAGCCAGTGTTAGGCTCCGCCTCCTGTTGCTGTAGCAACGGAACTCCTCAGAGGCTGTGACCTGTAATATTCCCCGTTAACCCTTTGTGGCCTGTCTAACATTTAATCATCTAACACAATATAAATGCAATAATACAAACCACACATTTAACCATAAAATAAAGATAAAATCCTCAATACACATAGTGATCTCATTACAGTGGGCTTGTGCCTCTGGGAAGGAGGCAATGGGATGGGAAGTTTCCCTGGAACAGTTCTGAGTAGATAGACTTGAGTCCAAAACCATCCTCCATGATGTTGCAAGCTGGTGAAGGGCTTTGTTCAGGCATGGGCAAACTTGGGCCCTCCAGCTGTTTTGAACTTCAACTCCCACAATTCCCATTCTGCTTTTGCCAGCCATTTTGCAGCAGAATTTTTCGAAAATGGAGAAGGAGATTCAGATGAACACGCTGTTCCTCACTGTATTTGGTGGATATTGATCTCTGTGTTTCCTTTCCCTTTCCTTCTGCTTCCCAGCTCGCTGTGGTGGAATACGACCCTGGCACCCATGACCTGAAAACACTTTCCTTGCATTACTTTGAGGAGCCAGAACTGAGGGTATGTATTGGAAGGCGCTGTGGATGAATCTCCCATTGTCCCTCTCAAAAATCAAGGGATATGGGCATACCGTGTTTCCCCGAAAGTAAGACAGCGTCTTACTTTCTTTTCCCCCCCAAAAGTCCCCCTACGTCTTACTTTCGGGGTACGTCTTATATAACCCAAGACGCACCCCATCGCCACGCCCACGCCGCCGCCACCGCCGCCGCCACGCCACGCCGCCGCAATCGGAGGTGTGCACACCTGCGGCACACCTCCGCGGCACACCTCCGCGGCACACCTCTTCGCCAGGGCTCCAGGCAAGGGAGGAGGAAGAGAGCCAGGGGCGGGGAGAAGGGACGACGCGTCACTGTGACGCTGCGATCCTCACCACGCCCCCTGGCTCCTTTTCCTCTCCCTTTCCTCAAGCAAGGGAGAGGGGGCGTGGTGAGGATCGCAGCGTCACAGTGACGCGTCGCTGCTTCCTCCCGCCCTTGGCTCCTTTCCCCCACCCTTGCCTGGAGCCCTGGCGAAGAGGTGTGCCACGGAGGTGTGCCGCAGGTGTGCCGTGGCACACCCCCGGTTGCGGCGGCGGCGGCGGGACGAGGTACGTCTTATACACGGGGTATGGCTTATATAAGCCGACCCCCCAGACACCCCCGATACGTCTTACAATCGGGGGTGTCTTACTTTCGGGGAAACACGGTAGAATCGTAGCGTTGGAAGAGATCCCCAGGGCCATCTGGTCCAACCTTCAGTCAGGCAGAAAGACACCATCCAAACCCTCCCAACAGATTTCCATCCATCCTCAATAGAATAACCAGGCTCCATCAGACTATTTCCCACTGTCGAATGGCTCTGTCTGTCAGGAAGCCCTGCCTAATATTTAGGCGGAATCTACCATATTTTCTGGCATATAAGACTATTTATTATTCACTTTTATATACCGCTCCTCCCTGCAGGCTCGGGGCGGTTTACATAAAAACAATAAAATACACATAAAAACAGTTTGGATATATAAAAACACAAGGGTATGGTCAGGATAATCAGGAGGCGCCTAGATTGAAAGCCTGCCTAAAAAGGAACGTCTTGCAGGCCCTCCGGAAGGGGGCTAACTCTGTGATGGTAACTTGTTCCATAAAGTCGGCGCCACCACAGAAAAGGCTCTTTGTCTTGTTGTTGAAAGGCGACAGGAACGGATTGATGGGATCACCAGAAGATTTTGTTCTTCTGATCGCAACGATCTCGGGGGAACATATGGGGTGAGGCGGTCCCTCAGGTACACTGGCCCTAGACCATACAAGGCTTTAAAGGTCAAAACCAGCACCTTGAAGACAATCCGGTACTCTACTGGTAGCCAGTGCGATTGCTGTAAAATTGGTGTAATGTGCTCTCTTGCCGATGCTCCCACCAGCAATCGAGCAGCAGCATTTTGCACCAGCTTTAGTTTCTGGGGGATCTTGGGGTTTTGGTGGACAGCTCAATGAAGATGTCAACCCAGTGCGCTGCAGCAGCGAAAAAAGCAAATTCTATGCTAGGCATGATCAGGAAGGGAATCGAAAATAGGTCGGCAAATGTTGTATTACCTCTCTACAAATCTATGGTAAGGCCACATCTGGAGTACTGTGTACAATTCTGGTATCCGCACCTTAAGAAGGATATAACGGAACTGGAAAAGGTACAAAGAAGGGCAACAAAAATGATCCAAGGGATGGAGCAGCTCCCTTATGAAACCAGGTTGCAACGCCTTGGTCTTTTCAGCCTTGAAAGACGGCGTTTAAGAGGTGACTTGATCGAAGTGTATAAAATCATGCATGGGATAGAAAAGGTGAATAAAGAAAAATATTTTCTCTGTCACCCAACACTAGGACTAGGGGGCACTCCTGAAGCTCCAAGGTAGGAAAATTAGGACTAATAAAGGGAAATATTTCTTCACCCAGAGGGTCATTGGGTTATGGAACTCACTTCCAGAGGAGGTTGTGACAGCTGTCAGCCTGGACAGCTTCAAGGCAGGATTAGACAGATTCATGGATACCAAGGGAATCAGTAGCTACTGAAATGGACATCCAAGTGCCACCTCTGTGTTGATGGAGGCAGGCAGGATTTTCCCCAGGCACTGGTTGTGGGGGGTCGGGAGCAGGTGAGGGTTTTGCCCTCCTTTCTGCTAGAGATCCCTGTGTACAACTAGTGGGCCACTGTGTGACACAGAATGCTGGACTAGATGGGCTGAGGCCCGATTCAGCATGGCTCTTCTTATGTTCTTATGTTCTTATGTTCTGGGTTGTCGACAAGGGAAGGCCAATATAGAGGGTGTTACAGTACTCTAGCCTCGAGATGACCGTCGCCTGGATCACCGTAGCTAGGTCATTCCTGGATAGGTAAGGAGCCAGTTGCCTAGCCTGTCGGAGATGGAAGAATGCAGACCTGCTAACCATGGAGACCTGAGTCTCCATCGATAGCAGTGGGTCAATTTGGACCCCCAGGCTTTTTACCAAAGATGACGGGCTTAGCCGCTAGCCATCCAGGGTAGGCAACTGGCACTCACCGACACCAGGACGACCCAGCCATAGGATCTCCGTCTTCGATGGATTCACCTTCAACCGGCTAGAACGCAGCCATCCAGTCACGGCTTCAAGGCATTGATGGAAACAATCGGGTACGGTGTCCGGCCTGCCATCCATTCTCAGCACCAGCTGGGTGTCATCAGCGTAAACCAAAATCACGAACCAGTCGGGCAAGTGGACGCATATAGATATTAAACGATGAAGGTATTAAACTACTTGTTAACCCAAGAAAATCTTCTCAAAAGTAAGGGGTCGTCTTATACATCAGGAGTCATCTTATAGAGCGGGGGCTGAAACTTCCAATCTGGATTGGAGAATTTGTGGTTGCCGCATATGGTGGGGAGGGGGTTAAAAAATGACAGTGGCCACGTTCCTGCCGTATGCAGCGACTGTATGAAAGCTTTAAGGGCGACGCTGTACAAGGACAGTAGAAGAAAATCCATTCATCAGGATTCATGGACTTAATGCGGTCCCGATGGTGAGGTGAAAGGGCCTCACCGGGAAGGTGTAAGTGAAGGGCGGAGCAAGCTGCAGGCGTCCGGGACACCCGGAGTATGGAAAAAAGAGATAGAGTGGCTCTGGGCCCAGAAAAACACACCTCTTTGACCTGCCTGGCCCGCCCTTGTATCCTATTACCGTCCCTCCTTCCCTGCCTCTCAGTTCTCGCTCCTGAAGACGGCAATGATGTGCAGGTGCGTATGCACGAGATCTGAAAGGCAGAGAAGGAGGTACAGTAATAGGAAAATTACCATATTGAAGTCAAATCTGGTGCTTTTTAAATTTTTATTTGGTGTGCATTGGAAGAGGGGTAGTCTTATACGGCGAGTATATCCCAAACTCTATATTTTAACTGGAAAAGTTGGGGGTCGTCTTATATGCCCAGTCATCTTATACGCCGGAAAATACGATACTTTCCTGTATTTTAAATCTCTTGTTCTGTGGCTTGGTTTCTAGATCAGCAGAAACAAGCCTAACCCCTCCTCAATATGACCTCCTTTCAAATATTTTAGCCATTACATTGGTGCCATCCTTCTCAAGGTTTGGGGAGCTGCAACCATTTCCTGGTACCCCCACCAGCTCTGCCCCAATTTGTCTTGTCATTTGTGAGCATTCAGTGCCAAAGCACGTGCTTCTCACTCAACTTGTGGGGAAGCCCAAACCCCATTTCCTCACCAATTTTTTGACATCCCCTATTTGGCATGTGCTGGAGGACGAGGTGGCAGTGTGACCGTTGCTGCAATGACACCGTAGGATTCATGCAGTTTGATACCACTTTAACTGCCGTGGCTCAATGTGATGGAATACTGAGAGTTGTAGTTTGAGGAGATGGCACCAGCCCTCCTTGGCTAAGAAGTCTCTCGGCATTACTTCGCGAACAAAGATTCTTAGGAAGGACTCATCCCACACTTTTTACAAGCGCGTTGATGACTAAAAAGGCCAATCTGAGATAGGCAAGTCCGGTTGCAGAAAGCACAGCAGAAAGTCCCCTTGGGTGATGTTGTTTCCAAGTTGCGGTTCTTTCTGCGTTGTCGTTTCTCTTCGAGACCTGTTCGGCGTGTCTTCTCGAAAGAGGCCGTAGCATTGTGGATAGTGCGTCTCCATGCCTCCCGATGTGAGGCCAGGGTGGACCATTGTTGGTGATCAATCTGGCCGAGCCTGAGGTGTTGGCGATCAGTGACCCATGTTTCAGACCCATAGAGGAGAATAGACAGTACGATAGCTCTGTACACACTGATTTTGGTGCTTTGCCTCAGGTGCTTGTTGCTCCAGACTCTTTTGTGAAACCTTCCAAATGCACTCTATGCCTTTGCTAATCTGTGATCTATCTCTTTGTCAATCTTGGCGTCTGAAGAGATGATGCTTCCCAGGTAGGTGGACTGCTGTACGGACTTAAGCACAGATGTGCCTATGCTGACGTGGGGATGATGTTCTTCCTGTGGTGCAGGCTGGTAGAGGACTTCCGCTTTCTTCAGGCTGACTTCCAGCCCAAACAGCTCTACAGCTGCTGCAAAGCAGGATGTTAGGCGCTGCAGGGCTGCTTCTGAATGGGCGACAAGGGCAGCATTTTCAGCAAAAAGTAGTTCACGGACTAGATAGTAATAAGTCTAAAGACCAAATAAAACTACAGCTCCCATGGTTCCATAACATTCAGTCATGGCAATTACTATCAATGTTTTGATAGTGGAATACACTGCGTTGGAATCCTTTGCAGCCTCCTCTGGAGATTTTCAAACAGAGGCTGGATGGACATCTGTCGGGAGGGCATTGATTATGTCTTCCTGCATGGCAGAAGGGGGTTGGAGTGGATGACCCTTGTGAAGAAATGAAGTGAGCAGTTAACTCCTCGCGGTTTGCTTTCTCTCTCCTTCAGGATGGCTTTGTGCAGAACGTCCACATCCCCAAAGTGCGGGTGGACCCCGATGGCCGATGCGCGGTTATGCTTATCTATGGCACGCGGCTGGTGGTGCTGCCCTTCCGGAGGGACACACTGACCGATGAGCACGAAGGTGTCGTGGGAGAAGGGTAAGTGCAACGTAATTGAAAGCACGTCCAAAATCGTCCAAAGGATGATGTTGGTAGAGATCTGGGTGCAGACATCCAGGTATTTATGTCATTAGGATTGATGCTCTAAGTCAGGGGTCGGGAACCTTTTTGACTCAGAGAACCATAAAAGAAAAAAAATTGGAAATTTATTTCAGTGAGAGCCAGATAATAAATATAATATATTTTAAGACTGACTTCAACTAAATGTGAGTATATATGTACATACAGGGGCAGTCCTACAAGGTAGGCCAAGTAGGCGGCCGCCTAGGGCGCCATCTGGGAAGGGGGTGCCATCCTGGCCGCATGGGGCACCATCCTGGCCCTGCCGATGTTCCTCAGGCAGCGCCGCAGCTGCCTGCTTTTGGGCCCCGGCCTTGTGTGTTCCGACACTGCTTCTGGGCATGCGCGGAGGTTTTCGTGCAGGCGCAGTTGCTCCAGAGCTGAAGTTGAGCACAGGAGCAACTGCACATCCGCGAAAACCTCCTCGCATGCCCAGTAGCTCCCTTGCACAGAAGCCTGTAAGCAAAGCACTCCCTATCGGGCAGGCAGGGAGTGCTTCCCTTCTCCTTTTGTCTCCGCCGCGCGCGCGTTTGCGGGGAAGGAGAAAAGAATCAGTGAAGGAAGTGTAATTTTATATTACATGTAATATTACAAACAATATTGCAGTATAGTGGTATTGTACAAAATAGTAATATATAATATTTTATTTTACTTTATTTTGGGTTATTTGAGTTTTATAGGAGTAATGAAAATAAGTAGAGGATAATTTCATTTAAATAAATAATTTTATTTATTATTTTATAATAATAATATAATAGAATGTTATATTGTATTATAATGTCAATATATTATAATATAATTATATTGTAATGTAGTATAATATAATTATGATATAATATAGTATGAGTATGGTATAATATATTGTATATACATTGATACAATATAATACTACTAATGGTATTGTGATATTATAATTGTATATTTGTTTTACATGGGGGGGCAAAATAATGTTTGGGGGCACCGAAATAATGTTCGCCTACCATTTAAAATTATCTTAGACCGCCCCTGTGTACATACTATGAGAAAAGTATTCCCCCGGCAGAATGACGAGACACTTCAGATCTGGCTCTGCAAAAGGCACGCTCAGGACTCTGGGAAGGAAGAGAAGATGGAAGGAAGAGGGAAAGAAAGAAAGACAGAGGAAATAAAGGAGGGAGGGGGAGAGGAAAGAAAGGAAGAACGAACTATGGAAAAGGAAGAAAAGAAAATCAGGAGAGAGACAAGGAGGGGAAAAGAAAGAAGGAAATGGGAGGGAGAAAAGGAAAGGGTGGGGAAAAGAAAGGAAAGGGAGTGAGGAAAAAGTAAAATAATGAAGGGAAAAGAAAGAAGGGGAGAGGGGAAAGTGAAAAGAAATGAAGGAGAAGGAAAGGAACACTTGGGGGAAAAAGAATAGAAGAGGAAGGAAGGAATGAAGGAAGAGGGAGGGAGAATGGAGGAAAGAAGGAAGGGGAGAGAGGGAGAGAAAAGGAAGAAGAGAAGGAAAGGGTGAAGGGAGAGAAAGAAAGGAAGAGGAAGGAAAAAAGAGGGAGAATGGAGGAAAGAAGGAAGGGTAGAGAGGGAGGGAAAAGGAAGGAGAGAAGAAAAGGGTGAAGGGAGAGAAAGAAAGGAAGAAAGAGGGAGAATGGAGGAAAGAAGAAAGGGGAGAGAGGGGGGAAAAGGAAGGGGAGAGAAGGAAAGGGTGAAGGGGAGAAAGAAAGGAAGGGAGGAAGAAAGGAAGGAAGAGGGAGAATGGAAGAAAGAAGGAAGGGTAGAGAGGGAGGGAAAAGGAAGGAGAGAAGGAAAGGGCGAAGGGAGAGAAAGAAAGGAAGGAAGAGGGAGAATGGAGGAAAGAAGGAAGGGGAGAGAGGGAGGGAAAGGAAGGGGAGAAGGAAAGGGTGAAGGGGAGAAAGAAAGGAAGAGGAAGAAAGAAAGAGGGAGAATGGAGGAAAGAAGGAAGGGTAGAGAGGGAGGGAAAAGGAAGGAGAGAAGGAAAGGGTGAAGGGAGAGAAAGAAAGGAAGGAAGAGGGAGAATGGAGGAAAGAAGGAAGGGGAGAGAGAGGGGGAAAAGGAAGAAGGAAAGGGTGAAGGGGAGAAAGAAAGAGAAAGAAAGGAAGAGGGAGAATGGAGGAAAGAAGGAAGGGTAAAGAAGGAGGGAAAAGGAAGGAGAGAAGGAAAGGGCGAAGGGAGATAAAGGAAGGAAGAGGGAGAATGGAGGAAAGAAGGAAGGGGAGAGAGGGAGGGAAAAGGAAGAAGAGAAGGAGAAGGAAAGGGTGAAGGGGGAGAAAAAGGAAGAAAGAAGGCCCTGAGAGCACCAGGGGCTGAGGAAGAGGCAGCAATGGTGGTGCAGAAGCGGCAGCTGCAGTGCATTTGCGTCACTCCTCTCCGCTGCATGCTGGGAAACCGAGGCCCGGGCTGCTCTGGAGAGCCAGATGCAATCATGAAAAGAGCCACATCTGGCTCCCGAGCCATAGGTTCCCTACCCCTGCTCTAAGTCTTGAGAGTAATGTGTTGTCACAAGAAAGTCAGTGGTTAAGGAGAACATGGGCTTTATTGAAAATGATTTGGAGCATATATGAGAGAGAGAGAGAAAGCCGTGGAAAACAAGTCTCGATGTCCTGTGGTTGTGGTTCCTACACATTTGGGAGTTTGACTGTTGTGGAATTGATTATTTACAGGTTTGATTAAAATGTTCACTCCAGGGATCTCTCTTTTTTGTGAGCAGAAAATAACAAGTTGGAGTTCTAAAGGGAAAACAATAATCAAATCTGCTTTGAATGCGATTGTCCTGCTTCTTGTCAGAATGGGGTTGGACTGGATGGCCCACGAGGTCTCTTCCAACTCTAGGATTCTATGGTTCTGTGAAGTACGGAGGGTGCTCTAGTAACTCAAGCCTACACATAAAATAATATAGGCATCATGCAAAATATATCAAAATATATAATTATAGTACATAACAAGATGAGGATGCTCCCTCTGTTTTCAATTCAGTAACAATAATGATTCTATAGTATTAAATACATCTAATCACATACAGATTATGCATAAGTACATAATGAACACAGTAAGTCCCATATCAGCGCTTTCCTTCAATGCTACAGATAACGCGATTCCGCAATACTGTCCACACAGTTTGTAAATTCCAGGAGTCAGTACTCACTGTCCTGTTGATCTTCTGTCCTCAAATGAGGCACTTGTATATCCAAAGTGAGCCCCTTATTTCTCCAAGATTCAGGGCGGGGTTCGCGGTCTATACCTCTCTGTGATGTGCCTAGATACTTTACCTCTGATTGCCATATATGGATTTCCATTTATATGATTGAGAAGCCAGATATCTAACACCAGAACCCCGCCCTGAGGAAGTGGATACGAAACGGGATTGGGTCCATTCATGCTTACCCGTAGGTGGATTGGAGCCATCTCCCTGTCTTCTCTGGACTCCCCCTCAGCTACAACCTTGTTTATCTACCTGTACTTCCCTTCTGTTGAACACTACCCTGCGCATCTGCCCTTAAAAAACCCCATTCTATAGTCACCCAGTTCGAAAACACCGCCTAAATGGAGCTGCGGTCGCAAAAGTTTTCCTATGCGACGAGACGGGTGTGCTTTACGGCGTTCTCCAGTTACCGCGGAATTTGCGAGTGGTCGCAAAAGGCACCCGTTTGGGCGAACCTTGGAGAAATAAGGGGCGCACTTTGGATATACAAGTGCCTCATTTGAGGACAGAAGATCAACAGCACAGTGAGTACTGACTCCTGGAATTTACAAACTGAATTCACTAGCCCTTATATCTTGAAGCCGTATTGTGTGGACAGTATTGCGGAATCACGTTATCTGTAGCATTGAAGGAAAGCGCTGATATGGGACTTACTGTGTTCATTATGTACTTATGCATAATCTGTATGTGATTAGATGTATTTAATACTATAGAATCATTATTGTTACTGAATTGAAAATAGAGGGAGCGTCCTCATCTTGTTATGTACTATAATTATATATTTTGATATATTTTGCATGATGCCTATATTATTTTATGTGTAGGCTTGAGTTACTAGAGTTTCCTAACACAAGATAGATACATTGCTGTTTGTTTTTGCTAAGCATGGAGGGTGGCCGTACAGTTCAGGCATTTTTCACTCCTTAATGCAGGGGTGGGCAACTATTTTTTCCAAGGGGCCACATGAGAACAAAAAAATATTATGGAGGGCCGCACCTAAAGGCGGAACTACATGCTAATCTACATAATTTATTTATTTCACTTACTATATTTACCATATATTACACATCATTAATATTAACATATTAATATATCAAGAAATATTCATATATTATTAGTATTATTATCATAATTATTATATTATAGTACAGGGGTGGGAAATAATATCCATGAAGCAATTAAATTTATATTATATCTCCCACAACAAAATTTGGTGCCAGCTGTGTCGTCAGCGTGGAAGGGACGCTGGGGGGGGGGGTGGCTTCCCCGCAGTTTGTTTACAAGCCCCAGCGAGGAGAGATCGTGTTAGGAAGGAAGCAGAACGCGATCTCTCCTTGCGGGGGTTTTTAAACAAACTGCGGGAAAGCCCCCCAGCGTCCCTTCCATGCTGACGACACAGCCGGCCCCAA
The DNA here is from genome assembly GCA_030556195.1 of Anolis apletophallus. Lineage (NCBI taxonomy): Eukaryota > Metazoa > Chordata > Lepidosauria > Squamata > Anolidae > Anolis > Anolis apletophallus. Next base: position 148,771,856 of record JARBWK010000007.1, on the reverse strand, counting down.
GGAGGGGACGCTGCTTCCTTCCTAACGCGATCTCTCCTTGCTGGGGCTTGTAAACAAACTGCGGGGAAGCCCCCAGCGTCCCCCTCCTTGGTGCCGGCTGTATCCTCAGCGTGGAAGGGATGCTGAGAGGCGGGGCTTCCCTGCAGTTTGTTTACAAGCCCCAGCAAGGAGAGATCGCGTTAGGAAGGAAGCAGAACGCGATCTCTCCTTGCTGGGGCTTGTAAACAAGCTGCGGGGAGCCCAGCGTCCCTTCCATGCTGACGACACCGCCGGCACCGTGGAAGGGATGCTGGGGGCGGGGGCTTCCCCCGCAGTTTGTTTACAAGCCCCAGCGAGGAAAGGGAGATCGCGTTCTGCTCCCTTCCTCACTGCCCAAGGCTCCATGGGCCGCATGGGGTCCCCCAAAGGGCCAGATCCGGCCCGCGGGCCGTGCAATGCCCACCCCTGCCTTAATGCAACTATGTTCAAATCTTCTTGCTGTCCCCAGCCTCCTTAGAAGAGTGTGATGTCACAAGCCATTGACAAGGGCTTCTCCTTTGGGATTCCGGCCTCTCCAGGGCATGGGATCCTGCCCCCCTTTCCCCCCCCAGGCCTCTGTTGTTGATTCTCACTGCCTTTCCTTGCAGCCAGAAGTCCAGCTTCCTTCCCAGCTACATCATCGACGTGCGGGAGCTGGACGAGAAGCTGCTCAACATCATCGACATGCAGTTCCTCTACGGCTACTACGAGCCCACTCTCCTCATCCTCTTCGAGCCCAACCAAACCTGGCCTGGGTATGTCTTCTCTAGGGTTGCCACTTTTTGATATAAGAAATAAGGGACATTTACCTAAAAATATGGGATTTTACACAAAAATAAGGCGCAGCTGGCTGGTCTTGTCGTAGGAGAGGAAGTCCAGGATGTCCTTGATGGCCACGATGGGGAGGCCCAACAGTGTGTTGCTGCTGCTGCTGCTCCAAGGCCTGGGCCTCCCGATGGGGCCGGAGCGCCGGAGAAGGAGGGGAGAGCTGGCCCAAGTGCTGCTCCAGGGCCACGGTCACGCCGCCGCCTGCCTCCGCTGCCTCTGAGGAGAGGAGCCGCTTGGCCGCTGCTACCACCGCTCCCCTCTTCCTTGGTGCTTCCTGTGGCAATGGCGCCGCCGTTCCCACCTCCTTCTCCGACAGGGATCTTTCTTAAAGGGGCAGCGCAAGGAAGGCAGGGGATTGGGCCGCAGCTGCATTACAGAAGGAAGGAAAGAAGGCAGGAATGCGTCCCCACCCCTCTCCACCCTAGGCTTAAGGGAGAGTCCTGGGAGTTGTAGTTTCACAAGGTTTTTAGGGAAGCAGGAGTCAGGACCCCGGGGGGGGGGGGGGGTCGCCAAAGACCATCAGAAAACACAGTATTTTCTGTTGGTCGTGGGGGTTCTGTGGGGGAAGTTGTGCCAAATTTTATCATTGGTGGGGTTCAGAATGCTCTTTGACTGTAGGTGAACTATAAATCCCAGCAACTACAACTCCCAAATGTCAAGGTCTGTTTTCCCCAAAGTCCACCAGTGTTCACATTCAGTCATATTGAGTATTCGTGCCAAGTTTGATCCAGAATCTGTCAATACGGGACAGGAGCTGAAAATACAGGATACAAAATTCAGAGCAAAAATACGGGATGTCCCGCATAATACGGGACAGGTGGCAACCCTACTCTTGTCTTAAGCAGCTGAGGGGGAAAAGGAAAGGGCCTGAGTCCGTTAGGAATTGTGGGAGTTGAAGTCCAAAACACCTGGAGGGAGAACCCAAGTCTGCCCATGCCTGGTCTATAGCATTGAACCAAGGCAATCCAAGTGCATTCATTCTACAACATAGAGGGACAGGGCCTTCTCGGTGGTGACCCTCCCCAGCGAAATCAGATCGGCATCCTCCCTCCTTTATTTCAGAAGAAAATTGAAGATGTGGTAATAGAACCAGGCTTTTGGCTAATGGATTTAAGGGCACCTGAACATGGAATCAGACCATTCGATTATTGTAATGGGAAAGGCTCTATGGTGGTTTAATTAATGTTGTTTTTAATCTATAGTATTGTATGCTTTTATCTTGTTATTATAATTGTAATTTATTGCGGCATCGAATCGTTGCCATTGTTAACCGCTCTCAGTCCCCCTGCGGAGGTGAGAAGAGCGGGGTAGAAATGATGTAAATAAAATAAATAATAAATAAATTCAGCATTTTGAAAACTGAAGGGAGCATCAGATTCAACGGTGCATTAGACTCGAGTTTAATACAGGCATTGATTATCATAGCTATTATTATTATTATTTTCCACACCCATCTTGGGTGATAGTGTTTGTTACTATTGTTGCTGTTGTCGTCGTTGTCGTCTTCATTGTTGTTGTCCTGGACGGGGTGTTTTCACAGCTCCTGGAGGGAATGCTTGAATGTGCTGACTTTCAAAGAAAATTCAAACAATTGTATTAGGAGGCTTTGAGGGAACCTCAGAAAATAACCTTTGTAGACTTGTAAAAAAGTCCAAGCCACACTTTTTGTGTTGGAAGGGACACTGATGCAGCACTAAACTCCCAAACTGTCTATTTTCTTTCTGAAAAATCCAATACTTTTAGGATTTGTATTTGGGGCAATTGACAATTTTGCAAGAAAATTATCTTTCCCAAGGAGCATTGCTTAGCTATCTTTCTGAGGATTACGTTGTACATTTCTTCCCCTCTTCCTTGCAGGCGTGTCGCTGTGCGCCAGGACACTTGCAGCATTGTGGCCATCTCCTTGAACATCATGCAGAAAGTCCACCCAGTCATCTGGTCCCTGAGCAACCTGCCCTATGATTGCACACAGTCCCTTGCCGTGCCCAAGCCCATCGGTGAGAGGAAGGGCCCTTTTGGGCAGGTGCCTTGGAGAAAGAGGGCTGTTGTTGTTATTGTTGGTATATGTATTTATGCCCTGCTTTTTCTCTGCCAAAGTGTTGTGTGGGGGTAAACGTTGACAGATTTCCAATCCTCTGCTCCTGGGACCATCTGAGAGCTACAGGGATGGTTCCAGAAGAAGCAAACAAAACTCTCCCAAAACTAGAAATGGTTGGGTTACCTTCCTGTTTTGAAAAACAAACGTATTTTAGATATATTTTTTTAAAAAAACATCATTTGCCTTTAAGGCCTTGCACGGCCTAGGGCCTGCGTACCTGAGGGACCGCCTTACCCCGTACTCTCCCCCGAGATCACTGCGCTCAGATGAACAGAATCTGTTGCTAGTTCCATCAGTCCGCTCCTGCCACTTATCGACGACCAGACAAAGGACCTTTTCCGTAGCGGCACCGGTACTTTGGAATGCCCTCCCGGATAGCACTCGAGCTATCTCGGAACTGCCCCGTTCCGGAGGGCCTGCAAGACGGCCCTTTTCGGCTTAGCCTTTAATTAGGCACACCGGACCAAGAACTGTGCCGTATGTCCTCTCATTTAGTACTTGACGATGCTATATGTTTTAAATGTGGTTTTTATGTTTTATGTTTTATAAAGTGTAAGGCAACATGTTGTGACATGCTGCCTGTGTATTTTCTGTCATCCGCCCCGAGCCTGCTGAGAAGAGCGGAATACAAAAGTGAACAATAAATAAATAAATAGTGAAGTGGAAAGGATATAAGGAAGAAATGGAGCAGAAAATCCCTTTATGGCTGCATCCTCTAGAACGGGCCTGTCCAACAGGCGGTCTGCGGGCCGCACACGGCCCGCCAGCCCCTTGGATGCAGCCCGCCTACCCTCCTGCAAGAAATCAGCTGTTTAAAATTTTTTTAAAATATATATATATATTTTTAAAAAATTGGAAAAATTGTAGCGGCGGCACAGCTGTCCGCCATTACCTGTCCTGGCTCTTCAGCAGACAGGAAATGAGCCAGGACAGGAAATGACGGCGCGGAGTAAAAGGACTACAAGTCCCAGCTTCCCCTCCACGGTGCCATTTCCTTTGAGACTAGAAGAGTACAGGAAGTACTCTTCTGCTGTATCTTCGGCTCCTGCCTCTGCGGAAAAGCGGGGTGGGGCCGAGAGCTGCACACGGCAACGAACGTCGCGGGCGCCCAATTGGGAGCGCGGAGGTCCCGCCCCTTGGCTTTCCATTGCCCCCCTCCTCTTCTCCGGAGGGAGGGAGGGAGTGACGTCTCTCGGGCCTCGCCCCCTTGGCAGCAAACGCTGCCATTTCTCTGAGGCCAAGGCGGCGCGGCTGAGGCGAGCGAAGAGGAAGAGAAAGCAGGAGGTAGGAGGGGGGGCGGAGTGGCCCCTTTGGGCCCGAGGAAGAGGCGGCGCGGCCTCCCTGAACAGGCCTGCCTGCCATCCCGAAGCCGCCTCCATGGTCTTGGAGTGCCGGCCCGGCTCAGGCCTCGGCCCTCCCTCCCCCCTCCAGGACGCGCTTGGGACTCCAACTCCCAGAATTCCTCGCAGCGTCTGCGGCTGAGGGGGGGGGGAGTGGGCCTGAGGGTGCAGCTGCTGCGAGGGATTCTGGGAGTTGGAGTCCCAAACGCGTCCTGGAGGCGGGGAGGGAGGGGGCAGTTGCCCCAGGGCTGCCCTTGGGAATGTTGCCCTTGGCCACCTGGATGAGCACTGGATGGCCTTGCAGCTTCCAAGCCCTGGCTTGGAATAATAATAATAATAATAATAATGGGTTGCTGTGAGTTTTCCGTATGGCTACCTGGCCCTGTTCCAGAAGCATTCTCTCAACCCGTTTCACCCACATCTATGGCTAAAGGCATCCTCAGAGGTCTGTTGGGAGTTTGGCCAGTGGGGTTTATATCCCCACTGTGGGTGGGAGAAAGAAAGAAGGAAGGAATTCTTGTCTGCTTGAGTTGGGTTTGAAGGTTGCCCTTGGACACCTTGATCAGCACTGGATGGCCTTGCAGCTTCAAAGCCTGGCTGAACATTTTACAGAAATACCCATGCTGCCCTAGAAACACCAGGAGAGAATAATGCTTCTCGGACATGGCCAGGCAGCCCAGAACACTCACAGCCACCCATTATTGTTATTATTATTATTATTATTATAACTCACATAATAAGATATTATAATTAAACTCACAGCAATCCGGAGGTTTCGCACAGCCGGAGCAAGGCTGTGTGGAGCTCTGTTTGGGCAGTGGTCGTTTGGGAAGGATACCGAACTAAGGTAGGCTGAAGCAGAGGGCTGTTTTTCTGGGGTGGGCTCCTTCCTTCCTTTCTTCCTTCCTTGCTTTTATTCTTGATTTTATTTTTATTTATTTTATTTTTTTTATTTTTTTCAACTTTTTCACACTGCGGCCCCCCCGGCGATCAGTGACTGGAATTCTGGCCCTTGGGCCAGTAGAAGTTGGACAGCCCTGCTCTAGAAGCAGTGTTTAAACCAGGCCTGGGCAAACTTTGGCCCTCCAGCTGTTTTGGACTCCAATTCCTAACAGCCTACTGGCTGTTAGGAATTGTGGGAGTTGAAGTCCAAACACCTGGAGGGCCGAAGTTTGCCCAGGCCTGGTTTAAGCCAACATACAATGAGGAACTGATAACTAGGGAACATCTAAGGGCTCTTCCACGCAGTCTTATAACCCAAAAGATCAAGGCAGATAATCCACAGTATCTGCTTTGAACTGGGTTATCTGAATCCACACTGCCATATAATCCAATTCAATGTGAATTTTATACAGCTGTGTGGAAAGGGCCTAACTTACAAAACTGCTAGGTTGGCAGAAGCTGGGGCTAACAGTGGGAGCTCACCCCGTCCCGTGGATTCGAACCACCAACCTTCCGGTCAACAAGTTCAACAGCTCAGCGGTTTAATCTGTTGCGCCACTGTGGCCTCTTTATTCTCCTCTCTCCTTCCTTTTTTCCCCAGGTGGTGTTGTCATCTTTGCCGTAAACTCATTGCTGTACCTGAACCAGAGTGTGCCGCCTTACGGAGTGTCCCTCAACAGCCTCACCAACGGCACCACCGCCTTCCCACTAAGTATGCTCACCTTTAATATTGTAGAATCGTTGAATCCTAGAGTTGGAAGGGACCCGCAAAGGCCACCCAGTCCAACCCCCTTCTGCCAGGGAGGAGGGCACAATCCAAACCCTCCCAACAGATGGGCATCTAGACTCTGCTTGAAAACCTCCAGAGAAGGAGACCTCACTGGCCTGATAGGTGTATTGTGTCCCAATTTGGTGTCAATTCGCCCAGTGGTTTTTGAGTTATGTTAATCCCACAAATGAACATTACATTTTTATTTATATAGATATACCTGAGTTCACATAAGCATGTCTTGGGCCAAAATGGGTCCCGAATAGAAAAGTTTAAGAAGCCCTGTATAAGACTCTGTGACTTATTACTTCAGGCAGGGTGGACCTTCCTATTTCATCCCACCGCTGCCACCAAATATAATATGTTAAAGAGTTTGTGTACTCAGGAATTAAAACTGCACTGAGCTGGAACCCTCTTCTGGCCAGAAAACCTTTGGAAAACCCACTGGCCACCACCAGACTTATAAGTAATATTAAGCCTTTGGCTTAATAGAGGTATCTTATGCGAGAATGCTCTGGACTTACATTCAGGCCTTGCACTGAGGTAAACCTGAAGAGATTTCTTCTTCAAAATGTAAGCTGCCACCATTAGACTCTTGATTGCTGCAGGGAACTGATTTGAGACTTCTGTGACAGAGGCACACGCCAAGCAGATGTTTTGAACAACAGAACAAGGAAGTTTATTTAAGAGAGCTTACAAAATACATATTAAGCTTAATGGTTCAGAGACTTTGGCATGAAAGCGTATGGTTCCTTTAAGCAGTTCAAATTTTAGTTACAACAATACCACTCCTTTCTCCCTTCAAGAATGTACTGACAGGATCTCCTCTCTGCCTAGTAAACCTTAACTCCAATACAGATAGTCCTACCCTGGATCTATCTATCTACACCTCTACCAACTATCTCCCTGATAGATGTAGAGCAGGGGTGCTCATTAGGTAGATCGTGATCTATTGGTAGACTGCGTAGGGCGTCCTGGTAGATCTCAGGCAGGGCGGGAGGAAGGCTCAGTCCAGCCCCGCAGGCTCCCGACGCCACCCAAGTGCTGCCAGCCCTGGGTTATCTGAGGTCTTTTCCACACAGTTGCATAAAATCCCATGTTATCTGCATTGAATCGGATTATATGGCATTGTGGGCACAGAAAACCCACTTCAAAGCAGATATTGTGTTATATGTTTCACATTTTTGTAGTGGGTAGGTAGATCATTTTGACTTGGTTGTTTTATAAGTAGCTCGCATGCTGAAAAAGTGTGAGCACCCCTGATGTAGAGTCTCCTCACTAGCTGACACGGCTAGCTTCCTGACCAATTTCAGACCACTTCTCTCTAACACTAACCCCAACTCCTCTCTAACACCCCTCCTGCTTCTCCTCTGACACCCAAACACCAACTGCATGGACACCCAAACACGAACTTCTCTCACTTCCAAACACCAATTGCTGTCAGATTTTAAAACGCCTCTCCTTCAGGGCATTTTTAGGCTCCGCCCCTTCTCTACCAGCCAATCCTAACTCCCCTCATTTCCCTCCAGGCTGTTCTTTAGGCACGGCCCCTTTTGGAAATGAGAATCTAACATGGATGCTCCCATAACACCTATCTAAAATGGCTGCCAATGTTTTGGGCCTACTTTTCCAGGCTTTTCCTACTCTCCCAGGTAGGGAATTCATCACACCCTGCCATAGACTGTATATAGTGGGAAGGCAAGAAATGGAGAAGCACCATTTTCACTGCAAAAACAAGACTGGGAGTAGATTCGCTGTTACCCATAGTTTCAGGTATCTGCATATACTGATGTTGCACTGTTCATAAGAAGGAAGACTCCTTCAGATGTTTGCGTGCAGTCATCTAACCATGGCTTTAACATTCGCAGAATGCTAAACTGAAAATGTATGGGCTGCCCATAATCTCGGGTAAAATCGTGGAATGTGCTCTGACCAGTGGCGGAGGAAGCTGCTGCCTTGTCCTGCTTCTCTGGGCTTGGCTGATTGCTTTTCTTGTTTGTTGTCTTTGCAGGGATCCAAGAAGGGGTCAAAATCTCCTTAGATTGTGCTCAGGCTGCCTTCATTTCCTATGACAAGATGGTGATATCCTTGAAAGGAGGGGAGATGTAAGTCTGCTGGTCATTTCTATGTAGCCAGATAGAGTTGTTTCTGGCAGCATTGTAGGCCTTGTCATAGGATGCTGGCCCGTGAAGTGATTTATAGTTTCCAAAAAATGACCTCCTTGAACCGCTGCAAGCTGCATAGTAAGTGTCCCAGAAGCAAGCAAAATACAGCAGAGTCCTTTCACTGCAAAACATGTATCAGCAGAGTCCAGCGGTCAGCATCTGACCTCATCTACACACTGTTTAGTAAACTCACGGATTCAGGTTTTCATCCAAAATATCTGGAGGCTTTAATCTTCACTGTTGCAATATACCGTATTTTTCGCACCATAAGACGCAGTTTTTTTCCTCCCAAAGTAGGAGGAAAAATCAGCCGCGTCTTATGGAGCGAAGAGGGGGGGGGGGGCGGTGATAGTAAGCCTTTCCCTTGGCCGCCTCCTCCTCGGTCCCGCCTCCGCCTCCGTCGCCCGCCGCCTCCGCCCGCCGCCGCCTACCTCTGCCTCCCTCGCCCGCCGCGCAAGCGCATCTGATGTCTGACGCAGGCGCGCCTGGCGCGCTGACGCAGGCACGCCTGGCGCTCTTCCGACCTACTGCCCATGCGCGTGCAGGCCCGGCGGCGTGGCGTGCGTTTGCCGCGGCCAGGCGCCGCCTGCGCCAGACATCAGACGCGCTGCGCTGATGGGCGGCGAGGGAGGCAGAGGTAGGCGGCGGCGGGCGGCGGAGCCGGGCGGCGACGAAGCCGGGCGGCGGTGACGGAGCCGGGCGGCGACGGAGCCGGGCGGTGACGGAGGCAGAGGAGGCGGAGGAGGAGGCGGGACCGAGGAGGAGGCGGCCAAGGAAAGGCTTTAGGGATGGCGGAGGGCGCCGAGGAGGGTCCACCCTTCCAGGTGGGCAGGCCGCGCTTCAAGCAGGCAAGCGCCGGGGCCCACTTTTTGGCCCAAAATATTTTTTTCCAATTTTCCTCTTCTGAAATCTAGGTGCGTCTTATCAGCAGGTGCGCCTTATGGTGCGAAAAATACGGGTATACAAATGTACAAACAGGATTTGCAGATGTTCATTCCTTGAATTCCCTAGGGAGATCGGACAGGCACCCACTCCGGCCTCCTTTCGGAAGGAATTGAAAACCTGCAAGCACGGAGAAGGCTCTCTGCCTGGTTGACGACAAGTGGATGGTTTGCAGGGAGGGAATGTGCAAGAGGTTGAGATCCTCAGAACGCAGAGATCTCTGGGGAACATATGGGAGTAGACAGTCCCTCAAGTACACCGGCCCGAGACCATACAAGGCCTTAAAGGTCAAGACCAGTACTTTGAAGATGATCCGGTGCTCAATTGGCAACCAGTGCAGACGCTGCAAAGTCGGGGTGATATGAGCCCTGGCCGGCACTCCAGCCAAGAGTCTCGCTGCCGCGTTCTGCACCAGTTTGAGCTTCCGGATGGTCGACAAAGAAAGACCAATGTAAAGGACATTACAGTAGTCTAACCTCGAGATGACCGTCGCCTGGATTACCGTGGCTAGGTCATTTCCGGAGAGGTAGGGCGCCAGCCACCTAGCCTGCCGCAGATGATAGAAAGCGGATCTGCTGACAGCAGAGACCTGAGGCGCCACTGTCAGCAGTGGGTCCATCTGGACCCCCAGACTCTTTACTACAGGCAACGGGCGTAATGCCTCGCCGTCCAGAGTAGGCAGCCAGAGCTCACACCCACCCGGTTGACCCAGCCAAAGTATCTCCGTCTTCGATGGATTCACTTTCAACTGAAGTCACAGCTTCAAGGCAGTGTTGGAAACAATCGGTACAGAGTCAGGTCGGCCATCAATCCTCAGCACCAGCTGGGTGTCATCAACGTACTGATGCCAATCAGTTGTCTCTAATCCCTGTTCACTCAATCTCTGCACTTTCCTTTGGCTCCTTTAGGATTTATTTGCACTCATAGAACTGAAATCAATTAGGACCTTTATCTCAGCCTGTTGTTTTATGATGCCATTGTATGACTGTATTTGACTGTACTATGTTTTATTATTTTATTGATTTTATTGAGTGCTTTAACTGTATATTTGTTTTATCTGTAATTGTTGGGTTCGTCCTTTGTAAGCCGCCCCGAGTCCCCTTGGGGAGATGGTGGCAGTTATTATTATTATTATTATTATTACTTGCAAACAATCAGAGTCATCAAATAGTCACATACAACATAGGCAGATTGTCGTGATCCAGACCACCTTAAGAAGCCAGGCACAATAAAGTAAACAGTAAGAGTTTATTAGCCACAGCCCCAAAGCTTCTCGCAGTATCTCAAATATGACAAAAGGCAGAGCAAAATGATGAGAAAAACCAGTAGGTAAAAAGCTCCAAGTTCCAACTCCTTCACAAGTGTAAATGAGTGTGTGTGTGTGAGCAGCCCAAGGTCACAACCAGCCCAAAAGAACAAGCTACTCCAAGGCAGAGTAACAAACAGAGTGTAACAGCATTGTCAAGAAGTAGTAGCGTCGTCACACAGTCCAAATGTCACGTCAGGAGGAAAACAGGATTAATAGAGTCGTCAGTCAGTCTTTACGTCAAACCAGGAGGGATGTAACGAAGCAGCGAAGTCAAATCAATCCGGAGTCCAAAATGAAGAATCAGGGAAATCTAGCACAGAAGGGATTTAAGGTGGAGCAGCCAAAGGCAGGGTACAAAGATGTGGAATACAATATCAAGATCCAGAATTCCACGTCCACAGTCAGTCCAACGATCAGTCCAGCAGCGACCCAGCACAGAAGGCAACGGCCTGGATAGCAAGAACAAGACCTTGCCAGCTGCAAGGAATGTTAAATTGCAAACTCTCTTTATTCAGTCCTCCTCAGGGCTTGATTGCACCAATGCCCCTTTCCCATTTCCTTCAGCTGCCAGCATCTCCTCCCGTGCCACCCATGTCTTTCTCTCCAGCCAATCTGTCTCCTGCGAGGACTCAACTCTCCCCAACAGTTCCCATAAGACCCATTCCCAGCACTCCCATCTCCCGTGAACCCAGCAAATGAATCACTGCTAGTGGATTCCAAGCAAACATCCTGTATTTGTTGCACCTTAGTCCAATCCATCTCATTAGTCTCCTTCCGAACTCTGTGGACCCTCATATATATCCAAGATGGCGACGACTGTAGAGCTCCCTTCGGGTGAGCTCCGGTTTAGTCTCCCAAGATTCTTGGATATGGCCCGCCAATCCCGCATCTCACCCTGGGGAGGTCGCGGTCGATTGCCTGTCGCATGAGGTGGTCCTTGGAGATCCGCAGACTCCAAACAACCTGATTTGGCTGGGGAAAGCAGCAACGCTTCCCTGGAGGACGTGGAGGCCTATTGAGATAGCAACCCCGCAGGGAGCCTGTGCCGGAGAGGGTGGACAACCAGGACAACAAGACCGGTGGTTCATTCGACCAGTGATGGCCGCCTCCGCGCGCTTCCTAAGGGCGTTCGGCAGGAGATGCTCTACGAGATCGACCCCCCCAAAAGTGGGGTCTACAATCGATCCGGGACCCCAGCCTGCCAAGACCTCGGAGAACCAGAGAAGCAGCTCTCCCTTGAGGCAGCAAAAAGTACTAGATCTACAAGACTCTTTCCTTGATCAGCCCGATCCCCGAGTGATCGCAGGGCTGGTCGAAGAATATAACAAGCTTATGGTCCTGTTCGACAAGTTTGGCGACAAGTTTGGCAGCCTCCTGGGGAGATTGGGCATCCCCACCCCGCAGGTTCCAACTCTGGGCTGTAGACTTGACAATATGGACAATCCCCAGCGTGAAGCCCCCGTCGGCCCAGACCTCGACTGGGACCAGTTGTGGGATTTCCCCACCGGGGAGTTAGAGATGGAACGGAAGAGCCGAGGCCCCGAAACAGGAGACGAACTGATCGCCACCAACGACGACTCAGAGACGACACCCGGGGGAACTGCTGCCGACTTAAACCTGACTCTAAGACTGGAGGACCTAGGTGAGCCCCAAGTCACCCGCTCACCTTTGATAGATGGACTGGCTGCGAACCTTGGGGACCCGCCGCTGCTGGGGGGTTCGCCGCCAGTGGAGCTTGACATTTCGGCTGTTCTGGCCGCTCCCCGGGACCCCCGCCGACACTGTGTCGTGGGAGGATGGGGGAGCCGGGTTGAGCTGGAGTGGCCCAACATGGCGCCTGACCTTGGAAATGCTCAGCCAAGCCAGACGTCCCCAGCCCGGAAAGAAGGGAGACCCGGATGTAGTTCACAGCGGAAGTCCCCACCCCTGGAGGACTCAAAACCCGGAAGCGACCCACAGCGGAAGCTGCAAGGCCCCCGGAAGAAGCGGAAATGGTGCCGGAAACCTAGGAATAGAAGTCGCTCCTCCAACCCCACCATGGTATCCCGGACATGGTCGACTCCTCACCGAGATCGCCGTGTCCGTGAAGTCACCAGGCAACGGGTGACTCTACCAAAGGAGAGGGGGCCCAGACCACTTGAATTCAGGACTCAAAGGACATTTCAGGCCAGAACCTTTTGGAGTTCACGCTATAGGCAGCTAGAGCCCCGATGGTCACGTTCTGGGCACAATGTCAATAAGGACACTCCCTTGGCAAACCAGAGCGCCCCTCTTGGACTGCCACAGAGTAGAATGCAGGCCACTCTGCTTACCGGCAATAGGTCACTGGTGATCCCGTTAGGGCCTCCCAGTCTTCCTTCTTTTGATGGCAAGATGATGCCATTATAGGACTGTGTTGTTTGTTTGTTGTCTGTCGTATTGTCCTATGTGTAAATTGTTTTATGTCAAGCTTGTGAACCGCTCCGAGCCCTCGGGGAGTGGCGGTGATAGAAGTTTGAATAAATAATAATAATAATAATCCATACCTCCCGATGACTTCTCCTCGTCCCCACTCCCACCATCCTCCGAAAAACCCAGAAATGTTTCATCCCCAGAAGAATTGCTAAGTATTTGCCTAAATATCTTCCTTTCTTGCTCTTCATCCGACTCTTGCTCACGCGTAGACCGTTTGGCATTTCTAGTGACAGACTCCTCTCTCTCAACTTCAGGCTCAACTACAGTACAGATACTCACATTGAGTCAGACAAGAGAGAAAAAGATGGATTCTTTCTTCCGCTTTATATTACAGGTTATCTGTAAGCGTTTCTGGCTGATGCAACCCCTTTGAAATAAGCCTCACATGTTTATGACTCAGCCATTGCCACACCCCCTTAGGTATTGCATAATGGCATTCACAGTCATACCCAGGTGCTATCAATATTTATTTATTTATTTATTTACGACATTTCTATCCCGCCTTCACAGCCTGAAGGCGACTCAAGGCGGCTTACAAGTTGGCAGCAATTTGATGCCATAACAGTCCCAATTAAAAACATTTAAAACAACATTATGAAATCCATACAAACAATTAAAACCATAAAATAACCAATGTCTTTCTGTTAATCACATTTTCCAGTAGCATCATCTATGCCAGTCTTTCTCAACCAGTGTGCCGTGACGGACCTCCAGCTGTGCCGTGAGAAAAGCTCTCTGCCCCCCTTCCTCCCCCCTCCTGCCGAACTCCTGCTGCTTGGGGGAGGAGGAAGGGCCGGGCAGTGGCGAAGAAAAAAAAGAAGGGACCGGGCGCCGCCTCCTTCGGCCGTTTCCCCAGCCAGCCTCCAATCCGCCATGACTCCCACCATGACTTTCGCCCCTCGCTCGCTGAAGCTGCGTGGAGAAGCCCCGCCCACTGAAGCCCATCCACCGCTTATGCTCCTCCTCTGTAGGAGAGCTGAAGCTGGGGGGGGGCGGGGGCGGCATGGCGCGATCTGTAGGAGAGCTGACGCTGGGGGAGGGGGCGGGGCATGGCGCGGCCTGGCTCTGCCCCCTCCCCCGGCTTTGGCACTCCCAGCAGCTGCTCCAGCCTTGAGGGGACAGTGCCAAGCCAGCATTGTGCTGGCTCTGGCACTGCTGGCTTGGCACTGTCCCCTCAAGGCTGCAGCAGCTGCTGGGAGAGGTGAAGCCGGGGGTAGGGGGTGGGGGGGCATGGTGCAGCCTGGCTCCTCCCCCTCCCGGCTTCGGCACTCCCAGCAGCTGTTCCCAGCAGGCCACCAACCCCCAGCCGTTCTTTACTGTGTTAGAGCGTCATTTTGTGTCACTTTGGTTGGTGGTGTGCCCCCGGGGGGGGTTTTATGTTAAAAGTGTGCTGCGGCTCAAAAAAGGTTGGGAAACACTGATCTATGCTGTTCCATGTTTCAGACTTACATAGTTCCATATTTGTCTGAACAGGCATTCGGAAATGCAGGGCAATAAAAAGGCAGGTTTTTACTTTTTTCTGTAATGTCAGTAGGGAGAGGGCCGATCTAATATCCCTAGGGAGGGAGTTCCACAGCCTAGGGGCCACCACTGAGAAGGCCCTGTCTCTCATCTCCGCCAGACGCACCTGCAAAGAAAGTGGGATTGAGAGCAGGGCCCCCTCGGATGATCTTAAATTCCTAGATGGTTCATAGGGAGAGATACGTTCGGACAGGTAAGCTGGGCCACAATATTCCACATGTTCATCAAACAGTATTTCATTCTACGATCAGAAATACTGTCTCATTTCTATCTAATAAGATTTTAGCCATGGGATGTATCCTTGTAAAACTCAACAGACAAGAAGCCATTTTCGTCCAGATAGGGTTTCTCTTTCTCCCAATGGCTGCCGTCAGTGACTTTCTTTCCTTTCCTTTCCCCAGCTACGTGCTGACCCTCATCACCGATGGCATGCGGAGCGTCCGATCCTTCCACTTTGACAAGGCAGCTGCCAGTGTCCTCACCACTTGTGTAAGTTGGCAGGGGGTTTTTTTTGGTAAGGCCTTAAGCTACAGAAGGAGAAGTACAAATGTGACCTTTTCAGCAAATTCTTTGCATACACGAGAGGCAAATCATCTATATAAATAAAAATGTATTGCTCATTTGCGGGATTAACATAACTCAAAAACCACGGGACGAATTGACACCAGATTTGGACACTACACCCCTAACAGGCCAACGAGTGACCATCACTCATAATACACTGAAAAACACAGCAGAAGATACTTAAAAAGCCAACCCCCCCCCCAAAAAAAGATTCTACAGCGCATGTGCAAAAAACGAATCCCCCTGGCAAACAAAACACACAATAGCATATCCATACTCTCTCCCGGACTACAGCTCCCAGCATCCAAATGCACCACTTCCAATCTGCAAGCTTTCTTCTCCTTGGATTTCTTTGAGAGCATTCCAATCCCTGCATATTCCCAATTTCCTATTCCTAGACTGCAACTCCCAGCAATCCTCCAGATAGATAGATTAGATGGCGATAGGTAAGTAGGTAGATAGCTCGATCAGGAGGACTGCTGGGAGTTGCAGTCCAAGAATAGGTAGAAAAGGAAGAAAGGGGAGAAAGAGGAAGAGAAAGAAAAGGGGGGGGAGGGAAGAAGAAGAGAAGGAAGGAAGGAGAGCAGGAAAGAAGAAACAGGAAGGAAGGGGAGAGAAAAAGGAGAAGAGAAAGAGGGAGGGAGGGAAGGTTGGCCACAGCAACGCATGGCAGTTACAGCTAGTATGGGGTAAATGTGATAGAAAACTGCGCTGTCCCGAATTAGGCAGATGCCTAGCTCTAAAGTAAGCATAGGCAAACGTCGACCCTCCAGGTGTTTGAGGCTTCAACTCCCACAATTCCTAACAGCTGCTTTGTCTCGACTCCCTCCTTCTCTTTCCCTCATCATTTCCCCCATGTTGGATCCTAGATGATCACCATGGATCCAGGTTACCTCTTCCTGGGATCACGGCTGGGCAACTCCCTCCTTCTCAGGTACACTGAGAAACTGCAGGAGCCCCCCGTAAACACAGCCAAGGACGCTACGGAGAAAGGGGTAAGGTTACAGAGGAATATGTGTGTGCGTGTGTGTGTTCTCTTTCTGCTCAGGACAGAAAAAAATGTGTAAAGGTTATTTCATTATAACTGAGATAGTTAACATGCCATGAGTACTCTTGTGTTGAAAATGTTGAGATTTTGAGTATTTAAATGTATTTAAATGTTTATCATCTAAAAAATTAAATTATTTATTTATTTATTTATTTACATACAGTATTTATATTCCAACCTTCTCACCCCGCAGGGGACTCAAGGTGGATTAAAATGTACACATACATGGCAAACATAGACACACAACACATATAGACAGACAGTCAGAGGCTATTTAACATTCCAACTTCTGGCTACCAGGGGAGCTGTCGCTTCACCGTCCATTTGCAACACTGATGAAATACTTTCTGTATTTCCCACATGATTTTGCTGGAGATTTTTTATGGCCTCGTAAATTTTGTTAAATTAGCCTCCCCACACATAGATGGTACCTAAATTTTCTACTTGACAGATGCAACTGTCTTTTGGGTTGCAAAGGTCAACAACAAGCTACACAAATGGCCGGAAGCTCACTCCGACCCGGGCTAGCTTCGAACTCATGACCTTTCGGTCAGTAGTGATCTTTAATTCAGCTGACACCCAGCCAGCTGCGCCACCAGCATCCTTTGGCAGAGTGGGCTCAATACCTTACCAAACTACAGCCCACACAATTCCATAGCATTGAACCAAGGCAATTAAAGTGAATTCATTCTACAGATGCACCCCAAGATTTTATTTTCCAATGCTAGAAACTTAAGTAGGCAGCAACTGTAATGCATATCTTTTTTTTTGGCCAAATTACAAAGAGTGCACTGTTTGCCACTGCACATTGCATTCTCCGTCAAATAGGTTTGTTTATTTTGGTTTCAGGGTTTTGAAAATTGAGGTGTGTATTAGATTCTATGCTGTAGTAGAGTTGAGTGAATATGGTACAGTGTTCCCTCACTTATCGCGGGTGTTCCGTTCCAGGACCACCTGTGATAAGTGAAAATCCGTGAAGTAGGGACACTCCACCCACTTGTCGGTGGCCTCCTCGCCACCTCCGCTGCCCCTGACCTCGGAGGCCCCTCGGGCACTGTTGATGGCACTGCCAGGCTGGTCTGAGGTCTGGTCTGAGGCCTAAGCCCAGCCTGGCAGTGCCGTCAACGGAGCCCAAGGAGCTTCCGAGGCCGGGAGCAGCAGAGGCGGCAAGGAGGAGGAGGCCGCCACTGAGTGGGCGGTGCGTCCCTTCTTCGCAGTGACCTCGTCCTCCTCGCCACCTCCGCTGCTCCCATCCTCTGAGGCCCCTTGGGCACTGTTGATGGCACTGCCAGGCTGGTCTGAGGTCTGGTCTGAGGCCTAAGCCCAGTCTGGCAGTGCCGCAACGGAGCCCAAGGAACTTCCAAGGCTGGGAGCAGCAGAGGCGACAACGAGGAGGAGGCCGCCACCAAGTAGCCGGTGCGTCCCTTCTTCGCAGTGGCCTCGCTCTCCTCGCTACCTCCGCTGCTCCCAACCTTGGAGACCCCTTGGGCGCTGTTGATGGCACTGCTAGGCTGGTCTGAGGTCTGGTCTGAGGCCTAAGCCCAGTCTGGCAGTGCTATCAATGGAGCCCAAGGAGCTTCCGAGGCTGGGAGCTGCAGAGGTGGCAGGGAGGAGGAGGCCGCCACTGAGTGGGTGGTGCGTCCCTTCTTCGCAGTGACCTCGTCCTCCTCGCCACCTCTGCTGCTCCCATCCCCGGAGGCGCCTTGGGCGCTGTTGATGGCACTGCCAGGCTGGTCTGAGGGCTGGTCTGAGGCCTAAGCCCAGTCTGGCAGTGCTATCAATGGAGCCCAAGGAGCTTCCGAGGCTGGGAGCAGCAGAGGTGGCAGGGAGGAGGAGGCCGCCACCAAGTGGGCGGTGCATCCTTTCTTCGCAGTGGTCTCGTCCTCCTTGCCACCTCCGCTGCTCCCAACCTCTGAGGCCCCTTGGGCGCTGTTGATGGCACTACTGGTCTGGTCTGAGGCCTCAGCCCAGCCCAAGGAGCTTCCGAGGCCGCCACCTGAGCTGATACATTGAGGAGCAGGAGGCTGCGGTTGCTGAACCCGGAGACAAGCTCCAGGGTAAGGCCCAGCGCCTGGCTCGCCTCTTCCTCCTCCTTCCTCCCCCACTCCTGCAGCTCCTGGAGGGGGGCGGGGAGGAAAAAGCCACAAAACAGCAAATCTGCAGTAAGCAAATTGCAAAATAGCGAGGGAACACTGTATTTAATTCCGAGATTCAATATGGCATCATAGGGCCCTTCCACACAGCTGTATAACCCAGAATATCAATGCAGAAAATCCCACAATATCTGGGTTATCCAAGTCTGCACTGCCATATATTGCCATCTTCAAAGGCAACCCCATCTACGTAGGGTTGCCTTTGAAGACTGTTCAGAATCTTCAATTAGTCCAATGTGCGGCAGCCAGATTGCTCACCGGAGCAACATACAGGGAGCATAACACACACACACACCCTCCCGTTACGTCGACTCCACTGGCTGCCGGCCCATTTCCGAGCACAATTCAAAGTGCTGGTCTTGGCCTATAATGCCCTATACGACTCTGGCCCAGCTTATTTGTCCTAACGTATCTCCCTCTACGTTCCGCCTTGTAGCCTAAGATCCGCCAGAGAGGCCCTGCTCCCAATCCCACCAGCTTTGCAAATGAGGCTGATGGGGACGAGGGACAGGGCCTTCTCGGCCATGACCCTCCACCTGTGGAAGTCGCTCTCCAGCAAAATCAGATCGGCATCCTCCCTCCTTTCTTTCAGAAGAAAACTGAAGATAATTTGGTTAACTATTATATAAATGGGTTCCAAATGTATACCTCAAAAAAGAAACCTTAAGAAAAACAATACTTGCCAAAAGGCCTGAGCTAAGCTTTCCCCCAAAACCTAAAAGCCCCAAAACAATGAGTAAAAATAAAAACTACATTTACAGCATCCTCCGGGCAGCCAAAGACTCACCCAGCCTCTACATTCTTAACAACATGATTGGCTGCCAATAAGGGCGGTTTGGCTGCTGCAATGGCCAGCCAACATGAAAATTCCGATCCTTAATAAACTGCCAAAACAAAATAAGGAAAAGGCCTGAGCCAGGGCTAGCCAGGATTTTGGTTCGGGGGCTGAGACTGGGTGGAAGAGGGTTTACCCTAGCAAACCTTTTGTATTGTTATCCCAATAACCCCATGAAGGTGGGATATAATGAGCATGGTGATCAGATCATGATATGAATAAACATAACAGTTTAAATAATGTACCAGTAAGGCCTTCTCGCGGACCACCCTGAGAATTTGGGGGGGGGGGGCGAAGCCCCCTTAGCCTCCCCCCTGGCTACATGCCTGGCCCGAGCCAATCCCCAACACAAACACACAAATCACTTCCAACTGAAAATTTACACCCCAAAAAAACACAGACCACGCCCAAAATTGACAGTAAGGCTTCATTAACTTGATTTTCCTAAGCCCTCACTTACTGGGAAGCTGTTTACCTCTAAATTGACAGTAAGACTTCATTAACTTGATTTCCCTAACTAGGCCTCACTTACTGGGAAGCTGTTTACGCTCTGAATTGACAGTAAGGCTTCATTAACTTGATTCTCCCGACTAGGCCTCAGCTCATTGGACATTGTGTATGGCCTGAATTGACAGTAAGGCTTCATTAACTTGCTGTTCCTAACTAGGCCTCAGCTCATGGGACACTGTGTATGGCCTGAATTTACAGTAACCTACCTTGGCACACAGAGCCCCGACCATGCATGATGGGACTTGAAGTACCACCATGGAAAATGGGATTTGTAGTACTTCAAAACCTATCATTCCCCACAGACCACTGTGGCCCAGAACCAAGACCAATAAAGACCCAACTTGGCACACCATGCCCCCCATGACCCACACTCCATCCAACTGCAGTTTAGAGGAGGGCACACCGTGGATGATTGGACTTTCTCGCATCTCCTAAAAAGGACACAGCAACGCGTGCTGGGTACAGCTAGTTGGATATAACGGCACCTGAACATTGAATCTGACCCTGTGATTATTGTAATGAAAAATGCTTTATGATTATATAACTAATGGTGTTTTTAACCTATGATATTTGTATGTTTTTATCTTGTTATTTTAATTGTTATTTTATTGCGGCATCGAATCGTTGCCATTGTTAGCCGCTCTGAATGCCCCTGCGGGGGTGAGAAGAGTGGGGTAAAAATGCTGTAAATAAATAAATATAAATATATTCCAGTTCAAATCAGAAAATGTGGGATTTTATTCAGCTATGTGGAAGGGGCCTCAGTTTGAAAGTTGGACTAGGGACCACCTGTAGTGATGAATTCAGTAAAGAAGACCTCCTGAAAGGGCCAGCCAGCATCCACGGAGACCAAGGGAGGGACCAGCCTATCAATTTGGGGGAATCACAAGGGAAGTTTGTGGTATTCAATGCTCTTTTTCCAGCCCTGGTCTGACTTCGGGGCCTCACCAGAGTTGGCTCCTTTTACAGAGCTTATGTGGAAATGGGAGGGAAGCAGGGCTGAGTATAGATAGAGTGAAAGATTTGTTGAGATGCAAAGATTGTGCAGAGGAAGTGAATAGTGATCTGGTTGGAAACTCTTCTTTTCTCAGAGGCAGGAGCAGGACTTGGGTGCCTCCAAGGCAAGTGGATGTTGTGTGGGATTGGTCAGCTCTGAAGGCTTACGAGAGCCCTTATTGATGTGATTTCCTTCTATTTGCAGGAAGAGCCTCCTGTCAAGAAGAAACGTATGGAGCAGCAGGCAAACTGGCCAGGTAAGAGGCTCTTTGCTCGGCCGCAGGGTCCCAGGAATGACACACAAGGAAGTGTGTGTCTTCCTTGGTGAATGCCTCCTTTCCCTTTCATAGAATCGTAGCTCAAGCCTGACCTGCAATAACCCCGTGTCCAGTTCTGGGCCTTACCACTCAAGAAGGAGAATAGGCGTCCAGAGAAGGGTGGCCAAAATGGTCAAAAATTTGGAAATAATGGATCCTTTGTCTTGGGGAGTTGGGTGTGTTTAGTCTGGAGAAGGGAAGGATGTGTGTGCGAGATGCATGTTTAAATATTTAAAAGAAGGCCCCATTGAGGAGAGGGGTCAGGCTTGTTTTCTGCTACTGTTGCAGCCCAGCCACCTGCGTGACACCTTTTCACCCAAAATAAAGAGCTAATTAGCCCAAATATAGCTCAGCAAGAAGGTATTCAATCCACTGATTGAAAGTGGATTAAAGAAATGAGTGTTTTATCAGGGCTG
Organism: Anolis apletophallus; assembly: GCA_030556195.1. NCBI lineage: Eukaryota > Metazoa > Chordata > Lepidosauria > Squamata > Anolidae > Anolis > Anolis apletophallus. The sequence goes on along the minus strand of JARBWK010000007.1, from coordinate 148,750,631 downwards.
TCCAACTTATGCTGGCCCAAGGGCCGGAATTCCGGTGAGTGATCACCTGGGGGGCCGCAGCGGGGGGTGTCCTGCCTGGCCTGCCCCTTTTCGGCGTGGCTAGGTGACGTCCTAACGTCACCTAGCCCCGCCGAAAAGGGGCAGGACGCTGGCGCGGATGCCCGGCGTTCTATTCCTTTTCGGCATGGCTGGGTGACGTCCTGACATCACCTAGCCCCGCCGAAAAGGGGCAGGACGCTGGCGCGGATGCCCGGCATTCTATCCCTTTTCGGCGGGGCTGAGTGACATCAGGCGTGGTGCCTGTGCCGAGGAGGAAGAGGTGGAGGGAAGTCGGGGTCCTCTGCCTCCACCTCTTCCTCCTCGGCGCCGGCGCCACGCCTGACGTCACCCAGCCCCGCCGAAAAGGGACAGGCCGCGCAAGATGGCGGGCATGCACGCCAGGGCGGGAGCGACCCCGCCCCCGCGAGCGGCCCCGCCCCTTTTGGCGATTTAAAAAAAATAAATAAAACAGCGGAGTTCTTGCGGGCCGCGTCCAGGGGGCTGGCGGGCCATGTACGGCCCTCGGGCCGCCAGCTGGGCAGGCCCGTTCTATAGGAAAAAAGCTACATTCCAAAGTTAAAAAATACAAAAGTAATTCCAAGGTGTATATAATAGGTCAAAACAAAAGTACATCCAAAGTACAGAATTCAAAATTATTATTTACTATTTACTTCATTTCTACCTTGTCTTTCTCGACCCCGGAGGCGACCCAAAAGTCATTCAAAGTCATTGCAGCTGGTTGGGTGTCAGCTGCATGAAAGATCACTAAGTGCCACCTCTGTGTTGATGGAGGCAGGCAGGATTTTCCCTGGGTACTGGTTGTGGGGGGTCGGGAGCAGGTGAGGGTTTTGCCCTCCTTTCTGCTAGAGATCCCTGTGTACAACTAATGGGCCACTGTGTGACACAGAATGCTGGACTAGATGGGCTGAGGCCCGATTCAGCATGGCTCTTCTTATGTTCACTACTGACCAAAAGGTCATGAGTTCGAAGCCAGCCCGGGTTGGAGTGAGCTTCCGGCCAATTTTGTGTAGCTTGTTGTCGACTTTTGCTACCTGAAAGACAGTTGCATCTGTCAAGTAGGAAATTGAGGTACCACCTATGTTTGGGGAGGCTAACTTAACAAACTTACAAGGCCATAAAAAATCTCCAGCAAAAAGCCTACAGGGAATGCGGAAAGTACTTCATCAGTGTCGCAGATGGATGGTGAAGCGACAGCTCCCCTGGTGGCCAGAAAAAAAGTTAAATAGCCTCTGAGTGTCTGTCTATATGTGTTGTGTGTTATGGCATTGAATGTTTGCCATGTATATGTACATTGTAATCCGCCCTGAGTCCCCTGCGGGGTGAGAAGGGCGAAATATAAATACTGTAAATAAATAAATAAATAAATAACCCACAGTCATATTATTCTTTGATGCAGCAATAAATAAAGTCCAGTAATGAGAATAAAGTCAGAGGCCCCAAAAGGTAAACAAAGAACTGTATCCAAACAAGATTCCCCGATCATAAACACAAAAGCATGACATGAAATGAAGGCGAAAATCTACAACGAGCTCAAGGAAAAGGTCACTTTCTCCTGAAATTACAAAGTTGCACTTAGACAGAGCAATCAAAGAAGATAGCTTAGGAAACCTAGGTTTTTTCCCATGGAAACACTATCTGTCTGACTCCTGGAATCCCTCTGTTTATTTTTCAAAGGCTGAGAAAACCGTAATTGCCTTTGCTTGGCACTATCTTTTGTAATTGAAGCTGCTGAATTCAACCTCCCTCCCGTTCCTCTCAGGGTCAGGGAAAGTTTCTGGCAGAGAGAGTCTCATGGTAAACATTCTCGCTAAGAGCAGATCTGTCTGTAAGGCCATTCCAATCATCCAGGAAAGAACTACTTTCTCCCTGAGGCACTGGAGAAGTGGCAGGCTCCCATTCAGGTTCCAATTTAGGAACACAAGGTCCCACCAAACGGTGCCCCCCACCTTCTCCTCCTCAGACCAGGCCTCAACAGCTACTCCAGAGACCAGGACACAGTAGAGCCATGGATTCAAATACAATACAAATAGTTAAAAAGTATACATAGTCCGAGTCTAAATCTATAAAAGGATTGGAGAGAAAAAAATTATTAGAATATATATTCAAATGACCAAACTATCTTATGTCCTGATTCGTCCTGCGCAGGGGGAAAGTCGGCTCCGCAGGACGAGGTGGATGAGATCGAGGTGTATGGCAGCGAAGCCCAGTCCGGGACCCAACTTTCCACTTACTCTTTTGAGGTACTTTTGGGCTCCCGCCCGGGCTTTTCTCTAAGGAAAAGATGTCTAATTATAGCAGGCTTTTGTGGGGAAATGGCATTCATAACCTTTTGGAAAAACACCTTTTCGGAGATCATAACTCTTTAGAAAAGCATGACCTTTCAGAGAAGAGCCAAAAACCCTTTAGGGTAGAATCGTCTCTTGTGGTATACAACCAGATATAATTATGCAAGGCATTGTTTCAGTTGAATAACCTGTTATCTCTGATTTGTTAGGAAAACAGATTTTGCCGGTGTATGAAAAACAGCTTCAGAAGTGTTTTTCATGGGGCCGGGCATTAGCACAGCAGGTTAAACCACCAGCTGCAGTAAATCTTGTCAGTTGAAGGGTTGACAGTTCAAAGCTCGGAGAAAAACACTGGGAAATCTACCTTTGAAACTACAGAAACAAAGCTCAGGGTGAAAAGACTTTTTTTTAAAAAAAATAAATTTTTAATTGGTTTGTGACATACAGAAAAAAACAACAACATCCATACAACAACCATAACAATAACAAAACAGTGCACTGTGAAAGTGCCCTTCCACCCTCACAAGCATCCACACCCTCCACCCCTTCTAAGGGTTTCATCACTATTCTTCTTTTCCTTCAAGCCTTTTGGACAGTTTACATTACAAATTAAACAGTAGATCCAACTTATTACTCGTATCTTGATCTCGGGTTCTCCAAACAATATATTGTCTTACCCGGTCCCATCGCACCAGCAGTTCCTGCAATTTATTCTCATCCAACTCATTAACCCTGATCTCCATAATTTCAAATTGAATGTGTTCTACCAGGTATCGCAGCCAGTTCTTGATTGTCCATTTGGAGGAGTCCTTCCAGCCTAGAACTATGACAGACTGTGCGCTTTCAATCATGGCTTCCTTGATTCCTCCATATTCGCCCAAGTCACTCTTTCTCACCAATATCGCAATCTCCTTCGTAATTGCCCAATTTATATTCAGTGCCTTATTAATTTCCCCTTGTACCTCTTTCCAGAATTTCTGAACTACTGCACATTCCCAAATCAGGTGCATATATACCCCTTTCACTTGGCACCCGTGCCAACATCGGCTACTCACGTTTTGAGAGAAGTGTGCCAATTGGGCCGGAGTCCGATACCACTTATGCAGGAGTTTCCTTCTCATTTCCCTCACTCTTGTATTTTTCATTTTTGCAATATTTCCCAGGGTGAAAAGACTTGATGTAAAGTAACAAAAGAAATAACTAAGCCAATATGTTGGTAATATTTTTAAACTCAAAGTACGATACCCAAAATAGCATGTGCAATATACCAGTGTTTCCCAAACAGTGTGCCGTGGCACACTAGTGTGCTGTGAGCGATCATCAGGTGTGTCTTTCTGCCATTCCTGCCAGGATATCTATGTTGTGTTCATCGAAACAGGCCCAGGTTTCACACTGAGTGTATAAATACATTTAAAGACATATTAACTATATGTATTACTGTGTTAGAGTGTCATTTTGTGTCATTTTGGTTGGTGGTGTGTCTCAGGATTTTGCGAATGTAAAAAATGTGCCGTGGCTCAAAAAAGGTTGGGAAACACTGCAATATACAATAGTGAACCTCATATCCAAACACAAAACATGAAGAAATGTGCAGTAGCTATAATTAACAATAACTAGTCATTACTGCAATATACATACATATACATATACGCGTAAGTTGTAGCAATACTAATTGTGGAGAGCACACAGTAAACAATAAACAATATTGGATAATCCAACTGAAAGGTAAGTGTAACTAGTTGACTCAACACGTTCTACAACTCAAAGCGCTCCCATGATGGACACTATGGACACTTCATACGTCCTCGTATTTCTTCATGACTGTACTCCAGCGTCTGCATTACTACCTGCTATAATTCGCATTTTGCCTATACGAACTACAGGCTTCCGGTGCTGATGTACTACGAGCACTCTATTTCTATTGGGAGGATTCCTCTTTTGTCCTCCACATAAGAGGATACGTTAAGCATCCCTGCTTTCTTTTGCCTACTTTGGCTGTCCTATTTCTGGCATATCTCTACAAAAATGTAATCCGCATTTTTCAACATGAACCTCAGTCACTACCTTCTCCGCCGCAGTGCAGAGCCACATCCCGCAGACTTCACCTTCGATAGCTATCTCCGATCTACCAACTGACTCTACAGCCGCTTGACTTCCCCATGGGATTTCTCGATTGCTCCGCGTTGAGATTCGGCATAGTGTCCATCATGGGAGTGCTTTAAGTTGTAGAACGAGTTGAGTCAACTAGTTTACACTTACCTTTCAGTTGGATTATCCAATAATGTTTACTGTGTGCTCTCCACTGGTGTTGCGGTTACTACTTCATGTTTTGTGTTTGGATATGAGGTTCACTATTGTATAGTTCAAAGCTCGGGTCAGAGTGAGCTCCTGGTCTTCAGCCCAGCTTCTGTCTACATAGTAATTCGAAAGTAAAATGTGAATAAATCAATTTTTTGTTGTTTATTTGTTCAATCATTTCTGACATTTCGTGACCTCCTGGCCCAGCCCAGCCCTGTCGGCAGTGGCTACCGCAGCTCCTTCAAGGTCAAGCCAGTCACTTAAAAGATACCATCCATCCATCTTGCTCTTGGCTGGCCCCTGTTCCTTTTTCCTTCCCTTTTGCTCAGCATCATCGTCTTCTCTAAGCTTTCCTGTCTTCTCGTTATGTAGCCAAAGTTCTTCATCTTTGCCTTTAATAGCCTTCCCTCCAGTGAGCGGTCAAGCATTATTTCCTGGAGCAGATAAATGGGTCCTGCTTAAAAGTTATCTTGTTATCTGGCTTGTTGAAGGTTTTTCGGGCTGTTTGGCTATAACAAAGTGGGCATTTTAACCTGTCGCTGCTCACCAAATGTATAAAGACTAGGGGTATTTTTAATGGTTGACCAATCTCCTAAAGCTGCCACCGATTATAATAAGTTAAGGACAGATTGTGTATTACTGGAGGTATTTCAGGCAAGAATGCTCTGGACTTGCATTCAGGAAAATCTTAACTCTAGTACAGATAGTCCTACCCTGGATCTATCTCTATACTCCTTTACACACTATCTTCCCTGATAAATGTAGAGTTTTCTCACGAGCTTACACTGCTAGCTTCCTGACCAATTTCCAGGGTACTTATCTCTAACACTAACTCCCATAACTCCTCTCTAACACTCCCTCCAGCCGACTGCTTCTCCTCTGACACCCAGACTCCTTCTGCTCTGACACCCAAACACCAACTGACTCTGTCAGATTTTAAAACGCCTCCTCTTAAAGGCATTTTTTCTTTTTCCAAGTTAGGCTCCGCCCCCTTCTCTACCAGCCAATCCTAACTCCCCTCATTTCCCTCCAGGCTGCCCCTTAGGTATACCCCTTTTGCAAATGAGGTCCAATATGGATGCCCCCTTGCAGGGCCGTAGCCAGGATTTTGATTCGGGAGGGGCTGAGTTTGATTCCCGGGGGGAATCTGAGTGAGAGATGATCTACCCTAGCAAACCTTTTGTATTGTTATCCCAATACCCCCATGCATATGGGATATATTGAGCATGGTGATCAGAGCATGGTGATCAGACCATGATATGAATATACATAACAGTTTAAATAATGTACCAGTAAGGCCTTCTCGTGGACCACCCTGAGAATTGGGGGGGGCTGAAGCCCCCCAAGGCCCCCCCCCCCCAGCTACATGCCTGCCCCCTTGGCACCTATCTAAAATGGCTGCTAATTTTTTGGGCCTACTTTTCCAGGCTTTTCCTAGCCTACCAGGTAGGGAATTCACTACACTGGCCATGTTAAAGAAGCATTCTCTCCTCACGTTTCACCTGCATCTATGGCAGGCATCTTCAGAGGTTGTGAGGACCTCACAACCTCTGAGGATGCCTGCCATAGATGCAGGCGGAACGTCAGGAGAGAATGCTTCTTTAACATGGCCAGACAGCCCGAAAAAACTTACAGCAACCCAGTGATTCTGGCCATGAAAGCTTTCGGCAATACATTGATCCTGTTATCACCTACAGAAATGCTGTGTTAACGTACAAGACCCTAATTTCGGGATGCATGTGATGTTTTCACCTTCTGACTCTTCCAGGTGTGCGACAGCATCCTGAACATTGGTCCTTGTGCCAATGCCGCCATGGGTGAGCCCGCTTTCCTTTCTGAGGAGGTATGGACGCTGCGTTCCTTGACACTCTCTTTTGAAGCTCCTGAGAAATGTAGAAATGGTTGTTCTCAGCTTTTGTTGCCTCTGGAACTATTTGTGTGTCTGCAGGTGTGTCAGGGTTAGAGATGTGATGTTAGGGAGTTGGGATGTTTAGCTTGGAGAAAAGAAGGCTGAGAAGGGAAATGAGAGCCATGTTTCCATATTTGCAAGGAAATCACATGGAGGAGTGGGAAGGGCATCTTGTTTTCTGCTCCAGAGACTAGGATGCAATGCAGCAATGGATTCAAATTTCACATTTGGCCTGGCCAGAATGGTTTTAAATTGTCTGTTATTGCTTATGTGTAAATCATTTATTTTATTTATTTTATTTATTGTTTGGACTTTTATGCCGCCAACTCCCTAAAGCTCGCAGCGGCTTACAAAAGCCAAACGGCAACACAGAGAAATACATCGTCAGTACAACAGACAAGGAACAATACAACAATAAGAAGGGAGAAGAGGGGAGGGAACAAAGGTGGGAGCAAAGGTCCGGCGGGAGAGTGCCCATCAGGTCAAGCGGCCCTACTCTCCCATCGAAGGGGGAGCAAAAGTGGTCTCAAGGTGATCCCACAAAACTGGTCCGAGGTGGCCAGTCCCCCATTGTCCAGAGGTCTGGCAGGGGGTGCCCGATCTACGGGATTGATGACCTTCCGCTGTGCGCCTGCAAGAGGGGGCTTCTGTTGCCTAAAGCCCGGACCCCAGAAGGTTCTGGTTCGCAGCGGATTCCAGGACTTGGGTTCGGGCGAGACAGGCTTCCCATCTCTCGGGCAGATAGTGGCAAGCGTCCCAGGGCCAGGGGGTCTGCCGCTCTTCGGCCTCCGACGCCGCCTTCTTCGGCGGTCACCTGGCCTCCGTGCTGGACACCCCCCGGGGCTTGCCAGTTCCAGAGCTGTACTACCCCGGCTCAATGAGCCTGTCAGCCCCCGGCCGTCAGAGGAAGGCGAGGGGGGGGGGGTTGTAGCCAGGTCGTCAATGAGGGAGCGACCGGCAGCTGGCAAGCTCGGCGTCGGGGCCGCACCTCCGGAGCCCTCGCCAGAATTCCAGAGACATCTAGCGCCCCTGGTAGGGGCACCAGCGACAGCAGCCGCTTCGGCCCGTCAGTCAGGGAAGATGAGGGCTGAGTCCTCGGGTCATGCAAGGCCACAGCCTCTGAGGAATGTGGAGGGGGCGGGACTAAGGACGCCAAGCGGCTCGGGATCGCCGCCATCTTGTCGCCCCCAGCCAACGCCTGTTATTTGTATTGTTTTATTATTTGCTGTTGTGTTGATTATTATGTGTCATTGTGTACATCTCCTCACAGCTGTTGCCTGTTCTCCCTTTCAGTTCCAGAACAGCCTGGAGCCTGACTTGGAAATTGTGGTCTGCTCCGGCTACGGCAAGAATGGCGCCCTTTCCGTCCTGCAGGTGAGTGGAGGGCATTTATGACAACTATGCTGGTGCTCAATGTGCGCCAGACTCTCCTCACTGGCACAGGCTTTTGTGCAATGCGTGTTGTCAGGTATTTCTTCAACCTCAAGCAGAGTTTCTTAGCTCAAACCTCCAAGCAGTATTAAAGTACTGTCTATAGCAGGGGTGGGCAAACTATGGTCCAGATCCGTCCCGGCAGCCAATTCTGTCCGGCCTGGGGAGAAGGGCGTCAGGGGGCAGGGCCAAGAAGAAGGGGTGCCGCTGCCACCATCCCATCGCAGGCTCTGTGGGGCCTGTGTCAGCAGACAGGCCGGAGGAGTGGCGGCTTTGGAGTGCCTGACATCCCTGGAGGCGATCCGGGCCTGCAGCGGGAGCACTCGGCGACCTGCGGGGCTTATCGCCCTGGCAACCCGGAAGACTTGATCGTCTTCCGGGTCGCCAGATCGAATAAGTGACCTCAGATCACCGACTGCTCCCCCTGCAGGCCCGGGGATGGCAGGCATTCCATAGCAGGACAATCAGCTGGGGAACGGCTGGGGGCGAGAGCGGGCGGAGGTCTGCAGCCTCTGATCGCCTGCTGCTCTGCTCTGCGGCGGGGCTTCTCCCTCTCAACGGCGCCTCTGCCGTCCGTGTCGTGCTCTCCGCACAATGCACCAACCGCACTTACGCCCAAGACAATGCGCAGGTTACGTGGCGCCGCCCCCGCCGCCTCTAATGTCACCTCTCCCTCTCTCCCTCCATCCCGGCTCCCTTTCGGTGTTTGACGCCGGAGCGGGCCAATCGCAAGCTGGGGAAACCAGGCCGTCGGCGTCTATTGGGCTGTGTCACAGAGCGTCCCGTCCAATCAGGAAGGCGGACGCGAGGGAGGTTAGCCGGGCAAGTGAATGGCGAGGGGCGGGCACTACGACAAAGGGGCCAATTGCGAGTATAATTATTGATTTCATATTGACTAGCCTCCCCCTGCCGCGCGTTGCTGTGGCCCAGTCTGGTGATCTGGAAAATAAAGTCAGGAGAAAGTTTTGTTTTCTAATCTATGTCATATATGCCTTGTCATCCTCTGGGCTGGGTCCATTGGGCCATTCCATCTTGGAATCCTTCCTCTCTTGAGGATGTCAGCCTCCATCTTGGTTCGCACCTTATCTTCTTGAATTTAATTTAATTTTAGTGGTTTTTATTATTTTATAATAATTTTATAATAATATAATAAATAATATAATATAATAATGTTATATTATATTATAATTTCAATATATTATAATGTCAATATATATACTATAATATAATAATTATGGTATTAATACTAATAATATATGAATATTTCTTGATATATATTAATAAGTTAATATTAATGATGTGCAATATATAGTAAATATAGTAAATAAATAAATAAATGATGTAGATTAGAATGTAGTTCAGCCTTTAGGTACAGCCCTCCATAATATTTTTGGCTCTCGTGTGGCCCCTTGGAAAAAATAATTGCCCACCCCTGGTCTATAGTATGAGCAATATTTGCAATAAACAGCAGACGCAAGAGCTTCTTTCAACAGGAAGGCTTTACCTTTTGTGGCAGCTATTTACAGTATTCACAGTTCTCTTCAGAATCCTTCAATCTTCCATACATCACTCACCGCCCTGTTGGGGTCGGACCTGCCGCCGGGCGTCTACAGCAGATCGTTGTCGTTTCCCGCCAGCCATTCGGGGTCGCTTTCCTCCATCTCCAGCTCCAACTCGTCCGCCTGTCGCAGGCTTCGGGGCGCCCGCGCAGTCTCCGCTGCGGCTGCAGTCTTGCCTCAGACTGGAGTCTTGGCCTGCGGGGTCGGTTTGTCCTCCGGCGACTTCTCTGGTTTCGGCGGGAGGCTCTTCTGGCGGCAGTCCGCGGCCCGATGGCCCTCTCGGCCGCACAAGAAGAAAGCTCCTCTCTTTCCCTTGGCCCCTTCCCGGCTGCTCGACCGGGCCATTGGCGATGCCTTCCGGGCTGGCCCCGGTCTCCCCGTCGGCCCGGAGCCCCGTGCTCTTCCGCCGTCCCGGTGACGACGCGGCATCTGTTCCATATCGTACTCCACTCTCCCCGCCAAGACTAGAGAAGTCGCCGGAGGCCAAACCGACCCCGCAGGCCAAGACTCCAGTCCGAGGCAAGGCTGCAGCCGCAGCGGAGACTGCGCGGGCGCCCCGAAGCCTGCGAGAGGCGGACGAGTTGGAGCTGGAGATGGAGGAAAGCGACCCCGAATGGCTGGCGGGAAACGACAACGATGCTGAAGGATAAGTAGTTTAATAGGTCCTTAATCCAGGGCAAGCAAAGATAGACTAACTTTTTCCCGCACAAGAGTCTCTTCAAAAGCCCTCCCCGGCCCGCTCCCCTGCTGGGCCCCTCCTTCCTCAGGGATGACCATCCGGCTCTCCGCATATCAAAGTTCAGGAAAGGTGCCTGGCACATCAAAGGGCGGTTCCATATCAAAGCCCACCAGTTCCAGTTCAAAGCCCGCCAGATGTTGCTCTTATCTGATGGCGCGCGGGGCTTGGTCCGTTAGGTCAACAAACGGGCCAAGCGGCGCTGACAACCTGACAGCAACTTATTCTGTTGCTGTCCTTATATACACTTGCATGAGACAATGTTCCGTTCATGCTTTCATTATCTTATATATCTGATGCAAACCTGACTTCAGGGTCTCATTGACCTCATGCTTAAGTAACCCAGCATTTTATCTTCAAAATCGGTTAGTACATTTTAAAACTGCAAGACGTTCCCTCGGGAACTGCGCAGGAATGCATTGTGCAAAGGCCTACATCAGCAAGGAGAGTCTGGCGCACGTTGCACACCAGTGTCATGATCATGAACACTTTTTGAGTCTTAAAATGTTCTTCGGCACAATTTCAATGGGACAGATTGATTCAGGCACTTTCAGAGAAAGAATTAGGCACACACACACTGGGAAGTCATGCTCCCCATGCTCTATTCCGCCTTGTTCAGACCACACCTGGAATCACACCTGGGCACTGCAATTAAAGGGAGATGTTGACTCAAAGCTGGAAGGTCTCCAGAGGAAGAGGGCGACTCAAAGGATCAAGGCTCTGGAGACCAAGCCCCATGAGGAGTGGCTTGAAGAGGTGGGCATGTTTAGCCTGAAGAAGAGAAGGTGGAGAGGAGACGTGACGAGGGCCGGGGATCAAGAGGTGAGGGGAAGTCCTAGGAAGGTGGGGACGTGATGGAACCATGGCTTCAAACTACAGGAAAGGAGATTCCACCTGAACATGAGGAAGAACTTCCTGACTGTGAGAGCCATTCAGCAGTGGAACTCTCTGCCCCGGAGTGTGGTGGAGGCTCTTCCTTTGGAGGCTTTTAAACAGAGGCTGGATGGCCATCTGTTGGGGGTGCTTTGAATTCAATTTTCCTTCTTCTTGGAAGAATTGAGTGGACTGGACGGCCCGCCAGATCTCTTCCAACTCTAGGATTCGATGATCCTATGGAGGGCCCAGGTTTGCCCATGTCTGTGCTTGAATCTCGATTTCCCTCTCTTCCCAACAGAAAAGCATCCGACCACAGGTAGTGACCACTTTTGAACTCCCTGGCTGTTATGACATGTGGACGGTGATTGCGCCCCAGAAGACGGAAGCCCCAGTGGTGCGTATAGTTTAGAATAATACTACTATATCCTAAACATCAAAAACAATCTACTTTATCTAATCTGAGGTTTATACATTCTCTCTCTGGTGGTTATTGTATATACTCGAGTATAAGCCTAGTTTTTCAGCCCCTTTCTTAGGCTGAAAAAGCTCCCCTCGGCTTATACTCAAGTCAAGGATATTATTTTACTGATATTAGTATTATTTTATTACATTTATTATTTTGCTGTTGTTATTATTATTATTATTAAATTTGCATTATTTTACTCTATTATTACATTTATTATTTTACTCTTTATTTTTATTATTATTACATTTATTATTCTACTCTGTGATTGTTTTGTTACATTTATTAGTTTACTCTCTTTATTATTATTGGAAGGATACGTGAGCACATTTACATTGAAGAAGGTTAGAATGATGGTTTAATCAGAGTTGGACATTATCTTAAATTACAGATTTATGTAAAGTTTCAAAAGCATTTAACCTCCTGATGCCTCAATTAATGTAATTTTATTGGTATCTATTTTTATTTTGAAATTTACCAGTAGCTGCTGCATTTCCCACCCTCGGCTTATACTCGAGTTTTTGGTGGTAAAATTAGATGCACCGGCTTATACTTGAGTATATACAGTATATTCTCTGAGTTTTTGACACCCACAGGGGCGGATCTAACTGTTTCCGGGGGGTACGCGAAAAAAATGCCCCCCCCAGTTGCTCCCGTGGGGAAGCCCAATGCGCATGCGCCAATCTGTGCGCACGCGCACTGACTCCAGAGCGCCTCCCGCTTTGGAGGCCAGTGCGCATGCGCAAAAGTGTGCGCATGCGCAAAAGTGTGCGCATGCGCACTGACTCCAAAGCAGGAGGTGCGCTCTGGAGTCAGTGCGCGTGCACAGAGCTTTTTCGTGCATGCGCAGAAGCTCCTACAGGTGCTGTAGTGCCTATAGAAGCTTCTGCGCATGCGGAGGCGGCCGGTCTAACAAAGGCCCAGCCGGCGCGGCACAGGCCGCAGAGCCGGCTGCGGAGGCCTGGCTGGCGCAATGGTGGGGTGGGGCAGCGCAGCGCGGGTGGCGGGGTGGGGCGGAGCCAGCGCGGCGGCGCCCCTCCCAGGTGGCGGCGCCCCTCCCGGGTGACGTCGCCCTACGCGCCTGCGTAGTCCGCCTAATGGACGAACCGGCCCTGGACACCCATTTAATGAAAAGGAACCATGGGTACATTATTTCCCTATATCAGTGTTTCTCAACCGCTGTGCCCCGGCACACTAGTGTGCCGTGCGCGATCTCCTGCTTTACCGCAAGAAAACCTCTCCCCCCCTTTCCTCCCCCTCCTGCTGCTGCTGCTTGGGGGAAGGAGGAGGAAGGGCCGGGCGCAGCAGCGAAGAAGAAGGGGCCAGGGCGGCACCTCCTTCAGCCGTTTCCTCCCGCCCCGCGTGCTCGAGGGAGGAGGGAAGGGTGATGTCACTCCAGCGCGGCACCGTCAAGACCTAAAAGGAGGAGGGAGGCCCGCTGTCTTTGCCAAAGCTGGGGGCTCGATTGCTGCCGCGGAGGCTTCCGGAGGCCGGGTAGCGGCACTAACCGAGGCCCCGGTTTCGGCGAAAACAGCGGGCCTCCCTTCTGGGCGCTGCCTGGGAGCCAGGTTTGGCCGGCTCGCGCCTTCCGCCAAGGCTGGCGGGGGATGCGAGCCGGCCAAACCTGGCTCCCAGGCAGGTCCTGTCTCTTCCAGGGAGCCTTTCTCCCAGGCCGTGGGTTTGCCAAGCTCGGCGGAGCCGCGACCCGGGTGAACGGCTTCCAGGCAGGGCCTGTCCCTTCGGGGGAGCCTTTCTCCCGGGTCACGGCTTTGCCAAGCCCGGCGGAGGCGCAAACCAGGACAACGGCTCCCCCCAAAGGGACAGTCCCTTCGGGGGGAGCCTTTCTCCCGCCCGGGTCACGGCCGCGCTGCCCGGCGGAGGCGCAAACCAGGACAACGGCTCCCCCAAAGGGACAGTCCCTTCGGGAGCCTTTCTCCCACCGGGTCACGGCTTCGCCAAGCCCGGCGGAGGCGCAAACCAGGACAACGGCTCCCCCCAAAGGGACAGTCCCTTCGGGGGAGCCTTTCTCCCGCCCGGGTCACGGCTTCGCCAAGCCCGGCGGAGGCGCAAACCAGGACAACGGCTCCCCCCAAAGGGACAGTCCCTTCGGGGGAGCCTGTCTCCCGCCCTTGGTCACGGCTTCGCCAAGCCCGGCGGAGGCGCAAACCAGGACAACGGCTCCCCCCAAAGGGACCGTCCCTTCGGGGAAGCCTTTCTCCCACCCGGGTCACGGCTTCGCCAAGCCCAGCGGAGGCGCAAACCAGGACAACGGCTCCCCCCAAAGGGACAGTCCCTTCGGGGGAGCCTTTCTCCCGCCCGGGTCACGGCTTCGCCAAGCCCAGCGGAGGCGCAAACCAGGACAATGGCTCCCCCCAAAGGGACAGTCCCTTCGGGGAAGCCTTTCTCCCACCCGGGTCACGGCTTCGCCAAGCCCAGCGGAGGCGCAAACCAGGACAATGGCTCCCCCCAAAGGGACAGTCCCTTCGGGGGAGCCTTTCTCCCGCCCGGGTCACGGCTTCGCCAAGCCCAGCGGAGGCGCAAACCAGGACAACAGCTCCCCCCAAAGGGACAGTCCCTTCGGGGAGCCTTTCTCCCGGGTCACGGCTTCGCCAAGCCCAGCGGAGGCGCAAACCAGGACAACAGCTCCCCCCAAAGGGACAGTCCCTTCGGGGGAGCCTTTCTGCCGCCCGGGTCACGGCTTCGCCAAGCCCAGCGGAGGCGCAAACCGGGACAACGGCTCCCCGCAGGTCCCCACCCCTCCTTCCTTCCCCTCCTCCCCTCTCGGCCTCCCTCCGGCTCCCTGCCCGCCCCCGCTGTCTTCCTTCCTGCCTGCTTTGCCAGCCGCGGGTTTAGAGTGCTCTCTGGATGTAGGTGAAGTACAACTCAAAAACTCAAGGTAAATTCCTATTAACTGTATTATTACTGTGTTACGAGTGTCATTTTGTGTCATTTTGGTTGGTGGTGTGCCCCAGGATTATGTAAATGGAAAAAGTGTGCCGCAGCTCGAAAAAGGTTGAAAACCACTGCCCTACATAACACACTTCTAGGTTCAAAAAACCAGCGATGGAGATTTGGCCCCATCTTTTTTGGAGGAACATAACAAGTGGGCCCCTTAAAGTCTTCCTTAAAGTTAGAGATTTCTCCTTAATCAACGTAGTATGTTTATCCATTTCCGCAAGCTCACTTGTTTTCATAAGCCAATTGTCTTGGGGCGGAATCATTGGGTCTTTCCATCTTTAGGCGTAGTTCATTCCTGCTGTTGTTGTCATGATAGCAATGACCTTCCTTGTTTGCTATCGACTTGTTCATCTTAATATCCCAAGCACATAGAGCTGGGTTACATGATGTTTTCTATCAATGTAGCAGGAGGAAGATGCTCAAGGGGAAAACGCAGAGAAGGAGCCTTCTCCACCTGAGCCACCAGATGATGGGAAGAGGCACGGGTTCTTGATCCTGAGCCGGGAGGACTCCACCATGGTGAGTTGCCAAGTGGTCCCATGGCTTAGCGCAGTGTTTCCCAACCAGTGTGCCGCGGCACACTAGTGTGCCGTGAGCGTTCATCAGGTGTGCCGTGGGAAATTGGAACCTCCAATAACCTTTCTTCCCCCTCCTGCTGAACACTTTTTCTTCTCCACTTGGGCTCCCTTCTTCCCAGCATGAGCGTGTTCAGGAGGAGGGGGGTGACCCATGCAGGCGCTACTGCGCAGACTCACCCCACGTCTTCTACTTAAGCAGGAAAGGGCCTCAGGCTGTTAGGAATGGTAGGAGTTGAAGTCCAAAGTCCAGAGGGCTGAAGTTTTCCCATGCCTGTTTTAGGGACCTTAAAGTGGTGAGCCTCCTTCCAACATTGTGATTCTGGATAGAAAACAAACAACATAACATGATATTGTTTGAGTCCACAGTGCTCTCTGGGTGTAGGTGAACTACAACTTCCAAACTCAAGGTCAATTCCCAAGCAAAACCTTTCAGTACTTTCTGTTGGTAATGAGAGTTCAATATGCCAAGTTTGGTTCAATTCCATTGTTGCAAGAGTTCAGGATGCTCTTTGATTGTGTGTTAACTATAAATCCCAGAAACCGTAACTCCCAAATGTCAAGGTCTATTTTCCCCAAACTCCATCTGTGTTCACATTTGGGCATATTGAGTATTCATGCCAAGTTTGGTCCTGATCCAACATTGTTTGAGTCCACTGTGCTCTCTGGATATAGGTGAACTACAACTCCAAAACTCAAGGTCAATGCCCACCAAACCCTTCTAGTCAGGGCCGTAGCCAGGATTTTGATTCAGAGGGGCTGAGTTTGGTTCGGGGGGGCTGAGACTGGGTGGAAGAGGGTCTACCCTAGCAAACCTTTTGTATTGTTATCCGGCTATGCCTGCTGCTAGTGTTTTCTATTTCCCGTTTTCAACCACATATCTGTGTCAGATGAGTTTCTCTAGCTTGACTGCGATAAAAACTAAACACAGAGAGAGACTGACACCTTCGTGTGTGTCTTTCTGCCATTTCTGCCAGGATATCTATGTTGTGTTCATCGAAACAGGCCCAGGTTTCACACTGAGTGTATAAATACATTTAAAAACATATTAACTATATGTATTACTGTGTTAGAGTGTCATTTTGTGTCATTTTGGTTGGTGGTGTGCCCCAGGATTTGGTCAATGTAAAGAATGTGCCGCGGCTCAAAAAAGTTTGAAAAACACTGGCTTAGAGTTGTCCTTTCTTCCCTACCTCCCCTTCTCATTTTCCCCCATCCCTTCCCTTCCTCCTTCTTTCTCTCCCTCCTTTCCTCCTTCCTGCCTCTCTTCTATCTTTCCTTCCTTCCCTCCTCTCCTCGTTGTCTTTCCTTCCCTCCTTCCTTCACGGTTGTGTTTTCTGTCTCCCTCAGATCCTACAGACCGGTCAGGAGATTATGGAGCTGGACACAAGCGGCTTTGCCACCCAGGGCCCCACGGTCTACGCAGGGAACATTGGGGAGAACCGCTACATTGTACAGGTCTCCCCCCTGGGCATCCGGCTGCTGGAAGGAGGTGGGTGCAGCCGGTCGCTTGCGGGGGTCTTCTAGGAGAAGCCCCTGACCTGGAAGCAGAAGCAAAGGTTTTGGGTGGACTGGGAGAGCTCCTTCCCCACATGGATTTATTATACTATGTAGCACTACAAGTGTTGCTGCTTCTTCAACTTCTCACACTGGTGCCACAGCCAATCATGGTCCAATGGAGGCAACCCATGTCCCCTGTCTTCTGTCCTCCCAGTGAACCAGCTGCACTTCATCCCCGTGGACTTGGGCTCTCCCATCATCCAGTGTGCTGTGGCCGATCCCTACGTGGTCATCATGAGCTCCGAAGGGCAGGTCACGATGTTCGTGCTGAAGAGCGACACCTATGGCGGCCGGACACACCGCCTCACCTTGCAGAAGCCCCAATTGCACCACGTGAGTAAGGGTTCTGGACACCTGTGGCGTGCATTGAATAAGGCCTAGCCACATCTTCCAGGAAGGAGCCATGTTCGTTGTTAAACTCCTGTGCGGAGGAAGCATGCGTTAATTATAGCAATGGCTCAGTGTTCACATTGCATTACATGGAGCTCAGCGCTGATTCAGCTACGGCAACCTGCCTTAATGCATCTTGTTTTATTTTTTCTTGCTATTTTTTGTGTGTGCAGAAGTAAAGAAAGTGCAGTAAAGAGACACAAAACATACAAAAATTGAGATTTATATATAATGTATATATAATGTATAATATATGTATTTAATTTATTTATTTTTATTAGACTTATACACTGCCACTCCCAGAGGCTTGGGGCGGTTTACAACATAGTTCAGTGGGTACATGTAATAAGTAAAAACACAGTAAAAACATAGAATAAAATCACAAGCATTCAAAAGCCTGCCTAAACAAGTGTGTCTTACAGGCTCTGCGGAAGGTAACCAGATTTCGCAGAGCCCGCGTCTCTGGTGGCAACGCATTCCACAATACCGGGGCGATGATGGAAAATGCCCTGCGCCTGGTCGAGGTCAGATGGAAAGACTTCACACTGGGGATGTCTAGAAGATTCTGATCTTCTGAACGTAATGATCTCGGAGGGTTATATGGAATCAGGCGATCCTGTAGGTACACTGGCCCCAGACCATGCAAGGCCTTGAAAGTAAGAACTAACACCTTGAAAGTGATCCGGTATTCAATTGGCAACCAGTTCAGGTTCTGCAGTATTGGTGTTATACGGCAACTCGCAGGTTCCCCCACAAGTAGCTGGGCTGCAGCATTCTGCACTAGCTTAAGTTTCCGGATCACGGTCAAGGGTAGGCCAATGTAAAGAGCGTTACAGTAGTCAAGTCTTAAGATGACAGTGGCCTGGATTACCGTGGCTAGGTCGTTCTGTGACAGATAGGGAGCCAGACGCTTCACCTGTCGCGGTTCTGCTGACATTGGAGATTTGAGTCTCCATTGATTGCAAAGGGTCCAAATGGACACCCAGGCTTTTTACTAGCGATGACGGGTGTATGTAAATTAGTAATATATATTATTATGTCTATATGTGTATGTATTCATGTGTGTGTGTCTGTATATATATATATATATATATATACACACACACACACAAACTGTAATCGTCATCTGTTGTCATTATCTTTCATGTTTATTGTCCAGTGTTCTCTATGAAGAAAGCTCTGGTTTCATTGTGATTTTAGCCGTAACTGTTTCTTCCAGCATCGTATGTATTTGAGCCCTATATTTCTGTTTACTGAGGCCTCTTCCTGTCCTTCTTCCAGCAATCGAAGGTGATCGCGCTCTGCGTCTACCGTGACGTCAGTGGGATGTTCACCACTGAGAGCCATTCATCTGGATCCCGAGATGAACTCTCCATGAGGAGCCAGTCAGAATCGGAGGCTCCCATTCAGGATATCAGGTGAGGAAGGAGGTCATAAAAGAGCCACGGACAAGCATGGGCCAACTTCAGCCCTCCAGGTGTTTTGGACGTCAACTCCCACAATTCCTAACAGCCTACCGGCTGTTAGGAATTGTGAGAGTTGAAGTCCAAAACATCTGGAGGGAGGGAGGGATGCCCAAGTTGGCCCATGCCTGATCTAACACCTCCCAGACATAAGATCTCCTCCTGCTTTCTTCCATCTCATGCAGCAACACGGTGGACGATGAGGAAGAAATGCTCTATGGGGAATCCGGCGCCCTCTTCAGCCCCAACAAGGAGGAACCCCGCCGGTCCAGCCTACCTTCGGCCGACAAGGACCCCCACCAGTACAAGTCGGAGCCCACCCACTGGTGCGTGCTGGTGCGGGAGAATGGGACCATGGAGGTGAGCCTCGCGCCCTTTCTTTCCCCAAAGTGGGGGCAGACGCCCAGTATTTTGGAAGAGACCCCAAGGGCCATGCAGTCCAGCCCCCTTCTGCTGGGCAGGGAGACTGTCACAACGCGGGCCCTGGTTCCACCCCGTAATCACACACACACAGACAATGTCAATTAACTTTTTATTGAATCAAAAGGATAGCAGGTGAAAAAGATAAATTGTCCCATGAAAGGAAAGTGAAATAGTCCAAAGCAAATAGCAATTAGCAATGTTTATCGGATAATCCAAAGACCGAAAAATCTTGGCAATCAGGATCCGTAGACAAGGCAACGCAATCCAAAGTTCATGGAAATCAACAAGGTTCTTGGAAAGTACTTGGCAAGACAAGCCAGACTGTGGCTTCCAGGAAGGCAGCAAACTACTACGTCTCTCCAGCAACGACGTGGCCGCCAAACTGAGGGACTTTCCCACAGAGTGTATACTTAAGTCCCACCCTTGTGGGACCAGCGCCTCTCCAGGCCCCGCTTCCAATCTTTCCATGTAGCCACAATACTACTCCTACGGTCGAAGCTCCTCGCAGGTTCAGCGCCATCTGCCCCGTTATCTTCCTGGGAAAGTGCCTTCGACTCGGTTTCCATATCTTTCTCCGCAGCTGGTGGAAACAAGTGCTCCTGAGAACCAAATCCTCCCGATCTCTCATATTCGCAATCCGAGCCGGAATCTGGCTGGCCTTCATCATCCAAATAAGCAGAAGGCCAGGTGTCATCCCATTGTAAACTGTCAGTCAGTGATGCATACCCATCAGCCCCTGCATCCCCTCCATCTTGGTCCAAAGCAATCGGGACCCCCGGGGCGGTGCCCCGCCCCCCCGGCTGGAACGGGGGCTGAGTTGCTACAGAGACACAATCCAAGCCCTCTCAACAGATGGCCATACAGCCTTTGCTTGAAATCCCCCTGAGAAGGGGACTCTACCAGACTCCCAGGCAGCATCTCCACTGTGGAACAGCTCTGACTCTCAGAAAGCTCTTCCTAATGTTGAGGTTATTTATTTATCATGTCAGAAGCAAATTGAGGGTACAGTTAAAATGCATTTAAAAGCACAAAGTTGTTGTTTTTTTTTTAAAAAAAAAACTTGGCATTATGCTAAATGTCCTTTGACCGGAAGCTGCCCACTCGTAGTGCCTCAGGTGTGGCTGCGAGAATGTGAATTGTCTGATGATTTTACCACGTATTCTACTTGATGGTTCTCTCTGTGAGAAAACTAGCTTGGAAAGTGCAGGGCCTCAAGGGTATTTGGGGGAGTCGGAAGTAGCAATAGCTGATAAGGAATTGAGTGAAGAGCTCAGCAATAAGGAGAGTTCTCATGGAAATTCACCTGTAGCTGTTGCACCCTGGACCTGAAGGATCCCTCAGTAAACCACTTTAGACCAGCCGTGATTAAATGCTTTATTTAGAATAAAGGGAAATAATAAAAGAGAATAAAATATAGTCCATTGATGCCCCCAGCATCAGTGTATTGCAAGGCAATAGTCCAAAGGGTAAAAGGCTCAATAAATGCAGAAATAGTCTTGATGCCCCAACGGGCTAAAATCCGGGATAAGTTATTGGCAACAAAGGCTTGGCAAATACTTGAGTTCAGGGACTTGAAGGCCCAACGGCCCAGGCTTGAGTTCCGTGGAGCTCAGCAAGGAAGCTTAACGTTGACGCGAGATGCGGAGCATCTCTGGGACCCAACTTAAATAGGTCCCCTAAGGCTTTGATCTTGAAGGCGCTGACTTCAACGCAGCCCGTTCCCATGGACAGTTTGCCGGCTTGACTTTCTCATGCCTCCCGACGAAGGAAGGTATGTCAGCTCATTAGTATTTGCACCTGGAGACAGAGGAGGCAACAAGGCTTTGCCTCCCCAGCGCTTCTTATCGGCCTGGGAAGTAGAAAGGCTGTGTTTGCCCTTGACCGTTGACTGACACAGAGACTTCCGGAGAGGCTTGCTTTCAGGCCTAGCTGAGGTCTTGGAATTGACATGGCTTTTGTCTTGCTTGGCTAAGGAGTCAGGCTGGGGCATGACAGTAGCTACGGAGATTAACAAAAGACTTTGTTTACAAATTAGAGCTGTAAAGAAATTGCGTCGTTCAGAGAGATTACGTGGGAGAGTTGTTAAGGAAATTTAGGGGAAACGGAATGATTTCATGGGTGTTTACCTTAAGGTCAATCCAGGCAATGCTGCGTTAGAGTGAGAAGCTAAGCCTGAGTTCTCTTGTTCCTGGTTCAAATCAAGCTTTGATTTTGGATTTAATATCCTGGAAGTTTTCTATTTTTCTGTTCATGTACTCCTGTTCACATTTTATTAGTTATACCTTCTGGATTGTGGACTTATGCTGTATCTGTGATTTCTGGTTGTTCCTAGACTTTATCATATACAATAAACTAAATATTTCTGGACTCTTGTGTGGTGCGGTGGTCATAGGTGTTTCCAGGCCTGGAGTGCAACACTCCTCTAGAATTGTGTTGGATCTTTTTAGCTGCCGCATCGCACTGTTGACTCATGTTCAGCTTGTGATTCACTAAGACCCCTACAGGACCTGTTTTCAAGCTAAGCATTACCCATCCTGTAACTATCACACACCCCCTTCCTTGTGCTTCTCTTTCCCCCTCCAGATCTACCAGCTGCCGGAGTGGCGCCTGGTATTCCTGGTGAAGAACTTCCCCATGGGGCAGCGTGTGCTGGTGGACAGCTCCTTTGGGCAGCCGGCCAGCCAGGCCGAGGCCAAGAAGGAGGAGGTCATCCGCCAGACCGAGATGCCGCTGGTCAAGGAGGTGCTCCTGGTTGCCCTGGGAAACCGACAGAGCCGCCCATACCTGCTGGTGAGCCCGTGAGGAAGGGCCTTTGACTTTAGGACAGCAAAAGCCTTTATAAAATCAATACTTTATTTATTTATTTCAGATATTTGTACCCCACCCTTCTCACCCCCGGGGGGACGGGACGACGACTCAGGGCGGCTTCCAGCCGGCACATATTCAATGTCCACACATAATTCAGGGAGTACACCATCATCCCCACACCCTTCAGAGACATTCTCATGGGAAACTACACTTTCATTCTCTGCCTCAATATCATTGGGCAAACCATTGCCATCTTGAAGCTCATTGACATCACTGCCCACATCCAAAGCACCCTGATCCTGAAACACAATCACAGGCGGAGCTCCAACAATGACATTAATAACCCAAAAACAAAAAAAGTGTTACAGAGTGTTATCAGTTTCATGTGCTTTTTGTTGCCAGGTCCATGTGGATCAGGAGCTGCTCATCTACGAGGCCTTCAACCACGACTCCCAGCTGGGACAGGCCAACCTCAAAGTCCGCTTCAAGAAAGTAAGAAGGGTCGCCACTTGAATCACAACAAAAAAAAAATCCTTCCTTCCTTGCTGCTGCTCACATTCTTTTTCCCCTTCCGAACCAGGTTCCTCACAACATTAACTTCCGGGAGAAGAAGCCCCGCCCGTCCAAGAAGAAGCCGGAGAGCGCAGGGGGGGAGGAGGCGAGTGTCCCAAGGGGTCGCGTGGCCCGCTTCCGCTACTTCGAAGACATCTATGGTTACTCGGGGGTGAGTCTTGCATGGAGATGGGTGCTTTTGTGGATTTGGGATCGTCTACAGCAGGCATGGGCCAACTTCATCCCTCCTCCTCCTTCGGCCAATAATGAAAGGACCAAGGCAGTGACATCTGCGGTCCATCCCCTGTACGGATATCGGCCAGCAAGCCAATGCCTTGATCAAGAAATAGTTTTCTAAGATCTACAGCAGGGGTGCTCACACTTTTTCAGCATGCGAGCTACTCTTAAAGCAGCCAAGTCCAAAAGATCTACCTGCCCCCGCCGCCGTGCACTCCCACGCGCTCCCGCCGACGCGTGCTCTAGCCACCACGCGTGCTCCTGCTGCTGTTTTCCGCCCGCGCAGCGCTTCCGCCTGCAGGGCATTGAAGAAGGAGAAAACATGAGGCGGGGCATCCAGAGGGAGCGCTCCGCCCTGCCTGTCTCGCCGGCAACGGAGGCTGCACAGCTGCTTCTGGACGAGAGAGAGGCAGGGCGCTCCCTCCAGAGGCCCCGCCTTGTGCTTCCTTCTTCCTGCAATGCCCCGCAGGCGAAAGAAGCACAGTGAGAGCAAAAGCCAGCAGCAGGAGCGCGCGTGCGCGCAGGGTGTGCGTACACATGGCAGAAGTGCCCCATCCGGCTGGTGAGGCCCGAAGATCACCTGGAAGAGGACCGAAGATCTACTAGTAGCTCCCGAGCTATTTAATGAGCACCCCTGATCTACAGAGATACTCGCAGGAACTCCTCAGCAAGCAAGAGTCCAAAAGTGGCAGGCTAAAAACCCGGGAGGACACTTGCATTATCGACATGTATTGAAACGCGGAAACGCGAAGTCCCCCGTTCAGACTTTGAGTCAAATTGAACCACTACAACCCTGGGGAGGAGCGGTCAGAAGTCCAGAGCGCCCTGAGGAAGTGTGTTCATTAGCATCGCCTACAGGTCTACCCCTTTAAATTGCCTGGGTTAGCATTGTGTATTACTAAAAACCCGTAAACTCAACCCATGGCTGATATTGAATCAGAGACTCCACCCTTGGGCACACAGAAGACTGAGCAACTTGGAAGGTGCTGAAAGTGTGTTTTTGTTCCTCCCAGGTCTTCATCTGTGGGCCCTCTCCCCACTGGCTGCTCGTAACCTCTCGGGGGGCCCTGCGCCTGCACCCCATGACCATTGACGGCCCCATTGAGTCCTTTGCCCCCTTCCACAATGTCAACTGCCCCAAAGGCTTCCTCTACTTCAACCGACAGGTACGTTGGGTTTGGGTGGCAGGTCTCACCTGGGGTTGTCTGACCTCTCACCGTGGAGAGGCATGCCTCTTTTTCCTTTATTTTGTTCCTTCTGTCTTTCCCTCCCTCCCCTTCTTACATTTTTTTCTTGCATTTCATCCCCCCCCTCCCTCCTTAATTCCTTCCCTTTCTCTCCTTCTTCCTATTTCTTTCTTCAATTCTTCCTTCATCCTCCCCTTCCTCTCTCACCTTCTTATATTCCTTCCTTCCCTCTCTGGTCTATTTTCTTCTTTTCTTCCATCCCTCCTGTGCTGAAGTGTTTATTTTTTATTATAGGATTGAATATGTATTGAAATGTTAGGATAATGTGAACCGGAGAGAGAGCTGATATTAAGGGCAGGTCTCGGCAGGGAGAGCAGAGTTGCCATAGCAACGTGGCTGATTGAAACAGATTGCAAAGAGCTCCAGAAAGATCTCTCGAAATTGAGTGAATGGGCAACAAAGTGGCAAATGCATTTTAACCTAAACAAGTGTAAAGTCATGCACATTGGGGCAAAGAACCCCAACTACACCTACCAATTGATGGGGTCAAAGCTTTCCGAGACAAACCAGGAAAGGGATCTTGGGGTTTTGGTGGACAGCTCAATGAAGATGTCAACCCAGTGCGCTGCAGCAGTGAAAAAAAGCAAATTCTATGCTTGGCATGATCAGAATGGGATCGAAAAAAGTTCAGCAAATGTTGTATTACCTCTCTACAAATCTATGGTAAGGCCACATATGGAGTACTGTGTACAATTCTGGTCTCCGCACCTTAAGAAGGATATAACAGAACTGGAAAAGGTACAGAAAAGGGCAACAAGAATGATCCAAGGGATGGAGCGGCTCCCTTATGAAACCAGGTTGCAACGCCTTGGTCTTTTCAGCCTTGAAAGACGGCATTTAAGAGGTGACTGGATCGAAGTGTATAAAATCATGCATGGGATAGAAAAGGTGAATAAAGAAAAAATATTTTCTTTGTCACAAAACACTAGGACTAGAGGGCACTCCCTGAAGCTCCAAGGTAGGAAAATTAGGACTAATAAAGGGAAATATTTCTTCACCCAGAGGGTCATTGGGTTATGGAACTCACTTCCAGAAGAGGTTGTGACAGCTGTCAGCCTGGACAGCTTCAAGGCAGGATTAGACAGATTCATGGATACCAAGTGTATCGGTAGTTACTGAAATGGACATCCAAGTGCCACCTCTGTGTTGATGGAGGCAGGCAGGATTTCCCTGGGTACTGGTTGTGGGGGGTCGGGAGCAGGTTAGGGTTTTGCCCTCCCTTCTGCTCGAGATCCCCGTGTACAACTGGGGGCCACTGTGTGATACAGAATGTTGGACTAGATGGGCTGAGGTCCGATTCAGCATGGCTCTTCTTATGTTCTTATGTTCTTATGGCTGTGAGGCAGAAGTGGGAGGAGTCAACAGCTTCTGTCAGAGCCAGGAATAGAATTCTGGGGAAGTTTTGAATTTTGACAGTTGAACTGTCAGACCAGCTCTAAGACAGTTGGGACTGGCCAGCTCTAGAGAGAGCAGGGTTAGCAGTCGGTTTTTAGGGCTGTGAGAATACAGTGAGCTGAGCTTGCGAGCTAGCTGATTTTATGTAAAGCCTGAGGGCTAAAAATAGACAAAGTGACTTTAAAAGGCCAGAGTGCCTTCAGATAGAGAGAAGCTGATATAGCCGAGTAATAGCAATAGTTAAGCATTGCAACTTTGTATTTGCCATAACTAGAACATTTGTAACCTTTTTAAGTCGTGCCTCTTCGGAAGTGTTATACAAAGTATCAAACCAAGCTTTTGTGCCAAAATAAACTGTTTATTGTTAGTTCATCTTAAAACCTCTCTCTGTGCCATTGATTTAAAAAGTCAAGCCTCAGTTTAAAAGTTTTATCCTGTCTCACAACTTGAACCCTCATTAACCCTCACAAATAGCTGACATTCCTCACAGAATTGGTCCAGTTGGTCTCTCTCTCATAAAATGGTGGCAGCAGTTTGAAGAACAAATATTTGCATAGTGACGCCAGCTGAAAGCTGTGCCGTCGAAAATTTGGTGTCAGAGGTGGGACATCTTCGCAAACTAGTGGCAGTGGGTAAGATAGCCTACCCTGCCACGGCTTAAGTAAAGTGAACAGTAAACCAGAAGTCGTTACACCTCCCATTGCTATTTTCTTCCTTTCCTCCTCTTCTCCTTCCTTCCTTCTCTTCCTCCCATTCCTGTTTTCTTCCTTCCATCATCTTCTTTATTTCTTTCCCTCCCTCCCATTCTTATTTTGTTTCCTCTCTCTTCTTATTTTTCTTTCTTCAGTTCTTCCTTCATCCTCTCATTCTTCCCTCACCTTCTTATTATTTTTCTTCCTTCCTTCTCTGGCCTTATTATTTTCTTCCTTCCTCCCTCCCTCCCTCTTTCTATTTCTCTTTCTTTATTCAGTTCTTCCTTCACCCTCGCTTTCCTCCCTCATCTTCATCTTCTTATTTCCCTTCCTTCCCTCTTTCCCTTCTTGGCCTTATTATTTTCTTCCTTCTTTCATTACCTCCCTCCCTTCATTACCTCCCTACCTTTCCTTCCTTCCCCCCTCTTCTATTTCTTTCCTTCTTTCCTTATTTTCTTCCCTCCCTTTCTCTCCTGTTTTCTTCCTTCCCTCTTCTTCTTTTTCTAACTGCCTTCCTTCCTCCCCTCCCTTTTTCCCTCCTTCCTTCCTTCGCCTTATTGTTTTCTTCCTTCACACTCTCCCTCCCATTTCCTTCCTTCCTCCTTTCCCCCTTCCTTCCTCCTTTCCCCCCTTCCTTCCCCCCTTCCTTCCCCCCTTCCCCCCTTCCTTCCTTCCTTCCTTCCTTCCTTCCTTCCTTCCTTCCTCTTCACTGTAAGCTGCATCGAGGGCCCCTTGCACACACTGGGAAGGGGAGGTCTTCTATTGCCAGAATGGGGATTCCCTGGGCAGTATGTTCCTTACCAACTTCCCTCTCCTTGAGCCCTTCTGCCCCCCTTGTGCTACTGCAGGGGGAGCTGCGCATCAGCGTCTTGCCCGCCTACCTTTCCTACGATGCACCTTGGCCGGTCCGGAAGATCCCGCTCCGCTGCACAGTGCATTACGTCTCCTACCATGTGGAATCCAAGGTCAGTCTGTATCCAGCGCGTGCATGTGTTGTGGCTTGACACGCACAGGGGTCGGGATTTGTGCACCTGGCACCTCGAACGTCCTCGAGAGCGTGCCAGCGTCCTTCCAGCCCCCGTCTCCCTTCGGCACTTCAACGAATGTGCTTTTCTCGGCAGGTCTACGCCGTGGCCACTAGCATCAACAACATTTGCACTCGGATCCCTCGCATGACGGGGGAAGAGAAGGAGTTTGAGACTATTGAGCGAGGTGCGTGCGCCAGCAGCTGGAAGGGGGAGGGATGGGAGACCCCTGAAATGCGCTCCTGATGAAGGTTTTGGCCACTCTGACCTTATCCTACCTTTTGTGTGCTGAGTGACTTTAGGCTGTTAGGAATTGTGGGAGTTGAAGTCCAAAACACCTGGAAGGCCGAAGTTTGCCCATGCCTCCTCTGTCCTTAACTTATAGTCCTAATCAGGTGGGTCGTAGGAGGATATGCGCTTGGACAAGTAAGCTGGGCCAGAACCGTATAGATCAGGGCTGCTCACACTTTTCCAGCATGTGAGCTACTACTTATAAAACAACCAAGTCAAAATGATCTACCTACCCATATTTTGATAGAAGAAATAAGGGACATTTACGTGATTTTTCGCAAAAATAAAGGACACTTCAACAAATGCATCCAGACAAGAGTTCCTTCTCCCACCCTGACATCATTTCACAGATATAAACAGGCAGAATGAAAGCACACAGACCTTTAAGCTGCAAGGCCATTCAATGCTGATCAAACCTGCTATGCAGATGAACTCCTCGCAGTCGCAGTTTTTAGGCTTTGGCAGAAAATGGCTGCCAAAGCCTTGTTGTTGTCCTCCCTCATGGCTCCAAATGTGCATGCGCGGGCCAGGCGCCCGCCCCCTCTCAACCTGTATGTATTTCAATGTTTGTCAGCCGCTTTGAGTCCCAGACTGGATTATAAATGGCCATAACATCAACTAATTGTGCGGCAACCTTTCTTTCTCTCCCGTGCCTCCATCTCGTCCAGATGACCGCTACATGGCTCCGCTGCAGGAGGCTTTTTCCATTCAGCTGATCTCTCCGGTCAGTTGGGAGACCATCCCAAACACCAGGTGAGAGGGCTTGCAATACAGTCATAGCCCTAACTAATACAATGCCCCATACTATACTATATCATAGTCTCTGCATTGGCTCGCAATAATTAATATTGCAATACAGCCAGAAGCCTAATTAATACAATACCCCATACTTTATTTATTTATTTATTTACAGTATTTATATTCTGTATATACTGTACCATAGCATAGCCTCTGTATTGGCTTGCAATGATTCATATTGCAATGCAGTCATAGGTTTAACTCTGTGGTTCCCAAAGTAGGCGGTGAGGTGATCCAAGGGGGCGGTGGGAGGCTCAGGAGAATTTGGGGGGCACTGAGGCCCTGTAAGGGGGCAGTGGTGGGATTCCAATTTGCAAGCGTGCGAGTGTGCACCTGCCAGTTAGAAACCCCATGCAAGCGCTGCCTGGAAACCGCAGTGCACACCTCTTTCCTCAACTCCGCCAACGGTGCAGTCCTGTATCGCCCCTTCCAATACAATGGGTCCCTTGGAAGGAAGGGGTGATACGGGACTGTGCCGTGGGCAGAGTTGAGGAGAGGAAGGGCGCGTGCGCTGCGGTTTCCAGGCAACGCCTGCCCAGGGATTCCAACTGGCAGGCTGAAACAGTCGCTCGCTTACGAGTGTGTGCCTGCCAGTTGGTTCAGCGGAAAAGGAAAGCCTCCATGTCTGCAAATGCCCCTGAGTAACTGCGGCGTTTGCAGACGCCTCCTGGGAGATGGCCCTGGCACGAAGGAAAATGCAGACAGCTCCCAATTTCCACGGCAATTTCTCTATTGCTCAAGTTTAGTTCAATTCCAAATGCTCTTTGATTATAGGTGAACTATAAATCCCAGCAGCTACAACTCCCAAATGACAAAATGATTCCCCCCCAACTCCACCGGTGTTCAACTTTGGGTATATTGAGTATTTGTGCCAAATTTGGTCCAGATCCAGGGTTGTTTTGGTTCAGAGTGGTCTCCAAATGTAGGTGAACTACATCTCCCCTAAATCACTGTGGATTCCTCCCAAACCCCTTCAGTATTTTCTGTTGGTCATGGGCGTTCTGTGTGCCAAGTTTGGTCCAGGTCTGTCATTCATGGGGTCTCGACTGTGGAAGTCAGAGCTGAATTGGTTGAAGGTGCTGCAAATCCCATCATCCGTTGTCCAAACTCCCCCAAACATACTGTTTTTGTGATTAATCACTATGCTTTAATTATGTTCAATTTCTAACAATGAAAACACATCCTGCATATTAGATAGTTGCAGTAGAATTTGTAAGAGTACCAAAATTATTTATGAAGTAGCAACGAAAATATGGTTGGGAATCACCACGACATGAGGAACCTTATTTAGGGGTCACGGCATTAGAAAGGTTGAGAACCACTGCATTAATATATATATCTTTCTGTTTAATGGCTATTACATTTAAATAATAATAATTTCTAAGGGGGCGGTGAGTAAATTTTTTTCTGGAAAAGGGGCGGTAGGCCAAAAAGTTTGGGAACCACTGGTCTAACTCATAGAATACCCTTTTGGGAAGGGTCAGGTGCAGGGAACGGACTTCTCCCTGAGACCTTCTAATGTTTGGGATTGGCAGGATTGACCTGGAGGAGTGGGAGCACGTGACCTGCATGAAGACGGTGTCCTTGAAGAGCGAGGAGACCGTCTCCGGCCTGAAGGGCTACATCGCCATCGGGACCTGCCTCATGCAAGGAGAGGAAGTGACCTGCCGGGGAAGGGTGAGTCCACCCCATGCGCATTCATTCCTGTGTGGCTAATGCCGTCCCAAACTCACCAGGGACCTTAGCCCTCCAAGCTGCTTGCCCTCCTCCCTTTCCCAAGATGCATTTCCAGGCATTTCAAGAACGAAGCATTGGTGCTTTCTCTCATGCGTTCCCTACCTTGACAGATCTTGATCACGGACATCATCGAAGTGGTTCCGGAGCCCGGGCAGCCCCTCACCAAGAACAAATTCAAGGTGCTGTACGAGAAGGAGCAGAAGGGGCCCGTGACCGCCCTCTGCCACTGCAACGGCTACCTGGTGTCCGCCATTGGCCAGAAGGTGAGCCCTGGAAGGAGGAAGGAAGGAAGGAAGGAAGGAAGGAAGGAAGGAAGGAGGAAGGAAGGAAGGGAAGGAGGGAGGGAGGGAGGGAGGGAGGCCTGCTTTGGCCATCAGCTTCATTCTTAGGACTTCATCATAGCATCTATCCCAGGCATGGGCAAACTTGGGCCCTCCTTCCAGGTGTTCTGCACTTCAACTCCCACAATTCCTATCAGCCTCAGGCCCCTTCCTTTTCCCCCTGGCAGGGTTCCTTCTCCACCTTCACCTTTCTATACCTCCTTTAACTTTCCTCCTCCTTAGAATTATAGTATCCTAGAGTTGGAAAAGACCTCATGGGCCAAGAAGCAGGGCAATCACATTCAAAGAACCCCCAACAGATGGCCATCCAGTCTCTATTTAAAAGCCTCCATAGAAGGAGCCTCCACCACACCATGGGGCAGAGAGTTCCACTGCTGAACCGCTCTCACAGTCAGGAAGCTCTTCCTAATGCCCAGGTGAAATCTCCTTCCTTTCCTGTAGTTTGAAGCCATGGCTCCATTGTGTCCTGGTCTCCAGGTCAGCAGAAAACAAGCTTGCTCCCTCCTCCCTAGGACTTCCACTCACATATTTATACGTGGCTATCATTATTATTATTATTATTTCCACCATTTCTACCCCGCATCTTCTCAACCCCCGAGGGGGACTCAGAGCGCCCTCACAATGGCAACAATTCAATGCCCAAAACACAGTAAACATATAATAGAAACCACAACAGTCAAAAATTTAAAATACATTAAATACAGTTAACATTAAAATACATTAAAATATAATTAGCATTAAAATATATCAAATACATTCACATAGGTTAAAAACATAGGTTACATAGGTTTAACATAGGTTAGAAACATCATGTCTCCTCTCAGCCTTCTCATCTGAAGGCTAAACATGCCCAGCTCTTTAAGCCGCTCCACATAGGGCTTGTTCTCCAGACCCTTGATAATTTTAGTCGCCCTCCTCTGGACACATTCCAGCTTAGAGTCACCACCTCCCTTCAGTTGTGGTGCGCAGAATTGGACACAATGTGATTTCAGGTGTGGTCTAACCAAGGCAGAAGAGAGCATGACCTCCCTGGATCTAGACCAGGGGTAGGGAACCTATGGCTCGGGAGCCAGATGTGGCTCTTTTCGTGATTGCATCTGGCTCTCCAGAACAGCCCAGGCCTCGGCTTCCCAGCATGCAGCGGGGAGGAGTGACGCAAATGAGCTGCGACTTCCCTTCCTTCTTTCCTCCATTCTTCCTCCCTCCCTCCCTCTTCCTCCCTTCCCTCTTCCTCCCTCCCTCCCTCTTCTATCCCCCCCCAAGTCTTTCTTTCCTTCTCCTTCCTTTCTTTTCACTTCCCTCTCTCTCCCCTTCTTTCTTTCCTTCTTTTCCCTGCATTGTTTTACTTTTTCCTCACTCCCTTTCCTTTCTTTTCCCCACCCTTTCCTTTCCTCCCTTACTATTTCCTTCTTTCTTTTTCCCCTCCTTGTCTCTCTCGTTTTTCTTTTCTTCCTTTTCCATAGTTCATTCTTCTTTTCTTTCTTCCTCTCCCCCTCCCTCCTTTATTTTTTCTTTCTTTCTTTCCTTCTTTCCTTCCCCCTTCCTTCCTTCCTTCCATCTTCTCTTCCTTCCCAGAGTCCTAAGCATGCCTTTTGCAGAGCCAGGTCTGAAGTGTCCCATCATTCTTCCGGGGGAATCCTTTTCTCATAGTATGTACGTATAGACTCACATTTAGTTGAATTCAGTCTTAAAATATATTATATATATTATATGGCTCTCACTGAAATAAATTTCCAAATATTTCGCTTTTATGGCTCTCTGAGTCAAAAAGGTTCTTGACCCCTGATCTAGACAATAGACTGGCTTCCAACTCATGACCTTTTGGTCAGTAGTGACTTTAAAGCAGCTGACACCCAACCAGCTGCGCCACAGACAGAACATTAAACAGAGGAGTCCAGAACACCGGGAGGGAGGCCGGAAGTTGGCCCATGATGTAATTACTCTCTGGAGCATCAGTAAACAAGCTAGTTCGCTTCTGACTATAAACACCTACATGGGTGTGAAGGAAGAAGCCAAAATGGCAGGAGGCATGGTGGAAGAGGCAGGAGCCCACTTCTACCTGAACCCCCTTCTTATCTGTTTCCATCCCAGATCTTCCTGTGGAGCCTGAAGGACAACGACCTGACCGGGATGGCCTTCATCGACACGCAGCTCTACATCCATCAGATGATCAGCGTCAAGAACTTCATCCTGGCCGCCGACGTCATGAAGAGCATCTCGTTGCTGCGCTACCAGGAGGAGAGCAAGACCCTGTCCCTCGTCAGCCGGGTGCGGAGCTGCTGCGGGGCCTTCTTTTGAGGGTGGGGGCTTTGAGCAGGGGTGGCTCAAGCAATATGCAAATTACGCATTTGCATAGGGAGCCGCATCCCCAGGGGCGCCTGCCCGGGTGCAGTCTGCAAGGGACTAGACTGGATGTCCTTTGAGATTCCCTTTGCATCCTTGGATCCCTCTTCCTCCCTCCCTCCAAGGCGAGCGTGCTGCTCTGGCATGCCCTTTGGTGCCTACGCGAAGGGGCTGCGGGTGGGAGCACGCCCTCCACTCCTGGCACCACTACACCCAGCCCACCTCCAAAGAGGCCCTCCTCGGTGCCCTCGCCCACCGCGCCGCCACACACATGCTCCTCTGGGTGAGACGCAGGGGTGGGCGAGCAGGCAGGCCCATGCCGGGGGGTGGGGGGCTGGGGCAGCCTTTGGTAGGAGAATCCTTGACCTTGTCCCTGTCATGAATGCTCAGTGTTTCAACCCTCTGCGCCACCAGGGGCCACAGTGGGGTAAACCTTCATAGGCCTTGAGCCAGACCTCAATCATACAGTTTCATTCCACTCAGGACAACAGGACCATCTTGACCCCTATTTCTCTCTCCTATCCAGGATGCCAAGCCTTTAGAAGTGTACAGCGTGGACTTCATGGTGGACAGTTCCCAGCTGGGATTCCTGGGTGCGTATCGGAGGAGATGGCCAGAGGACAAGGGAGACACATTGCTTCTGATAGGCTTCAGGCCAGTGATCTCTAAGCCCTACATAACACAGCTCCAGTCTCTCTCACAGACCCTGCTTCCCTCTCTGAGTCTATCTGAGTCCAGAGATTCATATCCAAGGCCTGTCTTTTAGCTATAGCACCTTAATGGGTCTGGCAGGGTGGGAACATTTATTTATTTACAGTATTTATATTCCGCCCTTCTCACCCCGCAAGGGACTCAAGGTGGATCACAATGCACATATACATGCCAAATATTCAATGCCATAGACCAGGGGTGCCCATACTTTTTCAGCATGCAAGCTACTTTTAACCAACCAAGTCGCAAAGATCTACCTACTTTCCGCTCGCGTGTTTTTGCCGCCGCGCACACGCTTCTGCTCCTGCCGACCGCCTTGCGCTCCTTCCGCGCGGCATTGCAGAAACGAGGGAACGCGAGGCGGGGCCTCCGGAGGGAGCACGAGGTGCGGAAACTGCCGGCGAGAGAGATGCAGGGTTCCTGCAATGCCCCACGGAAGGCGCTCCCTCGTTGCCACAATGCCGCACGGAAGGAGCGCCGTGCGGGCGGAAGGAACCCCGCGTGGGTGGAAGAAACAAGAGTGCAGGAGCTCACGCGCAGCGGCAGGACAAAAGAGAGGCTTCGTGGGCAGCCCTGCCATAGACACACAACATATATATAGACAGACACACAGAGGCTATTTAACTTTCCAGCTTCATGAGGGTATGCTTTTAATTCTGGCCACCGGGGGAGCTGCCGCTTCACCATCCACTTATGAAACCGATGGAGTACGTCCTCATTCTTTTGCAGGCTGCTGGAGAGTTTTATGGCATCGTAAATCAGTTAAATTAGCCTCCCCTGCATAAGCAGTACTTAAATTTCCTACTAGACAGATGCAACTGTCCTTCAGGCTGCAAAGGTCGACCTCAGGCTAGACAAATGACTGTAAGCTTACTCTGACCCGGGCTGCCTTCGAACTCATGACCGTCAGTAGTGTTTTTAATGCAGCTGACTCCCAACTAGCTGCACCACAACCCGGTCCTACATGCGGCAGGGAACTTCTCAGTGTCTGCCCCAAGACTTTGTAGTTCAGTTCCCAGGAAGCCTAGCACAAGCATGGACAAACTTTGGCCTTCCCTCCAGGTATTTTGGACTTCAACTAGCATAAATAAATAGTTGTTGTTCAGACACACTTGTAGAACCAAAAGGCCATCTGTGTTGCATTGGGAAAAGGCGGGATATGACTAGGATGATCATCATGGTGATCATGTTAATGATGATACCATCATCAACACCATCTGCAGCAGACATGTGCAAAGCGGGGGATGTGTATGCCATCTTATTGTGACATGTGAGTCTTGCAGTTCCTCTATGGTCAGACCGTGAGATGAGCGAGATGCATGCAAACCATGTTTCCTTCTTTTGCAGTGTCTGACAGGGACCGAAACCTCCTGGTCTACATGTACCTGCCGGAAGGTGAGAGCCCGCGGAGCCTGGGAGCGTTGAAGGGATTTATTTACTCACCACTTTCTTGCCCGTATTGTTTGGGGGTTGCTCCAGCCTTATCTGAAAAGCTGAAATCTGCGAGCCAGATGCAATCATCAAAAGAGCCACACCTGGATCGCGATCCATAGGTTCCCGACCCCTGCCCTATACGGTTCTGTTCTAGTTTACCTGTCCGAACGTATTCTCCCCTATGAACCATCAAGGCTATTAGGATATTCCTGGATGGCTGCGAGCCAGTAGGTTGAAGGTGAATCCAACGAAGACGGAGATCCTCTGGCTAGGTCGCCCGGGTGGTGGGGAACTCCAGCTTCCAATCCTGGACGGTGTGGCGTTATGCCCGTCGTGATCAGTAAAGAGCCTCGGAGTCCATTTGGACACTCAGCTTTCTATGGAAAACCATATTTCCATGGTTAGCTGAGTTACATTCTTCCACCTTCGATGTTTGAATACTGTATGGATTTAACACCTGCGTGGGATAAACTACTGATGCATTTTGGGTTTTGTATTTAACGCCCTGTCTTATTATGCAAGTCTTTCTGTGACTTTATATACAGCATTATATTGAATATAGAATTATTTGATACGTTATTGATTTTGTGATTTATTGCTATTAACCCTTCGTGGGTATTGTTTTTTGTGATTCTTCCACCTTCGCCAGGCTCGGAAGCTGGCCCCCTACCTGTCCTGTCGCGACCTGGCCTTGGTGATCCAAGCGACGGTCATCTCAAGGCTAGACTACTGTAACGCTCTTTACATTGGCCTACCTCTGTTGGTGATCCGGAAACTGAAGCTGGTGCAGAACGCGACAGCTAGATTGCTTGCAGGCGTTCCTGTGAGCCATCACATTACACCTATTCTTCAGGAACTGCATTGGCTGCCTGTCGAATTCCGGGTCACCTTCAAAGTGTTAGTCTTGACTTTCAAGGCCTTCTATGGTCTGGGGCCAGTGTATCTGAGGGACCGCCTTACCCCATATTGTCCCATGGGATCACTGAGATCTGCAGATTAGGACCTTCTTTCCATCCCGAGTGTCAAATCATACCATCTTACCTCAACTAGGAGAAGGGCGTTCTCTATCATCGCCCCCACGCTCTGGAACTCTCTACCATCAGAGACCAGATCTCTCCGAGACCTTATGGCATTCCGGAAGGCCTGCAAGACCTGGTTATTCCGTCAGGCCTTTGTAACCTAGTTGGTTTAGTTTTTATTAATTTTAATGCAATGCCCTTTTGTCGTTGCTGTATTTTAATGTTTTACGTTGCTGTGTTTTCTGTGATTTGTGAGTCGCGCCGAGCCACCCAGGAGTGGCGGCCAAGAAATCGAATAAATAAATAAATAGATTTTTTGGGAGGGGAGGGGCTGCTCTCAGTCCGCCACTTTCGCAATCGCGTCTGGCGGGAACAAGAGACAGGGCCTTCTCTGTGGTGGCCCCTCGGCTATGGAACTTAAGCGGCTGATGGGCAAAAGGAAGGGGCCTGAGGCTGTTAGGAATTGTGGGAGTTGAAGTCCAAAACACCTGGAGGGCCAATGTTTGCCCAGGCCTGCTTTAGATCCTCCAAATCTAGAAAGGGGATAATTTGGCATATCAGCTGAAGCTGATACCCTTATTTACTTGAGTCTAATGCACCACTGAATCTAATGTGCATCTTAGTTTTCAAAACCCTGAAACCCCAAAAAAAGAGAGTCTTTGCTGTCGAATGTAATGCACAGCAGCGCAAGGCGCACTCTTTGTCATAGGGCCATTCCAGTTGCCACCTGCTTGGAATTAGAACATCTGCCTCTTGGTTCCTTTTTCCAGCAAAGGAGAGCTTTGGCGGGATGCGGCTACTCCGTCGGGCGGATTTCCACGTGGGCGCCCACGTCAACGCCTTCTGGCGGACGCCATGCCGAGGGGCCATGGAAGGCCCCGCCAAGAAGTCCAGCGCATGGGAGAACAAGCACATCACCTGGTTCGGTAAATGGGGAAGGGAGAAGGGGAAACAGCAGTGAGGGTTAAAGCAATGTGTTGGTGCAACAATCGGAAGTCAGGAAAGCCATTTTTGGTTCAGGCTGGAGGCCGATTCACAACCGGGTGGCCTAAATCCTGTTGTTAGTCCTGAATTAGGTTGTGTTGGAATAATAATAATAATACACTTTATTTATATTCCGCTCTTCTCATCCCGAAGGGGACTCAGAGCGGATTACAGGTACACATACTTAGCAGACAATTCCTGCCGTTTCCACATAGTACACACATATAGACGAACAGAGGCAAACTCTGGCCACCAGGGGGAGCTGATGCACTCCTCATCTCTCAGTGTTCCCAGCGTCCCTTATTGTTGCTTCCTCATTCCTCAGCGTTCCTGGAGTTCTTTAATGGCCTCATAATTCAGTGAAAATTTGCCTCCCCACTTAATGTGGTACCTTTATCTCCTACTTGACAGATGCAACTGTCTTTCGGGCTGCAAAGGTCGACAGCAGGCTAGACTTAAAGGTTGAGCACCCACCTCGACCCGGGCAGGTTTCGAACTCATGACCTACTGGTCAGAGAGATCTTATGCAGCTGACATTTAGCCAGCTGCGCCATATTCCAGACATTGGCAAACTTTCGATCTCAATGGCTTCTCGGTGTAGTCTGACATGGTGTTATTTATTTATTTATATTTATTTCTGGTATTTATATGCCGTCTCTTCTCTACCCTGAAAGGGGGACTCAGGACGGCTTACATAGGCAGCAATTCGGTGCCGTTACATCAGTCTTTCTCAACCAGTGTGCCGTGGAAAAGCTCTCTGCCCCCCTTCCTCCCCCCTCCTGCCGCTTGGGAGAGGAGGAGGAAGGGCCGGGCAGTGGCGAAGAAAAAGAAGAAGGGGCCGGGGCGCCGCCTCCTTTGGCCATTTCCCCAGCCAGCCTCCAATCCGCCATGACTCCTACCATGACTCTTGCCCCTCGCTCGTTGAAGCCGCGTGGAGGAGCCCCCCCACTGAAGCCTGTCCACCGCTCATGCTCCTCCTCTGTAGGAGAGCTGAAGCTGGGGAGGGGCGGGGCATTGCGCGGCCTGGCTCTGCCCTCCCTCCCTTTGGCACTCCCAGCAGCTGCTCCAGCCTTGAGGGGACAGTGCCAAGCCAGCATTGTGCTAGCTCTGGCACCGCTGGCTTGGCACTGCCCCTCAAGGCTGGAGCAGCTGCTGGGAGAGGTGAAGCCGGGGGGTAGGAGGCGGGGCATGGCACAGCCTGGCTCCGCCCCCTCCCCAGCTTTGGCACTCCCAGCAGCTGCTCCCAGCAGGCCACCATCCCCCAGCCGTTCTTTACTGTGTTAGAGTGTCATTTTGGTTGGTGGTGTGCCCCCGGATTTTTTTAATGTTAAAAGTGTGCCGTGGCTCAAAAAAGGTTGGGAAACACTGCGTTACATGAACAATTAATATAATAACCATTAAACATAACCGTTAACCATTAAAATGCATAAAATACATAAAATACATAAGCCATTAATTAACACTCATTTGATGACTTCACAGGGACTTGCTCAATGCTATGCAAATAATAATAATAATAATAATAATAACTTTATTTATACCCCGCCACCATCTCCCCTGTCTGTCTTGCAGCAGCTGAGGATGGGATCTATTGCTTCACCTGCTTCCTTGCAGAGCCTATACTTGGGATCTGTTGTCGACTTTTCAATTCTGGCTTGGGTGGCCTTGGTTCTAATGGCTTGTTCTTGGGCTGCCAGAATCAGGCCCTCCTTTGTCTCCTTTTTCAGAGTTCCATTTGTGAGCCACATCCATGTTTTTTTGTTGTCAATTTGGCTCTCAATTTTCCCCGGGAACTGTCCCTGGAGAGAGAGCCTTCTTTTGCCAGCTTTCTCTTCTGCTCTGGATTGTGTTTTTATGGTATCCCCTCTTTGTCTTTTGCACTTTAAGCAGTTTTCTACTATTGACTTCCCTCAATGTTGGTTCTCTGTAGTGGAGATTCCTTCTCTGGAATAATAATAATAATAATAATAATAATAATATTCCAGAGAAGTCATCTCCACTAGAGTTCCAGGGGCTGGAGATTCTATTCTCAAATAGCTCTTCTTATCAAGATGTTTTCTCCTACAGCAAAAGAAGCCAGCTGGGTCCTTCTTTTTTAAAGGGCGGGATTCAATCTAATGAGGCTGCTTTCCTTTCTTTCTTTTCTTTCTTTCCCAGCCACTCTGGACGGTGGGGTCGGGCTGCTGCTCCCAATGCAGGAGAAGACTTACCGGCGGCTGCTGATGCTCCAGAACGCGCTGACCACGATGCTGCCTCACCACGCGGGGCTCAATCCTCGCGCATTCAGGTGAGTTGAGCAGCAGGTCTGGAGCATTTAAAAGTATCACAATTCAAATATTTTCCAGGCTTTGTCAATATGTGTGATGAAGTGTCAAAGATGGCAAGGTATTTTGTAAGAAATATGTTTATAATTTATTTATTATTATATGTTTATTATTATTATGATAGAAAAGGTGAATAAAGAAAAATTATTTTCTTTGTCACAAAACACTAGGACTAAAGGGCACTCCCTGAAGCTCCAAGGTAGGAAAATTAGGACTAATAAAGGGAAATATTTCTTCACCCAGAGGGTCATTGGGTTATGGAACTCACTTCCAGAAGAGGTTGTGACAGCTGTCAGCCTGGACAACTTCAAGGCAGGATTAGACAGATTCATGGATACCAAGTGTATCGGTAGTTACTGAAAAGGACATTCAAGTGCCACCTCGGAGTTGGTTGAGGTAGGCAGGATTTCCCTGGGTACTGGTTGTGGGGGGTCGGGAGCAGGTCAGGGTTTTGCCCTCCCTTCTGCTCGAGATCCCCGTGTACAACTGGTGGGCCACTGTGTGATACAGAATGCTGGACTAGATGGGCTGAGGTCCGATTCAGCATGGCTCTTCTTATGTTCTTATGTTCTTATTGATTTTGAATTGTATTTATTTATTTATTATTTTACTATGCTTCTATACCGCCTCTCTCAGTCCGAAGGCGACTCGAGGCGGTGAACAAATGGCAGCAAGTGCCCACAGACAAAATACATCATAATATGATAAACAAACAGCCATATAAAAACTATACAAATTCACAGTTAAAACTATAAAATACAAATCTCAGCATCTCATTCTTAAAATCGGTTTCCGTTGCATCGTCATAATATTATTTACTTTGCTTACAGACCGCCTCTCTCAGCCCGAAGGCGACTCGATGCGGTGTACAAATAGCAGGAACTGCTCAAGACAAACAAATCAACAGTTATCAATACAATTTCAACATATACAATTTAACATTTAACGTTAAAAACACAATATCAGCGTCTCATTATTAAGTCGATTTCCAGTTGCATCGTCGTCGTTCCGTTGGTCTCGA
Source organism: Anolis apletophallus (assembly GCA_030556195.1). Classification (NCBI taxonomy): domain Eukaryota; kingdom Metazoa; phylum Chordata; class Lepidosauria; order Squamata; family Anolidae; genus Anolis; species Anolis apletophallus. The sequence continues at coordinate 148,710,686 of JARBWK010000007.1, read as the reverse complement.
TTAATTAAAGTTTTTCTGCGAATGCTTGCTCGAACAGCCAAGTCTTGACTTTCTTACGAAATATCAAGAGGGAGGGGGCTGATCTGATGTCACTAAGAAGGGCGTTCCAAAGCCGAGGAGCCACCACTGAGAAGGCCCTGTCTCTCGTCCCCGCCAGTCGCGCCTGCAAAGCAGGCGGGACCGAAAGCAGGGCTTCTCCAGATGATCTTAAACATCTCGATGGTTCATAGGGAGAGATGCGTTCGGACAGGTAAGTTGGACCAGAACCATTTAGGGCTTTAAAGGCCAAAACCAGCTCTTTGAATTGTGCCCGGTAGCAAACTGGCAGCCAGTGGAGCTGTCGCAACAGAGTAGTGTGCTCCCTAAGTGCCGCTCCTGTTATCACCCTGGCTGCTGTCCATTGGACCATTTGAAGCTTCCGAACAGTCTTCAAAGGCAGCCCTATGTAGAGAGTGTTGCAGTAATTGTATAAGTATTTGAATGTTACATATCTAGTAAGTTGATATGAACTGCTTTTGTAACTGTGGACGTATATATAATATGATGTTCAGATAAAATGTATAAGGTTTAGATAAGATCACTATTAGTTAGGCAGAGGACACGGGCTCTAAGCGTTGCTATGGCAACCTAGCTCCAAGCTAAGAAAAGGGGCGGGGCCAACTGTCACTGAAAAGGAAAGGTTCTGGTTTTAAAAAATCAGGCAGTTGGAGTTTTGCTGTCAGCGGAGCTAGAGGTTAGCTTCGACTGAGCAGTTAGTCTGATTTGTCAGTGGAATCTGGCAGTGGTCAGTTGGTCGGTTAGAAGGATCAGCTGTCAGTCAGAGAGAGAAAGCTAACTGAGGAAGCTGGGAGTTAGCTAAGTTAGTTAGAACCCAGTTATAAGTGTTAAGTACTGACATCCTCTCCCCCTTATTATTCAACGTTTATATGCGCCCCCTGGCCCAGCTGGCCCGCGACTTTGGTCTGGAGTGTTATCAGTATGCGGATGACACCCAGCTTTTGCTGAGAATGGACGGCAGGCCGGACTCCATACCCGATTGTTTCCATCTATGCCTTGAAGCCGTGACTGGTTGGCTGCGTGCCAGCCGGCTGAAGGTGAACCCGTCGAAGACGGAGATCCTGTGGCCTGGTTGGCCTGGCCTGGATGGGTGCCGGTTGCCTACCCTGGATGGCGAGCGGCTTAACCCATCGCCATCGGTTAAGAGCTTGGGGGTTGTGTTGGACTCCTCGCTGACCATGGAGGCTCAGGTCTCCGTGGTCAGCAGGACGTCATTCTTTCACCTCCGGCAGGCTAGGCGACTGGCACCCTACCTGTCCAGGGACGACCTGGCCACGGTAATCCAAGCGACGGTCATCTCGAGGTTAGACTACTGTAATGCCCTCTACGTTGGCCTTCCCTTGTCGACAATCCGGAAACTCAAGCTAGTGCAGAATGCCGCTGCTCGCTTGCTGGCGGGAACGCCAGTGAGGGAGCACATCACACCTATCCTCCGGCAACTGCACTGGCTTCCTATTGAGTACCGAATTGCCTTCAAGGTGTTGGTTTTGACCTTTAAGGCCCCTCACGGCCTAGGGCCTGCGTACCTGAGGGACCGCCTTACCCCGTATTCTCCCCCGAGATCACTGCGCTCAGATGAACAGAATCTGTTGTCAGTGCCATCAATCCGCTCCTGCCATCTATCGACGATTAGACAGAGAACTTTTTCCGTAGCGGCGCTGGTGCTCTGGAACGCCCTCCCGGACAGCACCCGAGCTATCTTGGAACTGGCCCCTTTTCGGAGGGCTTGTAAGACAGCCCTTTTTGGCCTAGCCTTCAATTAGGCACACCGGACTAAGAACTATGTCGCATGTCCTCCCATACCTGTGTGGTGATGTAATGTGTTTTAAATGTGTTTTATGTTTTTTTATGCTTTTAATGTAGGGCTACATGCCGACATGTGGTGACATGTTGCCCGTTATATTTGTTATCCGCCCTGAGCCTGCTGGGAGGAGCGGAATACAAAAATGAACAATAAATAAATAAATAAATAAATAAGGAAAGGCTTGAAGGAAACTTAAGCTGGAACTGTATTTTTTAACGTCTTTCTCAGTGAAGAGTTACTGTAACCCAGTGTTTCCCAACCAGTGTGCCGGGGCACACTAGTGTGCTGTGAGCGATCATCAGGTGTGCCGTGGGAAATTGGAACCTCCAGGAAGGGGGGGGGGGGGGGGGAGTCAAGTGTGTTGAAGTATAAAAACCCTAAGAAACCTACCTCGATAAGGGCACAAAATTACAAACACCCCCCTCCCCACCCGTTGTCTACTTGGTCTCTCCCTCTCCATGCATTGGGAAGACCCGCCTCCCTTTTCCCAAGTAGAGACCTCCTCTTGCCTCCTGGGGGTTGTGTGTGGGAAGTTTGGCCCAGTTCTATCATTGGTGGGGTTCAGAATGCTCTTGTATTGTAGGGGAACTATAAATCCCAGCAACTACAACTCCCAAATGTCAAGGTCTATTTTCCCCAACCTCCATCTGTGTTCACATTTGGGCATATTGAGTATTCATGCCAAGTTTGGTCCTGATCCAACGTTGTTTCAACTGTGGGTACTCTCTGGATATAGGTGAACTACAACTCCAAAACCCAAGGTCAATGCCCACCAAACTCTTATAGTATTTTCTCTTGGTTATGGGAGTTCTGTGTAGGAAGTTTGTGTCTTTCTGCCATTCCTGCCAGGATATCTATGTTGTGTTCATCGAAACAGGCCCAGGTTTCACACTGAGGGTATAAATACATTCAAAAACATATTAACTACATGTATTTCTGTGTTAGAGTGTCATTTTGTGTCATTTTGGTTGGTGGTGTGCCCCAGGATTTTGTAAACGTAAAAAATGTGCTACGGCTCAAAACAGGTTGAAAAACACTGCTGTAACCAATACCATCAAGCATCTGTACCCTAGAAACCACCAAGCCTTTGTACCTTTGAAACCATTACGCTTTGTCCAAAGAACTCTAAACTAAGTTATCAGTTTCTTCTTCAAGCAAGTCTCTCTCATTGTCTGTTTGGGGAAAGTCTTTTGGGACATGGTGGCAGTGATAACATACAGGGGATCCTCCTCAGCATAATAGGGGAACCTCCAAAGGGAGAGGTCACCACAAGTGGCTGGGGGAGGGATCACTACAATATGCAACACCAATCCCTCTTACATGGGCTTCCCTCCCCTTCCCCCATTGGTTCTTAAAGCTGGAAAGGTGGCAAAGGAGGCAAGATCTTCTCCTCCCAAGCTTTATTCTATGAGGTAGGGGCACCAGGGGAAAGGTGGAAGTCCTAATTGGTCTTCTCCTTCTTGCCAACAGGATGCTGCACATGGACCGGCGCATCTTGCAAAACGCGGTGCGCAACATCCTGGACGGGGAGCTGCTGAACCGCTACCTGTACCTGAGCACCATGGAGCGCAGCGAGCTGGCCAAGAAGATCGGCACCACCCCGGACATTGTGAGTGGACAATGCGCAGGGAAGAGGAGGGTGGGTGGGACTGGATGGCCCCTGAGGTTCTCTTCCAACTCTTAAGGATCTGCATTAGGATCTACATTAGGTCAGGGTCAACTTGGGCCCTCCCTCCAGGTGTTTTGGACTTCAACTCCCACAATTCCTAACAGCCCAAGTTGACCCAGGCCTGGATTAGGGTCTTGCCTTGTTATATTTCCCCTTTGTTCCAAGGTAAACGTTATTATTATTATTATTATTATATTTACGACATTTTTATACCGCATTTCTCAGCCCGAGGGCAACTCAGTACAGTTCACAATTGGCAACAATCCAATGCCACAACAATGATAACAATTAAAACCACCATAAAATACCATTAAAACATTTAACATACAGTATATTAAAATATTTTAAAAACCATACAAGCCTTAAAAACATTATCGTGAGCGTCACCATGTCAAGTCATTATTCAATTTCATCATCAACCCCGTGAATTCATATGGCTATGCTGTACTTGGAAAAGCCAGCTCAAAAAGTCAGGTGTGAGGGGGCCGATCTTATATGCCTAGGTAGGGTGTTCCAAAGTTGAGGGGCCACCGCTGAGAAGGCCCTGTCTCTCATCCCCAACAAACCATCTGCAAGGAAGACGGGAGTGAGAGCAGGGCCTCCCCAGAAGATCTTAACATCCTAGGTGGTTCATAAGGAGACTGATAAAAACATATTAACGGATGTATAGGTAAGTTGGACCGAAACCTTTTAGGGCTTTATAGGCTAAAGCCAGCACTTTGAATTGTACCCGGAAGCAAACTGGCAGCCAGTGGAGCTGGTGCAACAGGAGTTGTGTGCTCCCTGAGTGCCGCTCCTGTTAGCAACCTGGCTGCCGCGAGTTGGGACTATTTGTAGCTTCCGAACAGTCTTCAAAGGCAACCCCACATAGAGCCCGTTGCAGTAGTCTATACGGGATGTAAGCAGAGCGTGAACCACCATGGCCAATATCCTCCCCCCCCCCCTTTTCTCGCCTTCACAGATCCTGGAAGATTTGCTGGAGATCGACCGCGTCACGGCCCATTTCTAAGCGTCGTTCCCGGACCCTCGGCTTCGTTACTATTTGTAAAGTCTTTCCGACTTGGCTCTTTGTCTATTTGTTCTTGTTGAGTGTTTTCCTTTTTTCTACAAAAGTGGCAAACGTTTGTAAAACGTTTGTAAAAAAAAATACACAATTTTTTCAATGACTGAACTTGTTTGTTTTGTTGAACCACCTACAAGGGATGGTGTTGTGTGTATGTATGTTGTGGGATGCTGCAAGGAAAGCAATGAACTGGCCGCCTTGGGGAGTTTTTAACCAGTTGAAATGAGTATCTTTTCAGGAGGGCCTTAGGCAGTGGCTCCCTTTATTATTTGGGGTTGGACTAGAAATCCCTTGGGATCCCTTTCAGATCTGTGATTCTCTGGAAGAATCCCTCCATGGATGAACAGATAGATAGAGCCAGATAGATGGAATAAAAGATAGATGATATAGCTATATATAGGAAATATAGTCGAGATATAGAAGATATATAGATATAGCTATAGATAGAAGATATAGACAATATGTAGATATAGCAAGATAGAAGATTTATAGATACAAAAGATAGACATAGTTATAGATAGAAGATATATAAATATAGCAATAGTATATATGTGTAATGATATATAGACATAGCTATAGATAGAATATACAGAAAATACGTAAATAGACATAGCTATAGATAGATTTATTGATGTAACTATACTTATATAGTTATACATAGAAAATATAGAATATATACAGATATAGCTATAGAAGGTATATAGACATAGATAGAATATATAAAAGATAATTAGATACTGCAAGATAGAAGACAAAAGATTCATAGACATGGCTATACATAGAAGATATCGAAAATATATAGACATAGCTATAGACAGAAGATACAGAAAATATGTATAGGTATATCTTTAGATATAGATGTAACTATAGATAGCTATATATAGAGAGAAGATATATAATAAATAAAGACAGATATGGCTATAGAAGATATATAGATAGAAGATATGTAGATATAGCAAGATACACAATATATATAGATACAGAAGATATATAGACATAGCTATAGATAGAAGATATATAGATATAGCGATAGTGTATATATGCGTAATGATATATAGACAGCTATAGATAGAAGATATAAAAATCTGTAGATAGGTATAGCTATAGATAGATTTATAGATGTAACTATAGATAGCTAGATATATAGATATAGATAGAAGATATAGAATATATAGTCAGACATAGCTATGGAAGATGTAACGATAGAAGATATGTAGATACAGCAAGATAGAAGATATATAGATGTAAGTATAGATAGCTATAGATAGAAGATACAGAATATATAAAGACAGATATAGCTATACAGGATATATTGATATAGCTATAGATAGAAGATAAATAGATTTAGCTATAGATAGAAATAGTAGAAGATATGTAGGTAGGTACAGCAATAGAAGATATAGAAAATAGATATAGCTAAAGATAGAAGGTATGTAGATATAGGTATCAATTATATACAGATAGCTATATCTATATACCTTCTATCTTTAGCTGTATCTATCTTCTATATCTAGATGGAAGATATAGATGGTACTACCGGTAGCTGTACCCGGCACGCGTTGCTGTGCCCTATTTAGGAGATGCGAGAAAGTCTGTAAGGGTTGGAATTGTTGTTAGTTATGGTGTTGTTGGGGCCCTGGCTGTGTCGTTGTGGGTTGTTCGGGTGGGTGGGATGTTGAAGTCCTGGGGAGTTGTTGGTGTGTGGTGTTGCTGGCATTCTGCATAGCTTGTGGATATACAATGTTTTTTGTATTTCCGTCTGCTGTGTTGATGTAGAGGTTGATGCTTGTGTGTGTGTGTGGGAGGGGGGTACTTTGGAAGTGAGTGGAGGTACTTGAAATCCCATTATCCATGGTGTGTCCTCCTCTGAACTGCAGTCGGATGAAGTGTGGGTCATGGGGGGCATTGTGTGCCAAGTTTGGTCTTTATTGGTCTTGATTCTGGGCCACAGTGATCTGTGGGGAATGATGGGTTTTGAAGTAGTACAAATCCCATTATCCATGGAGGTACTTCAAGTCCCATAATCCATGGTCCACCCTCCTCCAAACTGTAGTAGAATGTAGCGTGGGTCATAGGGGCTCTGTGTGCCAAGGTAGGTTACTGTAAATTCAGGCCATACACAATGTCCCATGAGCTGAGGCCTAGTCAGGAACAGCAAGTTAATGAAGCCTTACTGTCAATTCAGGCCATACACAATGTCCCATGAGCCGAGGCGTAGTCGGGAGAATCAAGTTAATGAAGCCTTACTGTCAATTCAGAGCGTAAAGAGCATTCCATTAAGTGAGGCTTAGTCAGGGAAATTAAGTTAATGAAGCCTTACTGTCAATTTTGGGCGTGGTCTGTGATTTGTAGGGGTGTAAATTTTCTGTGGGAAGTGATTTGGGTGTTTGTGCCTCAGCCCTTTGCCTTATCCTCCTCTGACAGTTTATTATGGGTCGGAATGTTCATGTTGGCTGGCCAGTACAGGAGTTATGCAAATCCGCCCTTATTGGCAGCCAATCATGTTGTCAGAATGTAGAGGCTGGGACAACCCCGGAGGATGCTGGAAAATGTAGTTTTTTTTACTCATTGTTTTGGGGCCTTTTAGGTTTTTGGGGGGTTTCTTTGCTACAAACCTACCTTGCTTGAGGCCTATTTCTGTTGGCAAGTTTGGTGTTTCTGCGTTGTAAGGTTTCTCTGTTTGGGACGGTCGTTCCATGACGGGAACCCCTTTATATAATAGATGTAGATCGATACAGCTATAGATAGAAGGTATAGAAGAGAATAGATATAGGGAGGGAGGGGTGGAGGTAGGGAGAGATGGAGGTAGGGAGTGATGGAGGGGGGATGGATGAAGGGATGGAGGTAGGGAGTGATGGGTGGAGGTAGGGAGGGATGGAGGGAGGTATGGAGGTAGGGCGTGATGGGTGGAAGGAGGGAGGGAGGGAGTGATAGGTGGAGGGAGGTATGGAGGTAGGGAGTGATGGGTGGAGGGAGGAATGGAGGTAGGGAGGGATGGGCGGAGGGAGGGATGGATGGAGGTAGGGGTGGAGGGATGGGTGGATGGAGGGAGTGATGGGTGGAGGGAGGGAGGGACAGACAGTGCCTCTGCTGATAGGAATCATGCCCAGGGCCTCTCTCTGTGCTGTCCTAGGCAACCATCATCCATAATTAAAGTCTGGGCCTAGGTTTTCCTTTATGCACTTCCACTCCCAGTTGAGGGATTCTGGGAGGGACAATCCCCAAAAGGCACCTTTCCCTGCGCTCTGGAAGGTCTTCCTTGCAACGTTTAGGGAAAAGAGACCGGGGCGCATCTTGTGCCTGCCTGTATCTTCAAGAGTCTTGTGGACTCATGGCCAACCCATGCATGAACGCCTCCTCGGAGGTGATTTTGTCACTTCCTGTCTCTGAAAGGGAGCCTATGGCATCCATCCGGGATTCGTTGGCAGTCTCCTATCAAAGGAAATCAGGCTTGGTCACTAGCTGTTGCTGTAGGACTTTATTGATTAAAAAATAATAATAATAATACTATTGTGTTTCCCAGTCCATGGATGGGCGCGGATGAGAGAGGTCGGATTGGCCCAGGCTCGGAAGCCCCTTCCTAGGCCTGCAGAAACTCATAGATCTGGTCTTGCTCTTCGGTGTCCTTCAGGAAGCCGACAAACACCAGGAAACGCAGGAAAGAGGTAGTGAGCTTCACGGAGGTCACTTGGACCCTGGATAGGAAGAAGGAACAAATGGTCAGCATTGGTCATAAGTGCAGAACCTTAAATGGAAAGGGCCCCAAAGGTCATCCAGTCCAATTTCTGAGTAGAACAACTTCCAAAGGAAGGACCGCACACTTAAACTGGAAATGACATTTTGAAACCAGGAACAATAATATTCATAACCACCACCACCTAACTTATAACCATAACATGTATGGGGGACACAACAAACCTTAAAATACTTGAGTTCATCTATTGGACAGATGGCAAGCTATTTAACCCTCAGCAGACTGAAAGCCAAAACCAAGGTCACAACAACATTTGTTACAGAACTCCAATATGCTGACGACGACGTCTGTGCGCATTCAGAAGAAGACCTACAAGCCACTCTAAACACCTTCGCAGGCCATGGAGATTAGTTCAGCCATGGAGATTCCAACTTTGGGCAAAGCACATTCTTATGCCAAGAAAATAATAATAATGAATATTATTTATAATAATTATATTCTATTTACCCAGCAGACTTGGGTTCGAATCCTTATTCTGCCATGGAGACTCCATTTTGGGGCAAAACACACTCTCATGCCAATAATAATAATAATAACAATGACGACAACAATAAATTTTGTTAACCCAGGGTTCGAATCCCTGCTCAGGCATGGAATCTCCAACTTTGGGCAAAGCACCCTCTCATGCAATAATAATAATAATATAACAATACAACATTTTATTTACCCAGTAGACCAAGATGATAATTATGATTATATATAGAACTCCAATATGCTGATGACGACATTGTCTGTGCGCATTCAGAAAAATACCTACAAGCTACTCTAAACATCTTCGCAGAAGCATACAAGAAGCTCAGCCTCTCATTGAACATCAAGAAAACCAATGTGCTCTTCCAGCGGTCACCAACCAATCCCTCTCCAAGGCCAGAAATACAGCTTAATGGTGTAACATTAGAAAATGTTGACCATTTCTGCTCCCTTGGCAACCACCTCTCCACAAAAGTCAACATCTATATATATAAAGGAACAATCGTCATGTGAAGACTACCTGAAACAGAGAAACCTTACAACGCAGAAACACAAAACTTGCCAACAGAAATAGGCCTCAAGCAAGGTACGTTTGTAGCAAAGAAATTTCCCCCAAAACCTAAAAGGCCCCCAAAACAATGAGTAAAAAAACCCTACATTTCCCAGCATCCTCCGGGCTGCCAAAGACTCCCCAGCCTCTACATTCTGACAACATGATTGGCTGCCAATAAAGGTGGATTTGCATAACTGCTGTACTGGCCAGCCAACATGAACATTCCGACCCATAACAAACTGTCAGCCAGAGCCTCCTCCAACACTTTCAAATCAGAAGCCCATGATGGAGATCAACACCATTCAAGGGGAGCTCTTCTTCCTTTCCCAAAAGATCTCCAGTGGCTTGGAATTCCACATTAATAAGAGGACCATCCAGCAACAATGGGGTTTGCCAAGGAGGGTGCTCCAGCCCCTCTATATGCTGGCTCCAAGGGATGGAGGTCATCACCAAGTACCTTCTGATGCCCAGCGCTGGAAGAGCTCCCTCAGATGGCCTGTCCATGAGCAAAGCCTCATCGGGCATCGACCAATGGGTGCAAAAGACACAGAGCAGGACATCTTGAAAAAGAGAGGAGCAGAAAGTAAGCTAGACATGAAGCTCTTGAGAAAGGTGGCTCAAAAGGATACGGAAAGGATTTTTAACAGTCCTCCAACAGACACTGGACGCACCTGTGAAGATAGAGATCCCCTGACAGGACAAGCCCTCCCCAAGCTGATCCGTCCTGGCCATGGTACAAGTCAAACCCGAAGAACTGCAGGCAAAGAGCCGAGGCACAAACATAAAACACCCAATTCACTTCAACACCATAAGTCACATCAATTCCAACCCTTACATACTCAAGACTTTCTCGCATCTCCTAAATAGGGCACAGCAACGCGTGCTGGGTACAGCTAGTTGACACTAAAATACAACACCGAGTGCAGCATTCTTCCGAATGAAGCAGAGTGTTTGAGGACCGGGACGTCCGTAGGGAGACCAAGGGGCCCATTTAGAAAGCGATCGTCCTCCTCACGCTGTTCTACGCCTGCAAAACGTGGACTGTCTACAGACGTCACACTCAACTCCTGGAACGATTCCATCAGCACTGCCTCCAAAAAAACCTGCAAATCTCTTGGGAAGACAGGCGGACAAATGTCAGCGTACTGGAAGAAGCAAAGACCACCAGCATCTGGTGTCATCAGTTGGGAGCCCCCCTTCTCCAGCACCAACCGCTGCTCTGAGATCAGAGTGAGGAGAGGGGCTAGGAGAGGCAGTTCTGTCTTGCCTACAGTGTCATCAGTTGGGAGCCCCCCCTTCCAACACCGGCCGCTGCTCTGGGATCAGAGGGGGGCCCCCGAGGGGGCGGTTCCATCTTGCCCCCAGTGTCATCGGTTGGGACCCCTCCAGCGCCGGTCACTGCTCTGGGATCGGAGTGGAGGCTGTTCCATCTTGCCTCAAGTGTCATCGGCTGGGAGCCCCCGGGCCCCAACCGCAGCTCTGGGATCGGAGTGAGGAGAGGGGCCAGGAAAGCAGTTCCATCTTGCCTCCTGCACTGTGCTTATCTATTATATAAATGGGTTCACGTCATGTGATGTATACCTCAAACAAAGAAACCATACAACGCAGAAACACAATACTTGCCAACAGAAATAGGCCTCAAGCAAGGTACGTTTGTAGCAAAGAAACTTTCCTCCCCAAAACCTAAAAGGCCCCAAAACAACGAATAAAACTAAACCTACATTTACCAGCATCCTCCGGGGCAGCCAAAGACTCACCCAGCCTCTACATTCTGAACAACATGATTGGCTGCCAATAGGCGGATTTGCATAACTGCTGCAATGGCCAGCCAACATGAAAATTCTGAACCATAATAAACTGCCAAAACAGAATAAGGAAAAGGCCTGAGCCCAACACAAACACCCAAATCACTTCCAACCGAAAATTTACACCCCAAAAAATCACAAACCACGCCCAAAATTGACAGTAAGGCTTCATTAACTTGATTTCCCTAACTAGCCCTCACTTACTGGGAAGCTGTTTACGCTCTAAATTGACAGTAAGACTTCATTAACTTGATTTCCCTAACTAGCCCTCACTTACTGGGAAGCTGTTTACGCTCTGAATTGACAGTAAGACTTCATTAACTTGATTCTCCCGACTAGGCCTCAGCTCATTGGCCATTGTGTATGGCCTGAATTGACAGTAAGGCTTCATTAACTTGCTGTTCCTAACTAGGCCTCAGCTCATGGGACATTGTGTATGGCCTGAATTTACAGTAACCTACCTTGGCACACAGAGCCCCGACCATGCATGATGGGACTTGAAGTACCACCATGGAAAACGGGATTTGTAGTACTTCAAAACCCATCATGCCCCACAGACCACTGTGGCCCAGAACCAAGACCAATAAAGACCCAACTTGGCACACCATGCCCCCCATGCCCCACACTCCATCCAACTGCAGTTTAGAGGAGGGCACACCGTGGATGATTGAACTTTCTCGCATCTCCTAAAAAGGGCACAGCAACGCGTGCCGGGTACAGCTAGTAGTATAATATTATAATAATCCTAAATATAGACTGGACCGACTATGTGACAAATGTTGTTGTCCTTGAGCAAGCAGGGATCACCAGCATTGGGGCCATGCTATTGAGAACACAGCTGCGCTGGGCAGGGCACATCTCTAGGATGGAGGACCACCGCCTCCCAAAGATACTACTCTATGGTGAACTCGCCACGGGTCAGTGCAAGAGAGGCGCCCCAAAAAAGAGATATAAGGACTCCCTGAAACAACATCTCAGGCTCGGCCAGATTGATCACCAACAATGGTCCACCCTGGCCTCACATCGGGAGGCATGGAGGCGCACTACCCACAATGCTGCGGCCTCTTTCGAGAAGACACGCCGAATGGGTCTCGAATAGAAAGGACAACGCAGAAAGAACCGCAACTTGGAAACAACATCACCCAAGGAGACTTTCCGCTGTGCTTTCTGCAACCGGACTTGCCTATCTCAGATTGGCCTTTTTAGTCATCAACGCGCTTGTAGTCCTTCCTAAGGATCTTTGTTTGCGAAGTAGTGCCGAGAGAATATAATGTATTGTATATACATATAATATTGATAATATTATACGGTAATACAATATAATACTACTAATCATATATTATAATTATATATTTTGTATTACATGTAATATTACTAATAATATTACAGTATAATGTTATAGTACAATGTAATATATACTATTAATATTGTGCTATGGCAATAATATAATATATTGTATTTACATTTTACTTATATGCCGCTCTGAGTCCCCTTCGGGGTGAGAAGGGCGGCATATAAAAGTCATAAATAAAATAAAATAAATTTAAGTGATGCTCCTCCGCCATCAACTCCGCTGGACCGGCCACGTTTTCCGAATGCCCGATAACCGTCTCCCAAAGTAGTCACTCTACTCCCAACTGAAGGATGGGAAACAATGTTGGTGGACAGGAAAAGAGATTGAAAGACAGGCTTAAAACCAACCTCAAAAACTGTGGCATAGACCCGAGAACTGGGAAGCTCTGGCCCTTGGAGGTCAGCTGTGACCAGCAGTGCTGCAGAATTCGAAGAGGCACAAATGGAGAGCGAAAGGGATAAACGTGCTTAAGAGGAAGGCGCGTCAAGCCAACCCTAACCGGGATCGCCTTCCATCTGGAAACCGATCCCCTCACTGCGGGCGAACATGCGGGTCGAGAATGAGGCTACACAACCACCTACCAACCCACCATCTGGAAGACCATCATCCTCGAGCTACGAGGGATCGCCTAAGTAAGTAAAAGTAAGTATCATCATTACTATTACTTCCTCCCAAACACATATCACAAAACAGGATATTGAAATCATGTTATTGATATTGATATCACAAAACCATGGAAACTGGAGGCTCAGCCTGCAGTTGGCTTTAGAATCCTCGGATTCAAATATTTCAGTTGGCGACTAACTGCCAAAGCAGAAGGATGTGTGAGAGAACTAGGGAGTCTGTTTAGCTAGCTGTCAGCGGTTTAAAGACTCTGGGTTTAATCTAAGCCTGACTCTACTCTGGGGAAAGGTAGTCACATCACGCTCTGGTCACATCCCGAATAGATTACTGCAACGCACTCTACGTGGGGCTGCCTTTGAAGACAGTTCGGAAATTACAACTAGTCCAACGGGCGGCAGCCAGATTACTAACTGGAGCTACATACAGGAGCATACCACCCCCTGTAGTGTCAGCTCCACTGGCTGCCGGTCCACCTCCGGGCTCAATTCAAAGTGCTGGTTTTGACCTTTAAAGCTCTATACCAGGGGTGCTCACACTTTTTCAGCATGCGAGCTACTTTTGAGCAACCAAGTTGAAAAGATTACCTGCCGTGGGCGCACGCGCCCCCCTGCGTGCGCTCTCGTGGGTGGCTTCTTATTAACTTGGTTGCTCACCGGATCGGGGGGGGAGGCGCTCCGATCCATGGCGCCTCTCGAGGCCCCCCGTCGCGCTTCCCTCGCCTGTCTCTCGCCCGGATCCATGGATCCGGGCGAGAGAGAGCCAAGGGGAGCGCACGGGGGGGCCTCCTCCTCCTCTGTCGCCTATGGCAGGGCAGAGGAAGGCGGCGCTGGGAGCGCGCGTGGGAGCATGCACGTGCAGGAACGCACATTGACCGGGTGAGGGCCTGAAGATCACCCGGATGAGGCCCAAAGATCATCCGGTCGATCGCAATCATCGTCTTGAGCACCCCTGCTCTATACGGTTCTGGCCCAGCTTACTTGTCCGAACGCAACTGCCGCTACATCCCACCTCGTAACTTAAGATCTTCCGGGGAGGCCCTGCTCTCGCTCCCGCCAACTTCGCAAATGCGGTGGGTGGGGACGAGAGAGAGGGCCTTCTCGGTTGTGGCTCCCCGTCTGTGGAATGCGCTTCCTAGCAACATACGTTCGACTCCATCCCTCCTGGCATTCAGGAAAAAAGTGAAATCCTGGCTGTGGGACCAGGCGTTTGCACACTAGCCCAAGGCAGCACTTTGGACTGGATTTTAATGGCAAGTTGGTGGATATGGCTCAATGCTCTTTTTATGGACGGAACACTGTTTTTAACTTAAATGAATGTGTATGATGTGTTAATGTTAATTGTATTTTAATGTATTTTAATGCTGAATGTTTTGGGGGGTTTTATATTGTATTTTACTGTGTATTTTAGGCCGCTCTGAGTCTCCCCTCGGGGGTTGAGAAGAGCGGGGTAAAAATGCTGGAAATAAAATAAATAGTGTAGGTGTGTAGCCTGCTAAGGAAGCAGTGGTTGTTAACGACCAGTAGAGAGTGTGTAAACTGCTGAGTCAGTAGTTTAGGAGTACAGTGGCTTTGTGTAGACTGTATCTCCATAGATAGCAACGTATAACTTACAATCTACCTCTAAGTTGATTGTAACCACCCAAGCTCTTGAACTCTTGAAACCTCCAAGCTCGAAACACTGTTTAAATAAACTTTACAGTTCTTTAAGAAAGACATCTCCTCTCCTGATTCCTTCACACACAAACCTCTAAAACCAATTCTTCCCAGTGGGTAGCCAAGTGTAGTGAATGGTGGCAGCAAGTGAAAATTAGAGAGATCCTCACAAAGTGGACGCACGCTGTAAGCTGTGTCTTCACAACAGTAAACACAGGTCGGAAGCTCAAACCGCTCCTGAGACAGACCTTAAGAGTCCAGTGAATGACAGGTGGCCATCTGTCGAGAGGGCTCGGGCGGAAGGGGGTAGGACTGGATGACCTTCGGGATCCCTTCCACTGTAGGGTGCCTATAATTCTCGCATAAGTAAGCCCCTTGGTGTCATTTACCTGAGTGTAAACTCGAAGAGGAAGCCGTCCCAGGCGGCCCGGATCCACCGGACGAGGAGGCTGCTGCCAATGCCGCTGGACCTTTGGGTGACCGTATGGCTCCAGCACCGCACTGCGCTGTGGAGGAAGGGAGGGAGGGAGGAAGAAAAGGCGGCCAAGGGTCAATGCCAGGGTACAAGAGGGAAGCCAGGACGTACGCATGCACGCACATACCCTGGGCACAATCTCCCTTCAGCAGAGACACCATCCATCTATTGCTATCTATCACTATATCTATATATCTGCTATATCTTATCTACCTATAGCTATATATCTTCTAAATCTCCTATATTTCTATAGCTATATCTTCTATCTATCTCTCTGTATCTATTATATAAAGGAGGTCCCGTCATGGAACGACCGTCCTAGGCAGAGAAACCTTACAAGGCAGAGACACCAAACTTGGCAACAAAAATAGGCCTCAGGCAAGGTAGGTTTTTAGCAAATAAACTCCCCCAAAAAAACCTAGAAGCCCCCCAAAACAACGATGCAAAAAAACTGCATTTCCCAGCATACTCCGGGGCTGCCAACAAATTTCCCGGCCTCTACATTCTGACAACATGATTGGTTGCCAGTGAGTGAGTATTTGCATAACGCCTCTATTGGCCAGCCAACATGAACATTCCGACCCATAATAAACTGGCAGAGGAGGATAGCGCAAAGGCCTGAGGCAGTCCCCAACACAAACACCCAATTCACTTCCCACATAAAAATTTAAACCCCTACAGGTTGTGACAGCTGTCAGCCTGGACAGCCTCAAGGCAGGATTAGACAGATTCATGGATACCAAGGGAATCAGTAGTTACTGAAATGGAATCCAAGTGCCACCTCTGTGTTGATTGAGGCAGGCAGGATTTCCCCGGGTACTGGTTGTGGGGGGTCGGAAGCAGGTGAGGGTTTTGCCCTCCTTTCTGCTAGAGATCCCCGTGTACAACTAGTGGGCCACTGTGTGACACAGAATGCTGGACTAGATGGGCTGAGGCCCGATTCAGCATGGCTCTTCTTATGTTCTTAAATCACAGACCAGGCCCAAAATTGACAGTAAGGCTTCATTAACTTGATTTCCCTGACTAGGCCTCACTTAATGGGATGCTGTTTACGCTCTGAATTGACAGTAAGGCTTCATTAACTTAATTTTCCCGACTAGGCCTCAGCTCATGGGACATTGTGTATGGCCTGAATTGACAGTAAGGCTTCATTAACTTGATTTTCCTGACTAGGCCTCACTTAATGGGATGCTGTTTAAGCTCTGAATTGACAGTAAGGCTTCATTAACTTGATTTTCCCGACTAGGCCTCAGCTCATGGGACATTGTGTATGGCCTGAATTGACAGTAAGGCTTCATTAACTTGATTTTCCTGACTAGGCCTCAGCTCATGGGACATGGTGTATGGCCTGAATTTACAGTAACCTACCTTGGCACACAGAGCCCCGATGACCCACGCTACATTCTACTGCAGTTTGGAGGAGGGTGGACCATGGATGATGGGATTTGATGTACCTCCATGGATTATGGGATTTGTAGTACTTTCAAACCCTTCATTCCCCACAGACCACTGTGGCCCAGAACCAAGACCGATAAAGACCCAACTTGGCACACAGTGCCCCCATGACCCACACTCCATCCAACTGCAGTTTAGAGGAGGGCACACCATGGATGATGGGATTTCAAGTACCTCCACTCACTTCCAAAGTAACCCACCCACACAAGCATCAACCTCTACATCAACACAGCAGACGGAAAGACAAAAAACATTGTATATCCACAAGCTATGCAGAAAGGCCAGCAACACCACACACCGACAACTCCACAGGACTTCAACACCCCACCCACCAGAACAACCCACAACAACACAGCCATGACCCCACCAAGACCGTAAGTCACATCAATTCCAACCCTTACATACTCAGACTTTCTCGCATCTCCTAAATAGGGCACAGCAACGCGTGCCGGGTACAGCTAGTTTTCTATATTATCTATCTCTCACTTTATCTATGTATCTTCTACCTATAGCTATATTTATATTTCTATCTATTCTGTCTTCTTTCTATCTATAGCTCTATCTTCTATCTACCTATCTATATATCTATAGCTATTTATCTATTTTGCTGTCTATATACAGCTATATCTATATCTTCTGTCTTCTTTCAATCTATAGCTATATCTCTATATCTTCTATTTACAGCTATATCTGTATTTCTACTTCTATCCATCTACAGCTATATCTATATGTCACACACACACACCTGCGCACATGCACACACATATATATCTTTTGTCTATAGCTATATCTATCCAGCAGAAACTGGATGGCCCTCTGTTGGGAAGGCTCGGATTGTGTCTTCTTGTGTTGTAGAAAGCAGTGGAAGTAGAAAGGTAGGTAGGAAAAAGAGGGAAGGAAGAAAGAGAGGGAGGGAGCCGCTCTGAGTCTCTTTTGGGAGAGATAAAGCAAGGTATAAATAAATATAGTAAATATAAGGCAAAGAGGGAGAAAGAAAAATAAACAAAGGGAGGGAGGGAAAATGAAGAAGGGAGGGAGAAAAGGAAGGAAGGAGAGGGATGGAGGGAGAAAGGAAAAGAAAGAAAGAAAAAAGGGAAGGAGAGGGAAGGGGTGGAGAAAGGAAGAAATGAGAGGAAGTAAAAGGATCGAAGGAAGGAAAGAAAGATGGAAGGAAGGGGAGGAAGGAAAGGATGGAAAGGGAAAGAGGGAAGGAAGGAATACAATAATGAGGGAGAGAGAAAAAGAAGGAAGGAAAAAGAAGGAAGAAAAAAGGAAGGAGAGGGAAGGGAGGGAGAAAGGAAAGAGAGAAGGAAGGAAGGAAAAAGGAAGAAAGGGAGGAAGGGGAGGAAGGAAAGGACGGAAAAGGAAAGAGCGAAGGAAGAAAAGAATGAAGGAGGAAGAAAAAGAAGGAAGGAAAGGGAAAGAGGGAAGAAGGGAAGGAAAAAGGAAGGAAAGAATGAGAGGAAGGGAGAAAGGAAATGAAGGAAAGGGAAAGAGAGAGGGGGGAAAAGGAAAAAAGGGAGAGAAAAGGAAGGAAGGAGAGGGAAGGAGGGAGAAAGGAAAGGAGGGAAAGAAAAAAGGAAAGGAAGAAAAAAGGAAGGAAGGAATGAGAGGGAGGGAGAAAAGGAAGAAAGAAGGGAGGAAGGGGAGAAAGGATAGGACGGAAATGGAAAGAGGGAAGGAAGAAAGAAAATGAGAGAGGGAGAAAAAGGATGGAAAGGGAAAGAGGGAGGAAGGAAGAAAGGAAAAAGGAAGGAATGAGGGAGGGAGAAAGGAAATGAATGAAAGGGAAAGGGAGAGGGGAAAAGGAAAAAGGAGGGAGAATGGAAGGAAAGGGAAAGAGATAGGGAAGGAAGGAATGAGGGAGGGAAGAAGGAAGGAAGGAGGGAAAAGAAAAAAGAAATCAGGGAGGGAGAGATGAAAGGAAGAAAGAAATGAGGAAAAAGGAAGGGGAGGAAGAGGGGAAGGGCCCTGGCTGGGGTCTCCCTACTCCAGGGTCCAACAAGGAGCCCCCCCCTCTGTGTCCCGCCCCTCCCACCCACCTCTTGGCCATGAGGTAGTAGCGGTCCACGGGGGTCCCCAGGGCCACGTTGATGCCCCGGACGGTGTTGATGTTGCGGAAGACCAGCAGCATGGAGCGGGGGAGGTCCTTGAGGACGCGCATGATGCGGTCGAAGCGGTTCTTGGCCATGTCCTGCATGTAGGCCGCCTCCTCCCCCGTCAGGACGTTGGACAGCGCCAGCTCCGCCATGTTGATGGGCCGCTGCAGCAGGATCTCGCAGAAGAGGAAGTAGTCCTCGCCTGGGAGGGAAAGTGAAGTGGGATGCATCTACATGGTGGAACTATTGTGGTTTGACACCACTTTCACTTCAATTGCTCATAATGATGGAATCCTGAGATCTGTAGCTTTGCAAGCTCTTGAGCCTTCTCTGCATACTATAATTCCCATGATTTCATACCATTGAGACAAGCAGTTGAAGTGGTGTGAAACTGCATTCAATCTCCAGTGAAGATGCACCCTTTGACTACAGAAAGAGACAAAGTTTGGCTTTGATAATATTAGAAGACCATCGGTGAACTGAAATTTAAGCCTCTGGAAAGGTTTTTAATTGCTTTTAAGGGCTTTAAGGGCAAGGACGCAGCCAACGAGTAGAATGGCTAGGCCAAACATCTGAAAAATCTCTCCTTGAGTGCGGAGTACCCCAAGGCGCCATATTATCACCTATGCTGTTCAATATTTATGTCCGGCCTCTCGCTGGATTAGTCCGAGCTTTGGGCTGGAATGTTACCAGTATGCCGACGACACTTAGCTCCTCCTAAAGTTAGAACCTGTAGCAACCTCGGTGCCTGACAACTTTGCCCAGTGCCTGGGAGCAGTGACGAGATGGCTGCGGGCCCACAAACTGAAGGTAAATCCAGCAAAGACTGAAATTCTCTGGCCAGGCCGCCCATCAGAACTAGTCAATCCCCTTTGAAGGGGAACCGCTGACTCCATCTTCCACTGTGAAGAGCCTCGGTGTCGTCCTGGACTCTAAAATGACGATGGAGGCCCAGATCGCCTCCACGAGCAAAAGGGCCTTCTTCCACCTCGCTCAAGCGAGGCAACTGGCGCCTATCTACCAACGGAGGCGCTGGCCACGGTGATTCATGCCACGGTTACATCAAGGCTGGACTATTGCAACGCTTTATACTTGGGTCTATTAGATCGATGCCTTCCCTCCTTTCCTTCAGAAAAAAGGTAAAAACGTGGCTGTGGGACCAGGCATTTAGTTAGATACTGGACAAATGGCGGACATTAACTGATAAAACTATTGAAATGGACTGCAGATTGACATGGTTAACTTGAATATGGAACTGGAGTGTGTTTTGTGTAATTAATATTATTTAATAGGTTAATCTATTTTAATGTATTTTACAATGCAATTGTTGTTTATTGTTGTTATGAAATGTTGTTAGCCGCCCTGAGTCCTCCTTCCGGGGTAGAGAAGAGCGGGTTACAAATGATTGAAATAAATAAATATAATAAATCAGTGCATTTCTTATGCAGGGTGATGATAACTGCGTCTCGGAGATCTGATGGCAGGTCACCTTTTCCCCAGCAACTCTGATGTTTATACGCACAGCCTTTCTCCAACCAGATGCACAGAACGATTGACTTATGACGACACCCCAAAGGCCCCACAAAGGCGCTGCACCCACCTTTCACTCCCAGTTGCTTGGAGTAACGCTGCATCTTGACTTTGTCCCGGAGGATGATGGCCCTCCACAGCTTGCAAAGGGCTTCCTGTTCCTGCAAGAAAAAAACACAAGGGCATCATTATGGCTCCTCCTTAAAGGGCCAGCGCAGAGCTTCCCAACATATTTATTTATTTATTTAAAATTTTTGTACCCCGACCTTCTCACCTCCATGGAGGGACTCAGACCGGCTTACAGCAATATTCAATGCCATACAAATTTAAAACATCTTAAAATGGAATATTAAAATACATAAAAACAGAAATGCATAAAAACCACATTGCCATTAACATATCATGATGCATTGTTTAGACGTGCATCGTTTCGCGACACAGTAATTCAGCTTGATTAGCAAACCAGAGGTTAAGGCAACCCCAGAAAGGAGAGGCAGGCTATACATAACGTAGTAGTAGTAGTAGTAGTAGTAATAATAATAATAATAATAATAATAATATGTAATACAGTTTTTGTTCCTGGCTTATAAATGCCATTATAAATGCATTATTACGGGTCCTTCTTAAAGGGCCAGCGCAGAGCTTCCTAAACATATCATGATGCATTGTTTAGACGTGCATCGCTTGTGACACAGCAGTTCAGTTAGCAAAGACAAGAAGTATAACAATAACAACAAATAATAATATGTAATATGCTTTTTTTCCTGGGTTATCAATAGCGTTTCCTAATTGTTTCTTTCATTAAAGCGTGGGAAAAGTTTACTAAACTGCCCAAACTTTTGTTTTTGCGGCCTGCACATTGAAAGGTTACAAATGGCATATCTTTATTAAGGAAAATTACAAAAGTTTTGGGGCTGTGGTGGTGCAATGGGTTAAACCTTTGTGCTGCTGAACTGCTGACCTGAAGGTCGGCAGTTTCTAATCCACAGGATGCAGTGAGCTCCCGCTGTTAGCTCTAGCTCCTGTCAACCTAGCAGTCTAAAAACATGAAAATGTGAGTAGATAAAGAGACTTCACTGGTCTCCTAGGTCATCTAGTTGAAGGGGACCCCCCAGAGGACATCTAGTCACTACTTAAGATCAGGAGTTGTGGAGGGCCAAAGGTCAGGGGAGGGCCAAAGGTCAGGGGCCACTGACCTTATGTCAGTGATTTTCAACCTTTTTTGAGCCGTGGCACATTTTTTACATTTACAAAATCCTGGGGCACACCACCAACCAAAATGACACAAAATGACACTCTAACACAGTGGTTCTCAACCTTCCCAATGCCACGACCCCTTAATACTGTTCCTCATGTTTGGTGACCCCCAACCATAAAATCATTTTGTTGCTACTTCATAACTGTAACTTTGCTACTGTTATGAATCATCATCATGTAAAATATTGGATGTATTTTCATTCACCGGACCACATTTGGCACAAATACCTGATACTTCCAAGTTTGAATACTGGTGGGGTTGTGTGGGTTGATTTTGTCATTTGGGAGGCATAGTTGCTGGGATGTATAGTTCACTGACAATCAAAGAGCATTCTGAACTCCACCAACGATGGAGTTGAACCAAACTTGGCACACAGAACTCCCATGAGTGACCAACAGAAAATACTGGAAGGGTTTGGTGGGCATTGACCTTGACTTTTGGAGTTGTAGTTCGCCTACATCCAGAGAGCATTGTGGACTCAAACAATGGTGGATCTGGACCAAACTTGGCATGAATAGTCAAGATGCCCAAAGGTAAACACTGATGGAGTTTGGGGNNTAGAAGATATAAAATCTGTAGATAGGTATAGCTATAGATAGATTTTATAGATGTAAACTATAGATAGCCAGGATATATAGATATAGATAGAAGATATAGAATATATAGTCAGACATAGCTATGGAAGATGTAATGATAGAAGATATGTAGATACAGCAAGATAGAAGATATATAGATGTAAGTATAGATAGCTATAGATAGAAGATATAGAGTATGTAAAGACAGATATAGCTATTAGGATATACATAGCTATAGATAGAAGATAAATAGATTTAGCTATAGATAGAAATAGTAGAAGATATGTGTAGGTAGGTACAAGTAATAGAAGATATAGAAAATAGATATAGCTAAAGATAGAAGGTATGATAGGTATCAATTATATACAGATAGCTATATCTATATACCTTCTATCTTTAGCTGTATCTATCTTCTATATCTAGATAGAGAAGATATAGATGGTACTAGCTGCACCGCACGCATTGCTGTGCCTATTTAGAGATGAAAGCCTGTAAGGGTTGGAATTGTTATTGGTGTATGGTGTTGTTGGGGCCCTGGGCTGGGTTGTTGTGGGGTGTTCTGGGGGTGGGATGTTGAAGTCCTGGGGAGTTGTTGGTGTGGTGTGTTGCTGGCGTTCTGCAGAGCTTGTGGATATACAAGGGTTTTTGTCTTTCCGGCTGCTGTGTTGATGTAGAGGTTGATGCTTGAAGTTAACTTTGGAAGTGAGTGGAGCTACTTGAAATCCCACTATCCATGGTGTTTCCTCCTCTGAACTGCAGTCGGATGGAGTGTGGGTCATGGGGGCATTGTGTACCAAGTTTGGTCTTTATCGGTCTTGGTTCTGGGCCACAGTGGTCTGTGGGGAATCATGGGTTGTGAGTAGTACAAATCCCATTATCCATGGAGGTACTTCAAGTCCCATAATCCATGGCCCACCCTCCTCCAAACTGTAGTAGAATGTAACGTGGGTCATAGGGGCTCTGTGTGCCAAGGTAGGTTACTGTAAATTCAGGCCATACACAATGTCCCATGAGCTGAGGCGTAGTCGGGAACAGCAAGTTAATGAAGCCTTACTGTCAATTCCAGAGCGTAAAACAGCATTCCATTAAGTGAGGCCTAGTCAGGAAATTAAGTTAATGAAGCCTTACTGTCAATTTTGGGGCGTGGTCTGTGATTTGTAGGGGTGTAAATTTTCTGTGGGTAGTGAATTGGGTGCTTGTGTTTGTGCCTCAGCCCTTTGCCTTATCCTCCTCTGACAGTTTATTATGGGTTGGAATGTTCATGTTGGCTGGCCAGTACAGGAGTTATGCAACCGCCCTTATTGGCAGCCAATCATGTCAGAATGTAGAGGCTGGGAGAGTCGTTGGCAGCCCCGAGGATGCTGGGAAATGTAGTTTTACTCATTGTTTGGGGGCCTTTTAGGTTTTTTTTTAGGGAGTTTCTTTGCTACAAACCTACCTTGCTTGAGGCCTATTTCTGTTGGCAAGTTTGGTGTTTCTGCGTTGTAAGGTTTCTCTGTTTGGGACTGTCGTTCCATGACGGGAACCCCTTTATATAATAGATGTAGATCGATACACCTATAGATAGAAGGTATAGAAGAGAATAGATATAGGGAGGGAGGGGTGGAGGTAGGGAGTGATGGAGGGGGGGATGGATGAAGGGATGGAGGTAGGGAGTGATGGGTGGAGGGAGGGAGTGATGGGTGGAGGTAGGGAGGGATGGAGGGAGGTATGGAGGTAGGGAGTGATAGGTGGAGGGAGGAATGGAGGTAGGAGGGATGGGCGGAGGGAGGGATGGATGGAGGGGTGGATGGAGGTAGGGGTGGAGGGATGGGTGGATGGAGGGAGTGATGGCTGGAGGGAGGAAGGGAGGGAGGGACAGACAGTGCCTCTGCTGATAGGAATCATGCCCAGGGCCTCTCTCTGTGCCGTCCTAGGCAACCATCATCCATAATTAAAGTCTGGGCCTAGGTTTTCCTTTATGCACTTCCACTCCCAGTTGAGGGATTCTGGGAGGGACAATCCCCAAAAAGCACCTTTCCCTATACTCTGGAAGGTCTTCCTTGCAACGTTTAGGGAAAAGAGCGCATCTTGTGCCTGCCTGTATCTTCAAGAGTCTTGTGGACTCATGGCCAACCCATGCATGAATGCCTCCTCGGAGGTGATTTTGTCACTTCCTGTCTCTGAAAGGGAGCCTATGACATCCATCCGGGTCTCCTATCAAAGGAAATCAGGCTTGGTCACTAGCTGTTGCTGTAGGACTTTATTGATTAAAAAAAATACTATTGTGTTTCCCAGTCCATGGATGGGCGCGGATGAGAGAGGTCGGATTGGCCCAGGCTCGGAAGCCCCTTCCTAGGCCTGCAAAAACTCATAGATCTGGTCTTGCTCTTCGGTGTCCTTCAGGAAGCCGACAAACACCAGGAAACGCAGGAAAGAGGTAGTGAGCTTCACGGAGGTCACTTGGACCCTGGATAGGAAGAAGGAGCAAATGGTCAGCATTGGTCATAAGTGCAGAACCTTAAATGGAAAGGGCCCCCAAAGGTCATCCAGTCCAATTTCTGGAGTAGAACAACTTCCAAAGGAAGGACCGCACACTTAAACTGGAAATGACATTTTGAAACCAGGAACAATAATATTCATAACCACCACCACCTAACTTATAACCATAACATGTATGGGGGACACAACGAACCTTAAAATACTTGAGTTCATCTATTGGACAGATGGCAAGCTATTTAACCCTCAGCAGACTGAAAGCCAAAACCAAGGTCACAACAACATTTGTTACAGAACTCCAATATGCTGACGACATCTGTGCGCATTCAGAAGAAGACCTACAAGCCACTCTAAACACCTTCGCAGGCCATGGAGATTAGTTCAGCCATGGAGACTCCATTTTGGGGCAAAACACACTCTCATGCCAATAATAATAATAATAATAATAATAACAACAATGACGACAACAATAAATTTTGTTAACCCAGGGTTCAAATCCCTACTCAGGCATGGAATCTCCAACTTTGGGCAAAGCACCCCCCTCATGCAATAATAATAATAATAATATAACAATACAACATTTTATTTACCCAGGAGACCAAGATGATAATTATGATTATATATAGAACTCCAATATGCTGATGACGACATTGTCTGTGCGCATTCAGAAAAATACCTACAAGCTACTCTAAACATCTTCGCAGAAGCATACAAGAAGCTCAGCCTCTCATTGAACATCAAGAAAACCAATGTGCTCTTCCAGCAGTCACCAGCCAATCCCCCTCCAATGCCAGAAATACAGCTTAATGGTGTAACATGAGAAAATGTGGACCATTTCCGCTCCCTTGGCAGCCACCTCTCCACCAAAGTCAACATCGACACTGAAATACAACACCGCCTGAGCTCTGCGAGTGCAGCATTCTTCCGAATGAAGCAGAGAGTGTTTGAGGACCGGGACATCCGTCGGGAGACCAAGGGGCTTGTTGATAAAGCGATCGTCCTCCCAACCCTGTTCTATGCCTGCAAAACGTGGATTCTCTACAGACGTCACACTCAACTCCTGGAACGATTCCATCAGCGCTGCCTCCAAAAAAACCTGCAAATCTCTTGGGAAGACAGGCGGACAAATGTCAGCGTACTGGAAGAAGCAAAGACCACCAGCATCTGGTGTCATCAGTTGGGAGCCCCCCTTCTTCAGCACCAACCGCTGCTCTGAGATCAGAGTGAGGAGGGGGGCTAGGGGAGGCAGTTCTGTCTTGCCTACAGTGTCATCAGTTGGGAGCCCCCCCTTCCAGCACCGGCCGCTGCTCTGGGATCAGAGGAGGGCCCCCGAGGGGGCGGTTCCATCTTGCCCCCAGTGTCATCGGTTGGGACCCCTCCAGCGCCGGTCGCTGCTCTGGGATCGGAGTGGAGGCAGTTCCATCTTGCCACAAGTGTCATCGGCTGGGAGCCCCCCCCCCCCGGGCGCCAACTGCAGCTCTGGGATCGGAGTGAGGAGAGGGGCCAGGAAAGCAGTTCCATCTTGCCTCCTGCACTGTGCTTATAGTATAATATTATAATAATCCTAAATATAGGCTGGACCGACTATGTAACAAATGTTGCTGTCCTTGAGCAAGCAGGGATCACCAGCGTTGAGGCCATGCTATTGAGAACACAGCTGCACTGGGCAGGACACGTCTCTAGGATGGAGGGTCACCGCCTCCCAAAGATACTACTCTACGATGAACTCGCCACGGGTCAGCGCAAGAGAGGCGCCCCCAAAAAAAGATATAAGGACTCCCTGAAACAACATCTCAGGCTCGGCCAGATTGATCACCAACAATGGTCCACCCTGGCCTCACATCGGGAGGCATGGAGATGCACTTTCCACAATGCTGCGGCCTCTTTCGAGAAGACACGCCGAATGGGTCTAGAAGAGAAAGGACAACGCAGAAAGAACCGCAACTCGGAAACAACATCACCCAAGGAGACTTTCCGCTGTGCTTTCTGCAACCGGACTTGCCTATCTCAGATTGGCCTTTTTAGTCATCAAGGCGCTTGTAGTCCTTCCTAAGAATCTTCGTTTGTGAAGTAGTGCCGAGTGAACGTGCTTAAGAGGAAGGCGCGTCAAGCCAACCCTAACCGGGATCGCCTTCCATCTGGAAACCGATCCCCTCACTGCGGGCGAACATGCGGGTCGAGAATGAGGCTACACAACCACCTACCAACCCACCATCTGGAAGACCATCATCCTCGAGCTACGAGGGATCGCCTAAGTAAGTAAAAGTAAGTATCATCATTACTATTACTTCCTCCCAAACACATATCACAAAACAGGATATTGAAATCATGTTATTGATATTGATATCACAAAACCATGGAAACTGGAGGCTCAGCCTGCAGTTGGCTTTAGAATCCTCGGATTCAAATATTTCAGTTGGCGACTAACTGCCAAAGCAGAAGGATGTGTGAGAGAACTAGGGAGTCTGTTTAGCTAGCTGTCAGCGGTTTAAAGACTCTGGGTTTAATCTAAGCCTGACTCTACTCTGGGGAAAGGGTAGTCACATCACGCTCTGGTCACATCCCGAATAGATTACTGCAACGCACTCTACGTGGGGCTGCCTTTGAAGACAGTTCGGAAATTACAACTAGTCCAACGGGCGGCAGCCAGATTACTAACGGGAGCTACATACAGGGAGCAGACCACCCCCCTGTTGTGTCAGCTCCACTGGCTGCCTGTCCACTTCCGGGCTCGATTCAAAGTGCTGGTTTTGACCTTTAAAGCTCTATACCAGGGGTGCTCACACTTTTTCAGCATGCGAGCTACTTTTGAGCAACCAAGTTGAGAAGATTACCTGCCGCGGGTGCACGTGCGCTCTCGTGGGCGGCTTCTTATTAACTTGATTGCTCAACGGATCGGGGGGGGGCAGGCGCTCCGATCAATGGCGCCTCTCGAGGGCCCCCGTTGCGCTCCCCTCGCCTGTCTCTCGCCCGGATCCATGGATCCGGGCGAGAGACAAGAGAGGGGAACGCGTGGGGGCCCTCCTCCTTCGCCACCCTGCCCTAGGCGACAGAGGAGGAGGAGGCCCCCCGCGCGCTCCCCTCGCCACACGTTCGCCCCGATCCATGGATCCGGGCGAGAGAGAGGCAAGGGGAGCGCACGGGGCCTCCTCCTCTGTCGCCTAGGGCAGGGCAGAGTAAGGCGGCGCTGGGAGCGCGCGCGGGAGCGTGCACGCGCAGGAACGTGCATTGACCGGGTGAGGGCCTGAAGATCACCCGGATGAGGCCCAAAGATCACCCGGTCGATCGCAATCACTGTCTTGAGCACCCCTGCTCTATACGGTTCTGGCCCAGCTTACTTGTCCGAACGCAACTGCCGCTACATCCCACCTCGTAACTTAAGATCTTCCGGGGAGGCCCTGCTCTCGCTCCCGCCAACTTTGCAAATATGGTTGGTGGGGACGAGAGAGAGGGCCTTCTCGGTGGTGGCTCCCCGTCTGTGGAATGCGCTTCCTAGCAACATACGTTTGACTCCATCCCTCCTGGCATTCAGGAAAAAACGTGAAATCCTGGCTGTGGGACCAGGTGTTTGCACACTAGCCCAAGGCAGCACTTTGGACTGGATTTTAATGGCAAGTTGGTGGATATGGCTCAATGCTCTTTTTATGGACGGAACACTGTTTTTACTTAAATGAATGTGTATGATGTGTTAATGTTAGTTGTATTTTAATGTATTTTAATGCTGAATGTTTTGGGGGGTTTTATATTGTATTTTACTGTGTATTTTAGGTCGCTCTGAGTCTCCCTCGGGGTTGAAGAGCGGGGTAAAAATGCTGGAAATAAAATAAATAGTGTAGGTGTGTAGCCTGCTAAGGAAGCAGTGGTTGTTAACGACCAGTAGAGAGTGTGTAAACTGCTGAGTCAGTAGTTTAGGAGTACAGTGGCTTTGTGTAGACTGTATCTCCATAGATAGCAACGTATAACTTACAATCTACCTCTAAGTTGATTGTAACCACCCAAGCTCTTGAACTCTTGAAACCTCCAAGCTCAAACACTGTTTAAATAAACTTTACAGTTCTTTAAGAAAGACATCTCCTCTCATGATTCCCTCACACACAAGTCTCTAAAACCAATTCTTCCCAGTGGGTAGCCAAGTGTAGTGAATGGTGACAGCAAGTGAAAATTAGAGTTATCCTCACAAAGTGGACGCACGCTGTAAGCTGTGTCTTCACAACAGTAAACACAGGTCGGAAGCTCAAACCGCTCCTGAGACAGACCTTAAGAGTCCAGTGAATGACAGGTGGCCATCTGTCGAGAGGGCTCGGGCGGAAGGGGGTAGGACTGGATGACCTTCGGGATCCCTTCCACTGTAGGGCGCCTATAATTCTTGCATAAGTAAGCCCCCTGGTGCCATTTACCTGAGTGTAAACTCGAAGAGGAAGCCGTCCCAGGCGGCCCGGATCCAGCGGACGAGGAGGCTGCTGCCAATGCCGCTGGACCTTTGGGTGACCGTATGGCTCCAGCACCGCACTGCGCTGTGGAGGAAGGGAGGAAGGGAGGAGGAAGAAAAAGGCGGCCAAGGGTCAATGCCAGGGTACAAGAGGGAAGCCAGGACGCACGCACGCACGCACATACCCTGGGCACAATCTCCCTTCAGCAGAGACGCCATCCATCTATTGCTATCTATCAATCTACTATATCTTATCTACCTATAGCTATATATCTTCTAGATCTCCTATATTTCTATAGCTATATCTTCTATCTATCTCTCTGTATTTTCTATATTATCTATCTCTCACTTTATCTATATATCTTCTATTTATAGCAATATTTATATTTCTATCTATTCTGTCTTCTTTCTATCTATAGCTCTATCTTCTATCTACATATCTATATATCTATAGCTATTTATCTATTTTGCTGTCTATACATAGATATATCTATAGCTTCTGTCTTCTTTCAATCTATAGCTATATCTATATATCTTCTATTTACCGCTATATCTATATCTCTACTTCTATCCACCTACAGCTATATCTATCTATATGTCACACACACCTGCACACACACATATATCTTTTGTCTATAGCTATATCTATCCAGCAGCAACTGGATGGCCCTCTGTCGGGAAGGCTCGGATTGTGTCTTCTTGTGTTACAGAAAGCAGTGGAAGTAGAAAGGTAGGCAGGAAAAAGAGGGAAGGAAGAAAGAAAGGGAGGGAGGGAGACAGGAAGAAAGAAGAGGGAGGGAGCCGCTCTGAGTCTCTTTTGGGAGAGATAAAGCGAGGTATAAATAAATATAGTAAATATAATAATAAGGCAAAGAGGGAGAAAGAAAAACAAACAAAGGGAGGGAGGGAAAAATGAAGGGAGGGAGAAAAGGAAGGGAGGAGAGGGAAAGAGGGAGAAAGGAAAGGAAAGAAAGAAAAAAGGGAAGGAGAGGGAAGGGGTGGAGAAAGGAAGAAATGAGAGGAAGTAAAGGGATCGAAGGAAGGAAAGAAAGATGGAAGGAAGGGGAGGAAGGAAAGGATGGAAAGGGAAAGAGGGAAGGAAGGAATAAAAGAATGAGGGAGAGAAAAAAGGAAGGAGAGGGAAGAGAGGGAGAAAGGAAAAGATGAGAGGGAGGGAGAAAGGAAAGAGAAGGAAGGAAGGAAAAACGAAGAGAGGGAGGAAGGGGAGGAAGGAAAGGACGGAAAAGGAAAGAGCGAAGGAAGAAAAGAATGGAGGAAGAAAAAGAAGGAAGGAAAGGGAAAGAGGGAAGAAGGGAAGGAAAAAGGAAGGAAAGAATGAGAGGGAGGGGGAAAGGAAATGAAGGAAAGGGAAAGAGAGGGGAAAAGGAAAAAGGAGGGAGAATGGAAGGAAAGGGAAAGAAAGGAAGGAAGGAGAGGGAAGGAGGGAGAAAGGAAAGGAAGGAAAGCAAAAAGGAAAGGAAGAAAAAAGGAAGGAAGGAATGAGAGGGAGGGAGAAAAGGAAGAAAAAAGGAAGGAAGGGGAGGAAGGAAAGGACAGAAAAGAAAAGAGCGAAGGAAGAAAAGAATGAAGGAGGAAGAAAAGGAGGGAAAGAGGGAAGAAGGGAAGGAAAAAGGAAGAAAAGAATGAGAGGGAGGGAGGAAGGGGAGAAAGGATAGGACGGAAAGGGAAAGAGGGAAGGAAGAAAGAAAATGAGAGAGGGAGAAAAAGAAGGAAGGAAAGAAAGGGAAAGAGGGAAGAAGGGAAGGAAAAAGGAAGGAAAGAATGAGGGAGGGAGAAAGGAAATGAAGGAAAGGGAAAGGGAGAGAGGGGAAAAGGAAAAAGGAGGGAAAATGGAAGGAAAGGGAAAGAAATAGGGAAGGAAGGAATGAGGAAAAAGGAAGGGGAGGAAGAGGGGAAGGGCCCTGGCTGGGGTCTCCCTACTCCAGGGTCCAACAAGGAGCCCCCCCCTCTGTGTCCCGGCCCCCTCCCACCCACCTCTTGGCCATGAGGTAGTAGCGGTCCACGGGGGTCCCCAGGGCCACGTTGATGCCCCGGACGGTGTTGATGTTGCGGAAGACCAGCAGCATGGAGCGGGGGAGGTCCTTGAGGACGCGCATGATGCGGTCGAAGCGGTTCTTGGCCATGTCCTGCATGTAGGCCGCCTCCTCCCCCGTCAGGACGTTGGACAGCGCTAGCTCCGCCATGTTGATGGGCCGCTGCAGCAGGATCTCGCAGAAGAGGAAGTAGTCCTCGCCTGGGAGGGAAAGTGAAGTGGGGTGCATCTACATGGTGGAACTATTGTGGTTTGACACCACTTTCACTTCAATTGCTCATGATGATGGAATCCTGGGATCTGTAGCTTTGCAACCTCTTGAGCCTTCTCTGCATACTATAATTCCCATGATTTCATACCATTGAGACAAGCAGTTGAAGTGGTGTGAAACTGCATTCAATCTCCAGTGAAGATGCACCCGCCCGACTACAGACAGAGACAAAGTTTGGCTTTGATAATATTAGAAGACCATCGGTTAACTGAAATTTAAGCCTCTGGAAAGGTTTTTAATTGCTTTTAAGGGCTTTAAGGGCGAGGACGCAGCCAACGAGTAGAATGGCTAGGCCAAACATCTGAAAAATCTCTCCTTGAGTGCGGAGTACCCCAAGGCGCCATATTATCACCTATGCTGTTCAATATCTATGCCCGGCCTCTCGCTGGACTAGTCCGGAGCTTTGGGCTGGAATGGTACCAGTATGCCGACGACACTTAGCTCCTCCTAAAGTTAGTACCTGTAGCAACCTCGGTGCCTGACAACTTTGCCCAGTGCCTGGGAGCAGTGACGAGATGGCTGCGGGCCCACAAACTGAAGGTAAATCCAGCAAAGACTGAAATTCTATGGCCGGGCCGCCCATCAGAACTAGTCAATCCCCTTCGAAGGGGAACCGCTGACTCCATCTTCCACTGTGAAGAGCCTCGGTGTCGTCCTGGACTCTAAAATGACGATGGAGGCCCAGATCGCCTCCATGAGCAAAAGGGCCTTCTTCCACCTACGCCAAGCGAGGCAACTGGCGCCCTATCTACCAACGGAGGCGCTGGCCACGGTGATTCATGCCACGGTTACATCAAGGCTGGACTATTGCAACGCTTTATACTTGGGTCTACCTCGGTCAGTAACTCGCAAGCTCCAGACTGTATGGAATGCTGCCGCCAGGCTCCTCACAAAAACACCTATGAGGTGTCACATAACGCCTTCCTTACAGCATTTACACTGGCTGCCGGTCAAGTACAGAGTCCTTTATAAGGCCCTGACACTTAAGGCCTTGCGGGGCCAGGGTCCTACATACCTAAAAGACCGTCTGATACCACCTACCCATCTGAGAGCACCACGGCCAGCCTACGAGAACCTTCTCTGTGTCCCGGGTCTGAGAGAGGCCCATTTGGAGCCCACGAGACAGAGATCTTCTTCCGTTGGCCCCTGTCCTGTGGAACTCTCTGCCGCCAGACCAAAGAGCCATCTTCGACCTGCCTTCATTTCTGGGCGGCACTTAAGACATGGCTTAAGTGACAATCAGTGACCTGGAACCTGTCTATTCCCATATTTTAACATTTTAATATTTTAACATTTTAATATTTTAGTATTGTAGATGCCAAGCTGTGTAACTCGCCCGGAGCACATTTGTGGAGGGCCACTCATAAATAATAAAATTAGTTAGTTAGTTATTTTTCTAATTCTGCTCATGTGTAATTCCATTTTACTTTTTGCGTATCTATTACTCCAGTGTTTCCCAACCAGTGTGCCGTGGCACACTAGTGTGCCATGAGCGATGATCACGTGTGCCGTGGGAAATGGGAACCTCCAATCCCCTTTCTTCCCCCTCCTGCCAAACACTTTTTCTTCTCCACTCGGGCTCCCTTCTTCCCAGCCTCACTCTGCTCGCTTTGCCTCACTTTGCTCACGCTGCCGCTTCTGCGGGAGGGAGGAAGACGTGACCCATGTGGGTGCTACTGCGCACTCGCCCCATGTTTTTCTCCCTCCCCTCCACAGTGCTCTCTGGATATAGGTGAACTACAACTTGAAAACTCAAGGTCAATGCCTACCAAACTCTTATAGTATTTTATCTTGGTTATGGCAGCCGGCTGAAGGTGAACCCATCGAAGACGGAGATCTTGTGGCCCGGTCGCCCTGGGCTGGATGAGTGCCGGTTGCCCACCCTGGATGGCGAGCAACTTAGCCCGTCATCCCTTGTTAAGAGCTTGGGTGCCCAATTGGACCCTTTGCTGTCCATGGAGACCCAGGTCTCCATGGTCAGCAAAACCTCGTTCTACCATCTACGACAGGCTAGGAGACTGGCACCCTACCTGTCCAGGGATGACGTGGCCACAGTGATCCAAGCAACGGTCATCTCGAGATTGGACTACTGTAACGCCCTCTACGTTGGCCTTCCCCTGTCGACAATCCGGAAACTCAAGCTGGTGTAGAATGCCGCTGCTCGCTTGCTGGTGGGAGCACCAGTGAGGGAGCACATCACTCCCATCCCACGGCAACTGCTCTGGCTTCCCATTGAGTACCGAATTGCCTTCGAGGTGTTAGTGTTAACCTTTAAGGCCTTACACGGTCTAGGGCCTGCGTACCTGAGGGACCACCTTACCTCGTATGTCCCCCCGAGATCACTACGCTCAGAAGAGCAGAACTTGTTACTTGTTCCAGCAATCCGCTCATCCCACCTTTCCACAACCAGGCAGCGAGCCTTTTCTGCTGCGGCCCGTGTGTTGTGGAATTCCCTTCCAGGCGACACTCGAGCGATCCCAGAGCGCGTCCCTTTTCGAAGGGCTTGCAAGACCGCCCTCTTTAGATTGGCCTTTAATTAACTCTGGTCTGGCGTGTTTTATGCTTCGAGTCTAAGGAATCTATAATTCCTGGGAATTTTTACTACTGATACATTGTTTAATGTTTTTATGTTTCTACGTTTTATGTTTATTGTATGTTACATGTTTTATAATATGCTGCATGTTTTATTGTATGTTGTGATCCGCCCCGAGCCTGTAGGGAGGAGCGGAATATAAGATTGAATAAATAAATAAATAGTTTTGTGTGGGAAGTTTGATTCCATTCCATCATTGGTGGAGTTCGGAATGCTCTTTGATTGCGGGTTAACTATAACTCCCAGCTGTTGAGCAAGACCTTCGTGTGTGTCTTTCTGCCATTCCTGCCAGGATATCTATGTTGTGTTCATCGAAACAGGCCCAGGGTTCACCCTGAGTGTATAAATACATTTAAAAACATATTAACTATAAGTATTACTGTGCTAAGAGTGTCATTTTGTGTCATTTTGGTTGGTGGTGTGCCCCAGGATTTTGTAAATGGAAAAAAATATGCCGCGGCTCAAAAAAGGTTGAAAAACACTGTATTACTCTATGATGCTAAGGTTTTAATTGCATTGGTTTGATTGTGAGCCACTTCTGAATCTCTTTTTAAGAGAGAGAAAGCAGGATAGAAGTAACAAGAACAATATGGGAAGGCATATTAAGTGCATTATTGTTGCTGTATTACTTTTCAGCTGAGTCCCTTTTCAGAGAGAAAAAGCAGGCTACAGATAAGAACCATAATCTTAATATGGGAAGACATATTGAACCGGTGCTTGGCTGCTGTGTCGGACTGGATGAGGGCCAGCAAATTGAAACTTAATCCAGACAAGACAGAGGTCCTCCTAATCAGTCGAAAGACCGAACGGGGCATAGGGTTACAGCCTGTGTTGGACGGGGTTGCACTCCCCCTGAAGGCACAGGTTTGCAGTCTGGGAATAACCCTGAATTCATCGCTGAGCCTGGAACCCCAAGTCTTGGCAGTGGCCGGGAGAGCTTTTGCACAGCTAAAACTTGTGCGCCAGCTGCGCCCTTACCTTGGAAAGTCTGATCTGGCTGGCCCTCATCCAGTCCGACACAGCAGCCAGTGGTCCATGCTCTGGTTACATCCCGAGTAGATTACTGCAACACACTCTACGTGGGGCTGCCCTCGAAGACTGTTTGGAAACTTCAACTAGTCCAGCGGGCGGCAGCCAGGTTACTAACTGGAGCGACATACAGGGAGCACACCACTCTTCCACTGGCTGCCTGTCCACTTCAGAGCTCAATTCAAAGTGCTGGTTTTGACCTTTAAAGCCCGTTACGGTTCTGGCCCAGCTTACTTGTCCGAACGTATCTCCCCTTATGTCCCACCTCCAAATTTAAGATCTTCCGTGGAGTCCCTAATCTCGATCCCACCTTAGTCGCAAATACGTTTGGTGGGGACGAGGGACAGGGCCTTCTCGGTGGTGGCCCCTCGCCTGTGGAACTCACTCTCCAGCGAAATTAGATCGACGCCTTCCCTCCTTTCCTTCAGAAAAAGGTAAAAACGTGGCTGTGGGACCAGGCATTTAGTTAGATACTAGCTGTACCCGGCACGCGTTGCTGTGCCCTATTTTGGAGATGTGAGGAAGTCTGAGTATGTAAGGGTTGGAGTTGTTGTTAGTTATGGTGTTGTTGGGGTCATGGCTGTGTTGTTGTGGGTTGTTTTGGTGGGTGGGATGTTGGAGTCCTGTGGAGTTGTTGTGTGGTGTTGCTGGCGTTCTGCATTGCTTGTGGATATACAATGTTTTTTGTCTTTCCGTCTGCTGTGTTGAAGTAGAGGTTGATGCGTGTGTGGGTGGGGTACTTTGGAAGTGAGTGGAGGTACTTGAAATCCCATTATCCATGGTGTGTTCTCCTCTAATCTGCAGTCGAATGGAGTGTGGGTCATGGGGGGCATTGTTTGCCAAGTTTGGTCTTTATCGGTCTTGGTTCTGGGCCACAGTGGTCTGTGGGGAATGATGGGTCTTGAAGTACTACAAATCCCATTATCCATGGAGGTACTTCAAGTCCCATAATCCATGGTCCACCCTCCTCCAAACTGTAGTATAATGTAGTGTGGGTCATAGGGGCTCTGTGTGCCAAGGTAGGTTACTGTAAATTCAGGCCATACACAGTGTCCCATGAGCTGAGGCCTAGTCAGGAACAGCAAGTTAATGAAGCCTTACTGTCAATTCAGGCCATACACAATGTCCAATGAGCTGAGGGCTAGTCGGGAGAATCAAGTTAATGAAGCCTTACTGTCAATTCAGAGCGTAAACAGCATTCCATTAAGTGAGGCGTAGTCGGGAGAATCAAGTTAATGAAGCCTTACTGTCAATTCAGAGCGTAAACAGCATTCCATTAAGTGAGGCCTAGTCAGGGAAATTAAGTTAATGAAGCCTTACTGTCAATTTTGGGCATGGTCTGTGATTTGTAGGGGTGTAAATTTTCTGTGGGAAGTGAATTGGGTGTTTGTGTTTGTGCCTCAGCCCTTTGCCTTATCCTCCTCTGACAGTTTATTATGGGTCGGAATGTTCATGTTGGCTGGCCAGTACAGGAGTTATGCAAATCCGCCCTTATTGGCAGCCAATCATGTTGTCAGAATGTAGAGGCTGGGAGAGTCGTTGGCAGCCCCGGAGGATTCTGGGAAATGTAGGTTTATTTTACTCGGTGTTTTGGGGGGCCTTTTAGGTTTTGGGGGAAAGTTTCTTTGCTACAAACGTACCTTGTCTGAGGCCTATTTCTGTTGGCAAGTTTGGTGTCTCTGCATTGTAAGATTTCTCTGTTTGGGACGGTCGTTCCATGACGACTCTTCCTTTATATATATAGATTGGACAAATAGCAAACATTAACTGATGATAAGGCTATTGAAATGGACTGCAGATTGACATGTTTAACTTGAATATGGAACTGGAGTGTGTTTTGTTTAATTAATATTATTTATTAGGTTAATCTATTTTAATGTATTTTACAATGTAATTGTTGTTTATTGTTGTTATGAAATGTTGTTAGCCGCCCTGAGTCCCCCTTCTGGGGTAGAGAAGAGCGGGTAACATATGATTGAAATAAATAAATATAATAAATCAGTGCACTTCTTATGCAGGGTGATGATAACTGCGTCTCGGAGATCTGATGGCAGGTCACCTTTTCCCCAGCAACTCTGATGTTTATACGCACAGCCTTTCTCCAACCAGATGCGCAGAACGATTGACTTATGACGACACCCCAAAGGCCCCACAAAGGCGCTGCACCCACCTTTCACTCCCAGTTGCTTGGAGTAACGCTGCATCTTGACTTTGTCCCGGAGGATGATGGCCCTCCACAGCTTGCAAAGGGCTTCCCGTTCCCTGCAAGAAAAAACACAAGGGCATCATTATGGCTCCTCCTTAAAGGGCCAGCGCAGAGCTTCCCAACATATTTATTTATTTATTTAAAATTTTTGGTACCCTGACCTTCTCACTTCCATGGAGGGACTCAGACCGGCTTACAGCAAAATTCAATGCCATACACATTTAAAACATCTTAAAATAGAATATTAAAATACATAAAAACAGAAAAACGTATAAAAACCACATTGCCATTAACATATCATGATGCATTGTTTAGACGTGCATCATTTCGCGACACAGTAATTCAGCTTGATTAGCAAACCAGAGGTTAAGGCAACCCCAGAAAGAAGAGGCAGGCTATACATAACGAGTAGTAATAATAATAATAATAATATGTAATACAGTTTTGTTCCTGGCTTATAAATGCCATTATAAATGCGTTATTACGGGTCCTTCTTAAAGGGCCAGCGCAGAGCTTCCTAAACATATAATGATGCATTGTTTAGACGTGCATCGTTTCGCGACACAGTAATTCAGCTTGATTAGCAAACCAGAGGTTAAGGCAACCCCAGAAAGGAGAGGCAGGCTATACATAACGTAGTAATAATAATAATAATAATAATATGTAATACAGTTTTTGTTCCTGGCTTATAAATGCCATTATAAATGCGTTATTACGGGTCCTTCTTAAAGGGCCAGCGCAGAGCTTCCTAAACATATCATGATGCATTGTTTAGACGTGCATCGCTTTGTGACACAGCAGTTCAGTTAGCAAAGACAAGAAGTATAACAATAACAACAAATAATAATATGTAATATGCTTTTTTTCCTGGGTTATCAATAGCGTTTGCTAATTGTTTCTTTCATAAAAGCGTGGGAAAAGTTTACTAAACTGCCCAAACTTTTGTTTTTTGCGACCTGCACATTGAAAGGTTACAAATGGCATATCTTCATTAAGGAAAATTACAAAAGTTTTGGGGCTGCGGTGGTGCAATGGGTTAAACCTTTGTGCTGCTGAACTGCTGACCTGAAGGTCGGCAGTTTCTAATCCACAGGATGGAGTGAGCTCCCGCTGTTAGCTCTAGCTCCTGTCAACCTAGCAGTCTAAAAACATGAAAATGTGAGTAGATAAAGAGACTTCACTGGACTTGCTAGGTCATCTAGTTGAACGGGACCCCCCCAGAGGACATCTAGTCACTACTTAAGGTCAGGAGTTGTGGAGGGCCAAATGTCAGGGCCACTGACCTTATGTCAGTGATTTTCAACCTTTTTTGAGCCGTGGCACATTTTTTACATTTACAAAATCCTGGGGCACACCACAAACCAAAATGGCACAAAATGACACTCTAACACAGTAATACATATAGTTAATATGTTTTAATATGTATTTATACACTCGGTGTGAAACCTGGGCCTGTTTCGATGAACACAACATAGATATCCTGGCAGGAATGGCAGAAAGGCACACATGAAGTTTTTGCTCAACAGCTGTCAGTCTCTCTCTGTTTTTAGTTTTTATCGCAGTCAAGCTTGAGAAGCTCATTTCACTCAGCCGCTTAAGGAAAGGGCCCGAGGCTGTTAGGAATGGTGGGAGTTGAACTCCAAAACACCTGGAGGACCCAAGTTTGCCCATGCCTGGTATAGAGTCACCCAAATCAGGCAGGCAAGGCAGGAGGGCATTTTGCGGCCCCGAGGCACTGACTTGGCCGCACGGTCTTGAGGCGCACAGGCTCCCTGAAGTGGCGGATGACGGCCAGCATGTCACGGTGCGTGTGGCCACTCACCAGGGTGCTGCTCACCTCCAGCAAGACGTCCCCCGGCGCTGGGGCTTTCCCACGGCACACCTGATGATCTCTCACGGCACACTAGTGTTCCATGGCACAATGGTTGCAAATCACTGCCTTATGTGACCCCTATTTCAGCAGATGTATTGCATCCTCTTTGCTCTTACCTCTCGTGCAGGTATTCGTAGAGGCCGTGATCGAGGAGGATGAGCTGCGCCTTCCCGTCTGGACCCTTTTGTACCAGGACTGCAAAAGAAAGGACAAAACAATAATAATACATAATAATAATGTCAATTCAAAACACAACTGGCTTTCCCCCTCCTTCAGCCAAAGGCTGTTCAGCTATCAAGCTCGTGTATATTCTTCCTGTTCTGCTGAATTGCATCCCAGCTTCTGTTGATAAATACAAACCAATATCATCTAAGATTAGTACATAAAGAGAAGTGATGATGGCCATATCTGCACTCCTACCGTTTTGGCGCAGGCTCAAATTCTTGTGACAGTCCACCCTCCCCATCGGCAGGTTGAACTTCCCAGGTTTGATTAATTGTGGATTTGATTAAATAACTCTTCTCTCTAAGAATCTCCTCCATTGCAACTCTGGACCCAACTTCCAGCATAAGGTTGACCACAAAATCGCACGGGAGAGGCTCGAGATTCCCAGCAAAGTGTTCCTCCAAGTTCAAAAAATATAGCAATTCAACCCCTCCCAATAGATGGCCTGCCTACCTATCCCTCTTCCTTCTTTCCTTCATCATTTCTTCCTTCTTATCTCCCTCCTTCTCCCTTCCTCCTCTTTCTTCCTTCTTCCCATCCATCCTTCTTTCCCTCCTTCTTCTCCCGTCCTCCTTCCCTCTTTCTTTCTTTCCTTCCCTCCTTCTCCAGCCCTTCCTTGCTTTTTTCCTTCCTTCTCTCCTTCCTTACCCTCTTTCTCCTTCCTTCCCTCCTGCCTTCTTCCTTCCTTCCTTCCATTTTCTTTTCTTCCCTTGTTTCTCCCTCCCTCCCTTCTCCTTCCTCCTCTCCTTCCTTTTCTCCTTCCTTCTCCTCCCTCCCTCCTCCTTCTTTCCCATTTGCCTTCCTTCTTCCTTTGCTCCCTTCTTCTCCCTTCCTTCTCTTACTTTCCTTCTTCCCTTCCTTCCTTCTTTCCCTCCTTCTTCTCCCATCCTCCTTTCCTCTTTATTTCTTTCCCTTCTTCTCGCTTCCTTCCTTGCTTTCTTCCTTACTTCTCTCCTTCATTCTGTCCCTCTCTCCTTCCTTACCCTTTCTCCTTGCTTCCCTCCTGCCTTCTTCCTTCTCTCCTTTTCTTTTCTTCCCTCCCTCGCTTTTCCTTCTCACCTCCTCCTTCCTCCTCTTCCTTCCTTCTCTCCTTCCCTTTCTTCTTCCTCCTCCTCCCTCCTCCTCCTCCTTTCCTTTCCTTATCTTTCTTTCCTTCTTCCCTTCCTTCCTTCTTTTCCTGTCCTCCTTCCCTCTTTCTTCCCTTCCCTTCTTGCTTCCTTCCTTCCTCCTCTCCTTCATTCTTTCCCTCTCTTCCTCCTTACCCTTTCTCCTTCCTTCCCTCCTGCCTTCTTCCTTCCCTTCTTTTCTTTCCTTCTCACCTCCTTCTTCCTCCTCTCCTTCCTTTTCTTCTTCCTTCTCCTCTCTCCTCCTTCTTTCCTTGCTTCCTTCCCCTTCCTTCCTTCTCTCTCTCCCTTCTTCCTTCCCTTCTCTCCTTCCTTCCTCCTCCTCCTTTCCCTTCTGCCTTCCTTCCCTTCCTTCCTTCCTTCCTTCCTTACCATTTCCAGGGTGGGGGTCGGCGTGGATGAAGCCTGTGAGGAAGATCTGCTCCGCAAAGGTTCGAATCAACTTGTCTGCTGCCTAAAAGCAAGAAAGGATGAACACATTGCTGGCACTCAACCACATCCTGCTAAAGTTTATAGTCCTCATCAAGGAAATTCTGTGCCCGACTCTCTTTTTCTCTCCTGTTTGTTAGTCCGATCCTTCTCAGGGACG
This sequence comes from Anolis apletophallus, assembly GCA_030556195.1. NCBI lineage: Eukaryota > Metazoa > Chordata > Lepidosauria > Squamata > Anolidae > Anolis > Anolis apletophallus. The sequence continues at coordinate 148,669,618 of JARBWK010000007.1, read as the reverse complement.
GGCCTCTTTTTATTCAAAGTTTCCAGACCGCATGGCAAGGCTTTTAGCCCTCTGTTCAGCTCTTCTCCTGTGAGCATGGTGAGAGACAAGATGTCTCCGGAAAGTAGGGTTGCCATTTTTTGATATAAGAAATAAGGGACATTTACTGGATTTTTCACAAAAATAAGGGACACTTCATAAAAACTAGAAACTCAAACATTAGGTATAAATAGTTTTATTAACAGAATAAGATAATGATTGAAACTCACAAAAGAAACTGACTTAAACCCTCTTGACAGGACATGGTATGTTTCTGCGTGTTTTGTCATGCAGAAAAAACATTATTAGAACTACCTGATTTTCTCCATCTGTATTTAGTACTTGACTTTGCTGACTTTAAAAGCGCACTGTCTAAACATTAAAATAAAATAAATTTTATAAGACAGTACATCTTCATGATTATTATGTCAATAGTTAATGGTGTAGTATAGTATGGGATACACAGCATTGTATAGTATTGGGATGCACAGCTAGGCCTATTTTAAGAGTAACTCTCAAGCAACCAGAAACTATCTTTATCCAACATGATCCAACATTCCCCTTGAGTAACGGTTAATTAGTCTACTGTACTTTGAAAAAGTCCTGTGTCGCCTCTTCCTTCCAACGGGGACACAGGCTGCCCTGCGAGTTGGAATCCCCGGGCAGGCATTGCCATGGAAACCGCAGCGCGCACCTTCCTCTGGTCAACCCCGCCCAGTCCTGTCCTGCTAGTCAAAAATAAGGGACAGGGCCTGAAAATAAGGGACACAAATTTTAGGGCCAAAATAAGGGACGTCCCTTAGGATAAGGGACATAGGGGAACCCTACTGGAAAGATTGAGAACACTATCTAAGATTGGGATTTTTGTTCCTGGGTTATAAATGTCATTTCCCAATTGGATCGATCATAAAAACATGGGGAAAGTTTATCGTCCTTCTAGAGCAGTGTTTTTCAACCTTTTTTGAGCTGTGGCACATTTTTTAAATTTATAAAATCCTGGGGCACACCACCAACCAAAATGACACAAGATGACACTCTAACACAGTCATACATATAGTTAATATGTTTTTAAATGTATTTATACACTCAGTGTGAAACCTGGGCCTGTTTGGGATTAACATAACTCAAAAACTACTGGACAAATTGCTGCCAAATTTGGCCACAAAACATACTAATACCAACCCAAGGAGGGACCATCAGTCAAAAAATTTATTTTGTCATTTGAGAGTTGTAGTTGCTGGGAGTTATAGTTCACCCACAATCAAAGAGCATTCTGAACTCCACCAATGATGGAATGGAATCAAATTTTCCACACAGAACTCCCATATTGCGTGCCAGCTGGATCAGGGCGGATCGGCGCTGCTCGTGTTATTGGACCTCACAGCGGCGTTTGATACAGTCGGTTATGATCGATTGACTCACCGCCTTGCCACGGCCGGAGTTAGGGGACAGCCCTTAATTGGGTGACCTCCTTCCTCCGGAACCGGCTACAACGAGTGAGGAGGGGCAAGGATGTCTCCGGGGTTCCCGCTTCTTTGTGGGGTTCCTCCGGGGCTATTCTCTCCCCCTCTTATTTAACATCTATATGCGACCACTTGCCCAGCTGGTGCATAGTTTTGGGCTGGTGTGCCATCAGTACGCTGATGACACCCAGCTTATCTTGAAGATGGAGGGCAGCCTTGAATCCGTACCGATAATTTCCATCGTTGCCTTGAGGCCGTCACTGGATGGCTGCGAGCCAGTAGGTTGAAGGTGAATCCGGCAAAGATGGAGATCCTGTGGCTGGGTCCTCCGGGCTGTAGGGATGTTCAGCTTCCAACCCTGGACGGCGTGACATTATGTCCGTCGCCCTCTGTTAAGAGCTTAGAGTAACCTTGGACCCCCTGTTGTCGATGGAGGCCCACGTCTCCAGCGTCAGCAGGGTAGCATTTTTCCATCTTCGCCAGGCGAGGAAGCTGGCCCCCTATTTGTCCCGGCGCGACTTAGCCACAGTGATCCAAGCCACGGTCATCTCGAGGCTGGACTACTGTAACGCTCTTTACATTGGCCTTCCTCTGTCGGTAATCCGGAGACTCAAGCTGGTGCAGAACCCCTCCTGGCAGGGGTCCCGATTGGCCACCACATCACGCCAATCCTGCGCGAACTGCACTGGCTCCCAATTGAATGCTGGATTGCCTTCAAAGTGTTAGTCCTGACTTTTAAGGCCTTACATGGTCTGGGGCCAGTGTACCTGCGGGACCGCCTTGTCCCATATCATCCCACCAGATCACTGCGCTCCGAAGAGCTAAACCTCCTGGTCATCACAAATGTGAGGACCTACCATCTGTCCGCAACCCGCCGCCGGGCTTTCTCTGTTGCAGCCCCTACCATGCGGAACGCACTGCCCGCTGGCATCCGTGCCACCCAGGGCCTCCTCCCGTTCAGGAGAGCAGTCAAGACATTGCTGTTCCAACAAGCCTTCGGAGTTAGCTAAACTAGGTCACACTGCCTAGCTGTCAGCCCACTGCGACTCCATTTGTTGCTTCAACTGTTCTAATTGTAATTCCATCTTAATGGTATTACTGTGAGTTATTATGAGTTATCTGACAATTGTATTTTTTACTAACTGTTGTAAGTCGCCCCGAGCCGTTGGGGGGGGGGGGCGACAGACAAATGCGAAATAATAAATAAATAAATAAATAAATAAATAACCAAGAGAAAATACTATAAGAGTTTGGTGGGCATTGTCCTTGAGTTTTGGAGTTGTAGTTCACCTACATCCAGAGAGCACTGTGGACTCAAACAATGTTGGATCAGGACCAAACTTGGCATGAATACTCAATATGCCCAAATGTGAACACAGATGGAGTTTGGGGAAAATAGAGCTTGACAATTGGGAGTTACAGTTTCTGGGATTTATAGTTAACACACAATCAAAGAGCATCCTGAACTCTTACAACAATGGAATTGAACCAGACTTAGCACACTGAACCAACAGGAAGTACTGAAAGGGTTTGGTGGGTATTGACCTTGAGTTTGGGAGTTGTAGTTCACCAGTCCCGCCTCTTCTTTCCAAAGGTGCAAACTTTTCTTTTTCCTCGGAGCAGGGGTTGCGAAGGCGCCTGCTCGGGCTTCCTCCTCACCTCTCCTTCCCAGCCAGAGTTTGCAGATGCGGAGGGCTCCTCCCAGCCCATTCCTGCCAAAGGCAGCCTATCCCATGCGCCCAGGGCCGGCTCCGCACTCTTAAAGGCCCACGAGCAACATGTCCCCGAGCACGAAGAAAGGCCCCCTGGCCATCTCCAGCCCTCCTCTCTCTCACACACACACAAGCAATAGAGAAGGGGGGGAGAGAGCGAGGTAGGAGGGAGCGCACGAGGCGAAGAGAAGGGAGGAGGAGCAAAGGCATGCTCTGCGGCGGCGCTTGCGCCTGGCCCCCTCCTTTTCTCCTCCCTCCGTTGGCCACTCTGCTTGCCTGCCTGCCTGCCGGGGCCCTTACACAGGCCGGTCAGATTCAGCCGGCGGGCCGCGAAATGCCAAGGTCTGGTATTGGAGGTTCCAATTTCTCACAGTACACCTGATGATTGCTCACGGCACGCTAGTGTGCCACGGCACACCGGCTGGGAAACACTGTTCTATAGCACATTTTGCTCTAGTTTTTCAATGACTATTTCATAGTCTCAACCAATTCGACATAGTTTGCGCCACAAAAACTAAGCTTCCAGAGTATAATAACTACTTCTGAACTGAACTGAACTGACTTTATTATTTCTAAGTCGCCTCCACGTAGTGCTTGGCGACTTACATATAGCAATTCAACAATTAAAAATATTAAAAAATATTAAAAATTAGATTAAAATATTTAGGGGTTAAATGCAAGGGCCAGGCTCCAAAGTAAGGACCACTTACTTCCAAAGTAAGGACCACGCAATGAAACAGGAAGTAACACTTCCAAACCAGGAACAGGACAGTTTTCAAATTTTGTTTCATAGGAATGAACACAAGTCCACATTGACCACATAACACAGTTTCAATCTGCGTGATATGGCGGTGTGGATGGACGCACAAACACGCGTTCTTCACTCACATCCTTGGGCTGCAGGCCTTGCCTCTGGATTCCTTCCACGTCGTTGATCTTGCAGCCTTCGTAGAAGTCGGCTGTCAGGACCCGCTAAAGAAGAGAAAGAAAGGAAGGAAGAAAAATTAAATAAAGTCACCTTTGTCTTCCGAGTGTTAAGAGATTGAGTTCATCTCATTTGTTTTCCCATCCTCTGTACATTAATATGTCACCTGTTGACTTATGGCAACTCTGTGAATTTCAGAGGATTTTCTAGGGCAACGAATCCCCAGAGATAGTTTTGCCAGTTCCTGAATTCCCACATATAGCCAAAAACACCTGGAATGTGTTGGTGGGCTCCCATTCAAACACCAACTGGACGTTTTTTTTAGGAGAGGCTGGACAGCCATCTGTCGGAAGGGATTAGATGGTGTCTTCCTGTCTGGCAGAAGGGGTTGGACTGGATTGCCCTTGGAGGTCTCTTCCAACCCCAGGATTCTTTCATCCATCCATCCATCCATCCATCTATCTATCTTAGGGGGTTGAACTGAATGGCTTTTGGGGGTGGCGTCTAACTCCTGAAATCTTTAATCGATCTATTTACTATCTGTCTATCCATCCATCCATCCATCCATCTATCTTAGGGGGTTGGACTGGATGGCCTTTGGGGTTCTCTTCCAACTCCAGGATTCTTTCATCTATCTATCTATCTATCTATCTAAATATCTATCTATCTTCTATCTATTTTCTATCTATCTAAATATCTATCTAAATATCTATCTATCTTCTATCTATCTATCTTCTATTTATCTATCTAAATACCTATCTATCTAAATATCTATACATCTATCTATATAAATATCTATCTATCTAAATATCTATCTATCTAAATATCTATACATCTATCTAAATATCTATCTAAATATCTATACAACTATCTAAATATCTATCTATCTAAATATCTATCTATCTAAATATCTATCTAAATCTCTATCTTCTATCTAATCTATCTATATACGTACAAATCTATATACCTACATATCTATCTCTACCCATCCATCTATCTATAGGTCTATCTACCTTTCTACCTACCTTTTAACCTATATATACACACACAAACCTGCGTATCTATCTCCATATCTATTTATCTCCATATCTATCTATCTATCTACATATCTATCTGTCTACATATTTACTTACATATCAATCTAATCTACATATCTAATTATCTTCCTACTTAGATATCTATCTACACATGTATCTACATATCTGTCTATCTACATATCTATCTCTCTACATATCTACCTACCTACCTATATATCTATCTGACTACATATCTGCCTACATATCTACATATGTACCTCCCTCTCTATCTACACACCTGCATATCTATTTATTTATCTATGTATTTATCGATTTATCTACATATCTCTCTACATACTTATTTACATATATATTTATCTACAAATCTGCATATTTATCTCTTACATATCTACCTATCTATCCATCCATCTACATTATCTATCTACCTATGTACCTACCTACATTTCTATCTATCTACATATCTATTTACATATCTATCTACCTATTTATCTACATATTGATCCATCTTTCTATCTACATACCTATCTATCCACCTACCTACCTATTTATCTACATATCTATCCATCCACCTATATATCTACATACCTATATCTCTACCTACCTACCTACCTACCTACCTGCCCATCCATCATCTATCCACCTTCCTATCTATCTACATACCTGTTTTTCTACATACTGTATATATCTATTTACATATATATCTCTACCTATCTATCTGTCTACTAGGCCTGGGCAATGGTTCTAACTGGTTCTAAAGTACTTACAAAACTAAAGTTCTGGTGTGAACACTAGGTGGCGCTGGTGCTTTGCTTCTACAGTGTTGCTAAAGTTCTGGTGGTGAACATTTCAGAACTCTAACAAAACTTTCAAAACTTCATTATTATTTCATTATTGGCGATTTCTAAGACAGAACCAATTAGGAACTGCCATTTATAACGAAATTTTGGAAGTTTTGTTAGAGTTCTGAAATGTTCACCACCAGAACTTTAGCAACACTGTAGAAGCAAAGCACCAGCGCCACCTAGTGTTCACCACCAGAACTTTAGTTTTGTAAGTACTTTAGAATTATTTAGAACCATGATTGCACAAGCCTACTGTCTACATATTTATCTATCAATTTATCTATCCACATATCTATCGATCCATCTATTTATCTTAGGTGGTGGGATTGGACTGGATGGCCTTTGGGGACCCCTTCCAACTCTAGGATTCTATGATTTGCACCAAGGACTTTCCTGGGTGGACAACGCAATGCTCAAATTCATTCATGGATAAAAAAGGGGATGGCCAAGGGAGTGCCTTGTGGGAAGACCTGCCTTGCTGCTCTTGTCCCAATGGACGCGGGGGACCACCACAAAGGGGAAGTGCGCCAGTTCGCGGGCACAGCGCTCCGAGTTGCGGCCCTCGTTCTCAAAGTCCAGCTCCTGGGCCAGCGTCCCCTTCAGGTCCTGCCAAATCATCATCAACATCATCATCACATATTTACGCATCTCTCTTGATTAGCCCCAAACTAAGTCGTGGTTAAGATAGTCAGCCAGAGGAACACATTTAGCCCATCCGTTGCAACACATGATGGACATATTGGACTATTATATTAATAATATTAACATATATTGAAACATAAATAAGCACAAGATTAGATTAAAATACATAGATACAGGAATATGAAAAGACAAGCATAAGACTACAATACATTATAAATCATGTGTACTAGTAAAATATAGGTTTGAATTCATATCTGGGAAGAACAGAGTGAATCTGCATAGTATTGAGTTCCTTCACTGTAGTTAAAGTGGTGCCAACCTGCGTCTTTATTTATTTATTTATTTATTTAACAATATTTATAAGCCGCCCTTCTCAACCCCGAAGGGGACTCAGAGCGGCTTACAGCAAACTGGAAATACAGGAAACTACATTACTGCCATAGAACAATATCAGTACTACACATCACATTGCACTATAACATTATATCGCAATATCATTAGTAATATTGCATGTAAAACAAATATATAATTATAATATCACAATATCATTAGTAGTATCATATTGTATCAATGTATAAACAATGTATTATTCCATACTCATATTATACTATATTAGAGCACAATATCATTAGCAATATTGCATGTAAACAAATATACAATTATAATATCACAATATCATTAGTAGTATTCTATTGTATCAATGTATATACAATATATTATACCATACTCATATTATACTATATTATAGCACAATATCATTAGCAATTTTGCATGTAAACAAATATACAATTATAATATCACACTATCATTAGTAGTATTATATTGTATCAATGTATATACAATATATTATACCACACCCATATTATACTATATTATATCGCAATATCATTAGCAATATTGCATGTAAACAAATATACCATTATAATATCACAATATCATTAGTAGAATTATATTGTATTATATTATGGTATATATTATATTATATCAAAATAATATTATACTACATTACAATTCTGCACCCACTGACTCTGGGAAGCAGGAACTGAATCCCAGACCTCCATGGCACTGTTGTTGTTGTTATTATTATTATTGACACAAAAACATAGTATGTCACAGCAAACGAGATATATATGCTGGATTTCATATCACAAAATATGATGAAGTCGATATGCTGTAAACCGTCCTGAGCCAGTTTGGAAAGGACGGTATACAAATCGAAATAATAAAAAATAAATAAATAAATAAATAAGTCGAACACTTCTCATTATTATTCATATTATTATTATTACCTTCAGGACCCAACTGAACCCGAACATGGGGTGCATCAGCTCCACGATCTGCAGCAGGAGCTCCAAGGTGCGGATGTCGCCATCAAAGCGGTCCCGGAGGTCGATGTATTGCACCTGCAAAAGGTGTGCAAAGGAGAGAAGGAAATGTGGCCTCAGGTGTTTTGTTTCAAGGGTTTCGGAAAAGGAGGTGCATGAGACTCAAGTCAAGATGGAATAGTTTTGCTGGCAGTATCCCATCCAAGGACCAACCATGGCGGATGCTGCTTAGCTTTCAGGATGTGATGTGTGTATATAGATAGATAGATAGATAGATAGATAGATATGTGCATGTGTATGGATATGCATACAGATATGCATATACATACAAGGGGCTGGACTGGATGACCTTTAGAGGATTCTATGACAGGGCTGTCCAACTTCTACTGGCCCAGGGGCCTGAATTCCGGTCACTGATGACCTGGGGGGGGCGAAGGTTCTGCCCCCGCCCCCGGCTCCGCCCCCGACCGACGCAGCAGCCGAGAAGGTCCAAATCGCGTCTGCGTGGGCCGCAGGGATTAAGTAGCCGAGATTTCGACAACAGGAGTATCGCGAGACTATGGAAGCCACACGGGATTTCGCTCTCAACGCAGGCGTGATCCCGTGTGGGTAATTTTTAAAAATATTATTACCGTGTTTCCCCGATTGTAAGACGTATCGGGGTGTCAGAGGGGTCGGCTAATATAAGCCGTGCCCTCGAAAGTAAGCCGCACCCCGGCCGCCGCGTCACTTTCGGTCCCGCCTCCTCCTCCGCCGCCGCCCTCCCTGCGGCCGCCTCTCTCTGATCGGAAGAGAGCCGGCTGAGGAGAGCCCTCTGCCGCCTCTGTTCCGTTCCCGAAGAGGGGGCTGCAGGAAACCGCTCAATCGCTCTCCTTGCAGCCCCTCTTCGGGAAGGGAAGAGAGGTGCAGAGGGCTCTCCTCTCCGCCTCTGTTCTGTTCCCGAAGAGGGGCTGCAGGGGGCGATCAAGCTGCTTTCCTTACAGCCCCCTCTTCGGGGAATGGAAGAGAGGTGCAGAGGGCTCTCCTCTGCGCCTCTGTTCCCTTCCCCCGAAGAGGGGGCTGCAGGGGGGGCGATCGCGCGGTTTCCTTGCAGCCCCCTCTTCGGGGAACGGAACAGAGGCGGCTGAGGGCTCTCCTCAGCCGGCTCTCTTCCGATCAGAGAAGAGGCGGCCGCAGGGAGGGCGGCAGCGGAGGAGGCGGGACCGAGTGACGCGCGGCGGCCGGGTACGGCCACCGTCGCCCAATGTAAGCCGTACCCTGAAAGTAAGGCGAGTGGGACTTTTCGGGGGGGAAAAGAAAGTAAGACGCTGTCTTACTTTCGGGGAAACACGGTATTTAATTTTTTATTTTATTAAAGAGCTTAGGGGGCTGCAGGGCAGGGGCTGGGGGCCGCCAGTTGGACAGCCCTGTTCTATGATATACAGATGCACACAATAGATTGCCTTGGAGCCTCCTTCTCTGGAGGCTTCTAAGCAGAAGTGTGAGGGCCACCTGTCGGGTGGGGTTGGGTGGTGTCTCTCTGCCTGGCAGAAAGGGGATGGGCTCAGGGCCGGCCTGACCTTTCCGGGGGAGTACGCGAGTAAATTTTGGCGCCCCCGGCCGCCGCATCATGCCGCCGCCGCTTCGCCGCCGCCACTTCCGCCGCCGCCACTTCGCCACCGCCGCCGCTTCCGCACAGCCAGCCCGTGGCCGGCTGCACCACACCTCCCGAGCGCGGACATTTCACAAGATGCCCAGAAGCAACTACAGGCGCTACAGCGCCTGTAGTTGCTTCTGGGCATGCGCAGAAATGTCTGTGCTTCGGGAGGCGTGCTGCAGCCTCCCGAAGCACTACGTTTCTGCGCATGCGCGAATGTCCGCGCATGTGCACTGGGGCCCGAGCGCACCTGCGCGCTGGCTCCAAAGCCGCAGGCGCTCGGGACTCAGTGCCCATGCGCAGACATTCGCGCATGCCCAGAAGCAACTACAGGCGCTGTAGCGCCTGTAGTTGCTTCTGGGCATCTTGCAAAAAATGTCTGTGCTTCGTGGGGGCCGGCTGTGCGGCGGCACCGGGCGGCGGCAGGGCGGGCGCGGAAGCGAGGTGGTGCGCGGCGCCCCTCCCAGCTGGTGACGCCCCGCCCAGCCGGTGGCGCTCTACGCGGCCGCTTACATGGCGGAATCGCTGGGGCCGCCTCTGGATGGGCTACATGGTGTTTGGAAACCCACCTTGACGGCGACGGGGCTCCCGTCTTGGAGGCGTGCTCGGTGGACTCTGGCCAGGCTGGCTGCCGCTATGGGCTGGTAGTCAAACTCCAGGAAGAGCTGGTCAGCCCGGGCATTGAAGTCCTCCAGGAAGAGGTCATCCACCTGCAAAGAGGATCAAGGAAAGAAGGAAGAATGAGGAGAAGGAGGGGCACCAGGATCTCCTCCAATGGCTAGGCTTAAGAACAACAACATCATATATCCATCTATCCATCTATCTATCTATGTCTCTACATATCTATGAACCTTCCTACTTATCTACATAAGTAGGAACAACAACATCACATATCTCTATTATTATTATAATCTATATTAGTATTATCATTTCTTTCTGTTATTATCATCTTTTTTATCCTTCCTTTCACTATTATCATATTTATTTTATCTCATTTTCTCTTATTATTATTGTCATCATCATCTTTATTTTCATCTCATCTGTCTCTATTATCATAATCATCATAATCATATCTTTATTTTTATCCTTTCTCATTATTGTAATCCTATTTTTATCCATCATCATAATCTATTACGTATAATAAAAGTCAGTGTTTGCGGGCGGTGGACGGGTGGGCTGAGCGACGGGAGGAATATGTGCCAGCGTTTCGATTGGCTGCCACTCCGGGATTATTTGCATAACGGCTCTGAATGGCCAGCCTCTCAACATTCCAACAATCCTAGGCAGCAGAGGAAGGAAGGGAAAGGGCCTGAGGCAGACACACAGAGCCCACCTGACCCATTCTACATCCTGGTGCAGTTTCAAATAGGACGAATCATGGATGATGGGACTTGAAGTACCTCCACCCACCTCCTGAGAACGCTGCCAGAGAGGGTAAAAGAAAGGGCCTGACTGAATTAACACAAGATTTTTCTGGACTAGGCCTCAGTTACTACATAAAGGGCCTGAAAGGGCCTGACTGAATTAACAGTCAGGCTTCCTAAACTTAATTTTCTGGACTAGGCCTCAGTTACTGGGCTACTATGCAAGGACTGAGTTAACAGTAAGGCTGCCTTAACTTGATACTCCAGATTAGGCCGCCAATCATGGGATCCTGTCTATGGCCTGAATTGACAGTAACACTTCCTCAACTAGATTATCATGACTAGGCCAAAGTTACTGGGATACTGTGTAACGACTGAAATAACAGTAAGGCTTCCTAAACTTGCTTTTCCTAACTAGGCCTCAGTTACTGTGATACTGTGTCAAGACAGATCCCGCTGCGCCCCTCATCCAGTGCATGATCATGACCACACTTCGCACACAAAGCCCCCATGAGCCACTTTACATCCTGGTGCAGTTCGGAGGAGGGTGGACCACGGATGATGGGACTTGAAGTACCTCCGCTCACTTCACAAGACCGCTGCCAACCTCATCCAAAGACTGATCAAGACCAAACTTGGCACACAGAGCCCCCATGACTCATTCTACATCCAGGTATAGTATTGAGGAGGATGCACCACGGATGATGGGACTGGAAGTACCTCCACTCAATTCACAAGACCGCTGCCAAACTCATCCAAAGACTGATCAAGACCAAACTTGGCACACAGAGCCCCCATGACTCATTCTACATCCAGGTATAGTATTGAGGAGGGTGGACCACGGATGACGGGACTTGAAGTACCTCCGCTCACTTCACAAGACCGCAGCCAACCTCATCCAAAGACTGATCAAGACCGAACTTGGCACACAGAGCCCCCATGACTCATTCTACATCCTGGCAGGCATGTAGCCAGGGGGGCTAAGGGGCTTCAGCCCTCCCCCCCCGAAATTTTCAGGGTGGTCCACGATTAGGCCTTACTGGTACATTATTTAAACTGTTATGTTTATTCATATCATGATCTGATCACCATGCTCATTATATCCCACATTAATGGGGTTATTGGGATAACAATACAAAATATTTGCTAGGGTAGACCCTCTTCCACCCAGTCTCAGCCCCCCCCCCAACCAAACTCAGCCCCCTCCGAAACAAAATCCTGGCTACGGCCCTGCATCCTGGTATAGTATTGAGGAGGGTGGACCACGGATGATGGGACTTGAAGTACCTCCACTCACTTCACAAGACCGCTGCCAACCTCATCCAAAGACTGATCAAGACCAAACTTGGCACACAGAGCCCCCATGACTCATTCTACATCCTGGTATAGTATTGAGGAGGGTGGACCACGGATGATGGGACTTGAAGTACCTCCACTCACTTCACAAGACCGCTGCCAAACTCATCCAAAGACTGATCAAGACCAAACTTGGCACACAGAACCTCCATGACTCATTCTACATCCAGGTATAGTATTGAGGAGGATGCACCACGGATGATGGGACTTGAAGTACCTCCACTCAATTCACAAGACCGCTGCCAAACTCATCCAAAGACTGATCAAGACCAAACTTGGCACACAGAGCCCCCATGACTCATTCTACATCCTGGTATAGTATTGAGGAGGGTGGACCACGGATGATGGGACTTGAAGTACCTCCACTCACTTCACAAGACCGCAGCCAACCTCATCCAAAGACTGATCAAGACCAAACTTGGCACACAGAGCCCCCATGACTCATTCTACATCCTGGTATAGTATTGAGGAGGGTGGACCACGGATGATGGGACTTGAAGTACCTCCACTCACTTCACAAGACCGCAGCCAACCTCATCCAAAGACTGATCAAGACCAAACTTGGCACACAGAGCCCCGATGACTCATTCTACAGCCTGGTATAGTATTGAGGAGGGTGGACCACGGATGATGGGACTTGAAGTACCTCTACTCACTTCACAAGACCGCAGCCAACCTCATCCAAAGACTGATCAAGACCGAACTTGGCACACAGAGCCCCCATGACTCATTCTACATCCTGGTATAGTATTGAGGAGGGTGGACCACGGATGATGGGACTTGAAGTACCTCTACTCACTTCACAAGACCGCAGCCAACCTCATCCAAAGACTGATCAAGACCGAACTTGGCACACAGAGCCCCATGACTCATTCTACATCCTGGTATAGTATTGAGGAGGGTGGACCACGGATGATGGGACTTCAAGTACCTCTACTCACTTCACAAGACCACAGCCAACCTCATCCAAAGACTGATCAAGACCGAACTTGGCACACAGATCCCCCATGACTCAATCTACATCCTGGCAGGCATGTAGCCGGGGCTAAGAGGGCTTCAGCCCTCCCGAAATTTTCAGGGTGGTCCGCGAAAAGGCCTTACTGGTACATTATTTAAACTGTTATGTTTATTCATATCATGATCTGATCACCATGCTCATTATATCCCACATTAATGGGGTTATTGGGATAACAATACAAAATATTTGCTAGGGTAGACCCTCTTCCACCCAGTCTCAGCCCCCCAACCAAACTCAGCCCCCTCCGAAACAAAATCCTGGCTACGGCCCTGCATCCTGGTATAGTATTGAGGAGGGTGGACCACGGATGATGGGACTTGAAGTACCTCCGCTCACTTCACAAGACCGCTGCCAACCTCATCCAAAGACTGATCAAGACCAAACTTGGCACACAGAGCCCCCATGACTCATTCTACATCCTGGTATAGTATTGAGGAGGATGGACCATGGATGATGGGACTTGAAGTACCTCCACTCACTTCCCAAGACTGCTGCAACCCTCATCCAATAACTGAGCAAGACAAAATTTGCCACACCTAATCCCCATGACCCACTCTATATCCTGGTGCACTTTGGAGGAGGATGGACCATGGACGATGGGACTCCCAGCACCTTCCCACACTTCCCGAGACCACTGCAAGCCACATAAACAACTGATAAGGACCAACCTTGGCACAAAATGCCTTTCACAAATAACCCGGGCAGTGCCGGGTCCCCAAGCTAGTTATTATTATAAACACAACAAGATGAGTCCACAGCAAACAAGGTCATTCTGCTGGCTGTTGTATTGGCTCACACGTCGGACACTTCCCAAGTGTCTAGGACAGGGGTGCTCACACTTTTTCAGCATGGGAGCTACTGATTAAAAAACCAAGTCCCAAAGATCACCTACCCAGAAATGTAAAACGTATAACTATTTTCTTACTTATTTATATTTATTATTCATTTTTCTGTACCGCTCCTTCCAGCAGGCTCGGGGCAGTTTACATAAAATGAAGTTATAAAACATCAACATTTCAATTTAATAACAACAATATAAAACAGAGCATAAAAATACATCCAACCACCCCATTTCTCCCACACTGCCTTATTACCACACATATTATCAGCCAGAAAGTAAGAAGAGAGGCTTTTGAACTGCAAGGCCATTTAATACGCAGCAAGATAAACAAAGGGGCATGCAAAAATACATCCAACCACCCCATTTCTCCCACGCTGCCATATTACCGCACATATTATCAGCCAGAAAGTAAGAAGCGACGCATTTGAACTGCAAGGCCATTTAATACGCAGCAAGGTAAACAAAGGGGCATGCAAAAATACATCCAACCACCCCATCTCTCCCACACTGCCATATTACCACACATATTATCAGCCAGAAAGTAAGAAGAGAGGCTTTTGAACTGCAAGGCCATTTAATATGCAGCAAGGTAAACAAAGGGGCATGCAAAAATACATCCAACCACCCCATCTCTCCCACACTGCCATATTACCACACATATTATCAGCCAGAAAGTAAGAAGAGAGGCTTTTGAACTGCAAGGCCATTTAATACGCAGCAAGGTAAACAAAGGGGCATGCAAAAATACATCCAACCACCCCATCTCTCCCACACTGCCATATTACCACACATATTATCAGCCAGAAAGTAAGAAGAGAGGCTTTTGAACTGCAAGGCCATTTAATATGCAGCAAGGTAAACAAAGGGGCATGCAAAAATACATCCAACCACCCCATTTCTCCCACACTGCCATATTACCACACATATTATCAGCCAGAAAGTAAGAAGAGAGGCTGTTGAACTGCAAGGCCATTTAATACGCAGCAAGGTAAACAAAGGGGCATGCAAAAATACATCCAACCACCCAATTTCTCCCACATTTCCATATTCCCAAACATATATTTCTCAAGGAACAAAGCAAGCAGGGAGACTTTGGAGCTAAAAGGCCATTTTTAAACATTAAAAATAAACAAAGAGACATGCCACAGAACAATCAAGCACCCACCCCAAAGTAAAAAGACCGACCTTTGAGATGCAGTAAGGAAATGACCCCAAAGTGTCCTTCTTCTCCTCTGTCGTTGCTCCTATTTCCACGCTGCCAGCATGCGTGCCGCCTCCAAGAGCTCATGAGAAGAGAGGCAGAATGGGCGCTTCTGCGCATGCGCACGGGGCCAGCCATGCATTGCGTCATCCAGGCCCACCCCCTTTGGTCTCCTACGACTCTGAGTGGCTGGAGAAGGACGGAGGGAGGAGGAGGAGGAATCCAAAAGAGGGGGCCCACTCTGCCTCTTGGACTTTTGGAGGTGGCGCGCGAGCAGGGAGCGGGGAGGAGCAACGACGGAGGACTTCTTTGCAGCGTGCAGGGGGCGTGAAAGAGGACCAACAGCAAAAACCTGGTCAGGGGCCTGAAGATCACCAGGATGAGGCCTGAAGATCACCCTGGTGATCCCGATCACCATTCTGAGCACCCCTGGTCTAGGACTTCCAAGGCAGCCCAGAATCAGGTCTTCCATCAGTCTCCTTTCTCAGAGTTCCATTTGTGAGCCACATCCATTGTTTTCCCCCCTTTTTATTATTGTAGTAATGGCAATATTGATAGTAAAAATGTACCAATAATAATAATAAGCCTAGGTCAATTGAGAAAGGCATTGTGTGCCAAGTTTGGTCTTGATCAGTCATTGGATGAGGGTTGCAGCGGTCTCGGGAAGTGACTGGAGGTACTTCAAGTCCCATCATCTGTGGTCTGCCCTCCTCCAAACTGCAGTAGGATGTAGAGTGGGTCATGGGAGCTCTGTGTGGCAAGTTTGGTCTGTATCGGTCTTAGATGAGGTTGGTAACAGTCTTGTGAAGTGAGTGGAGGTACTTCAAGTCCCATCATCCGTGGTCCACCCTCCGAACTGCAACAGGATGTGAAGTGGGTCATGGGGGCTTTGTGTGCGAAGTGTGGTCATGATCATGCAATGGATGAGGGTCGCAGCGGGCTTGGGAAGTGAATGGAGGTATTGAAATCCCATCATCCATAGTCCGCCCTCCTCTAAACTGCAGTAGGATGGAGTGTGGGTCATGGGGGCACTGTGTGCCAAGTGTAGTGGTCTGTTGTGAATGAAGGGTTTGAAAGTACTACAAATCCCATAATCCATGATGGTACTTCAAGTCCCATCATCCATGGTCCTTTTTCCTCCAAACTGCAGTAGAATGTAGCATGGGTCATAGGGGCTCTGTGTGCTAAGGTTGGTTACTGTTAATTCAGACCATACACAATGTCCCATTAACTGAGGCTTAGTCAGGGAAATCAAGTTAATGAAGCCTTACTGTCAATTTTGGGCCTGGTCTAACTTGTAGGGGCTACAGTGTTTTCTGGGAAGTGAATTGGGTGAAGGTACTGCAAATTCCATCATTCCTGGCCCATCCTGCCCTAAACTCTCTTTTGGGTCCTGTAATGTACTGGCCTACTGTGCTGGGCTGGTGTTTGGTAACTTTAAAAGGCCGAATGCCAGGCAGCTGTTTTATGAAAGCTGAGGGGGAGGAGAAAGCAGGAATCCATTTTGTTTGCACAGAGCCAAGTGGGGACAGAATGTTGATGGTGGCCAACCAGAGGCCCTATGCATATTGTCCCTCAGTGGCAAGCATTCATGTTGTTTGAATGTTGAGGCTTGGATTCTTGGATGCTGGCCAATCAGAGTCCTTTATGCAAATACTCCCTCAGTGGCAACCAATCCCCTCTGTCTGGTGCCTTAGAACGTTGGAGTTCTGAGGCTGGCCAATCAGAGTCCTTTTCGCAAATAATCCCACAGTGGCAACCAATCGAAAAGCTGCCACATATTCCTCCGCACCTCCCGCCCGCAAACACCGACTTTTATTATATACATAGATTAAAAAATACTTAACCTACTGATGCCTCAATTTTATTTTATTGGTATCTATTTTTATTTTGACCCATAGCTTCTGCATTTCCCACCCCCGGCTTATGCTCGCGTCAATCAATTTTCTCAGTTTTTATTCTGGTAAAATTAGAATAAAAACTGAGAAAATTCATTATTTTTGTTATTGTTTCCACAGAGATGGACCCTATTTGAAATGGATCTCCGTCTCTCTCTGCAACCCTTACTTACCCTTTGAAGGAGTGCAAAGAGTATGGGATTAAATGGGAAAGAAATGTAGGCTTAAAAATAGTATTATTTTTTATCAAGATGGTGCAGAGGTTGTCCCCGGCGCCATCACGTAGATCCATGCAAGACATTATTATTCTTTTTGGTTTCCCCTCTCTCTAATCTGAATTTTTCAGATAAGGCCAATATTCTGTTGAATCCATTCTGAACCATTAAATCCACAATTCAGCCTCAATATTATGACTCTGTTTTTGCAGCACGTACTACATCTACGGCCTCCTTGTTTGCCTTCAGAGGAGGAGATAAGCAAGGATGATGCCGAATCAAGCAGCCCTTTGATCCTATTGTTCACCTCAAGACCTCTTCCCAAAGCTATAAAATCTTTGTACTTTGATCGGGGGAATCCCAACTAATCATCAGGAAATAGTATAATTTTACTTTTACGAGGGTTGAATGAAAAGTAATGCCTCCACCTTCGTTTGTGTGGGTTTGGATGGGAATATTTTAATAAGTCAAACGCAGAAATAATCCTTAGAATGCGCTCTTTATCGAATACTATTCACTTTTCCACATATTCACCAGACAATTGGAGACATTTCTGCCAACGACGAACAAGTTTTCTGAAGCCACCACGGAAGAAGTCGACGCTCTGTTTCCGAAACCAGCGTCTCACAGTTCTCTCAACGTCTCCATCAGAAGCATAATAATATCCCCACAGATATTCTTTCATTATCGGGAACAGATGGAAGTCAGACGGTGCTAAATTTGGACTGTATGGAGCAGGGGTGGGCAATTATTTTTTCCAAGGGGCCACATGAGAGCCAAAAAATATTATGGAGGGCCACACCTAAAGGCTGAACTACATTCTAATCTACATTATTTATTTATTTATTTTCTATATATTACACATAATTAATATTAACATATTAATATATCAAGAAATATTCATATATTATTAGTATTAATATCATAATTATTATATTATAGTATATATATAGACATTATAATATATTGAAATTATAATATAATATAACATTACATTATATTATATTATTTATTTTATATTATTATAAAATTATTATAAAATAATAATTAAAACCACCAAAATAAAATGAAATGAAATTCAAGAAGACAAGGTGCAAACCAAGATGGAGGCTGACATCCTCAAGAGAGGAAGGATCCCAAGATGGAATGGCCCAATGGCCCCAGCCCAGAGGATGGCAAAGCGGACCCAGCCGCCGCTGCAGCAGAGCAGAGCAGAGGGCGATCAGAGGCTGCAGGCCTCCGCCCGCTCTCGCCCCCCAGCCATTCCCCAGCTGATCGCTCTGCTATGGAGTGCCTGCCATCCCTGGAGGCGATCCGGGCCTGCAGGGGGAGCAGTCGGCAATCTGAGGTGGCTGGTCGCCCTGGCGACCCAGAAGACGATCAAATCTTCCGGGTCGCCAGGGCGATCAGCCCCCGCAAGTCGCCGAGTGCTCCCGCTGCAGGCCAGGATCACATCCAGGGATGGTAGGCATGCCAAAGCCGCCGGTCCCCCGGCCTGTCTGCCGACACAAGCCCCACAGCGCCCAAGATGGGATGGCGGCAGCGGCACCCCTTCCTCTTGGCCCCACCCCTCCCGGGCCGGGCAGAATCGGCTGCCGGGCCGCATCTAGCTCGCGGGCCGTAGGTTGCCCAACCCTGGTATGGAGGATGCCGTACGGTGGTGAGATCCAGACTCTGAAGTTCTGCTGTGTACCCATCATGCACAGATCTTCCGATAGCCAAGCAAAGCAATAATGTGACCCACACGTTCTTGTGAAAGGCTGATTATGCTTGGAATGTCTCTTTGAGTGATACGACGATCGTCCTGAATCAATCTGTCAACCTTTTGGTTGTGAAACTCGGTGGTTGCTGTCACAGGACGTCCAACTCAAGTCATATGTTCCCACCTGAACGTTTTTAAACTTACTCGCCCGACGACGCACAGGACTGACATCAACACAATCCCCATAAAGAGCTTGCATTCTCTGATGAATCTCCTTTGGGGTGACACCTTCTGCTGTCAAGAATTCAATGAATGCACGTTGCTTAAGTCACATTGACCAACCGTCTGCGCAGGGTTCCATACTTTGCACTTTAACAACACAACCGTTCAATGCTAAGGCTTCCTGCCAAGATGGAACTGCAGAGAAGAGTCTCCTGAACAAGCCAATACCTGCCGCATACCAGTATTGCCATCTGTTGAGGAGTTACGAAGGTGCAGGCATTACTTTTCATTCAACCCTCGTATATGAGACTATATTCAAGCTGTGGATGGCTAAACGTATGGATGAAGAACCCATGAACACAAAGTGCTGATTGTACTGTAATATTATACAATTATATTCTATTGCATAATATTATACAATATCTATATATATAAAGGAGACGTGGTCGTGCAAAGATGGTTATAGACAAAGAAACTATAAGTCGCAGAAGCACCAAACTTGGCAGCCTACTGGACCATTACACTCGCTACAGACAACAGCAAAAACAGGACCTACGTCCTCCCAGCACCCCAAAAAACGATCCCCAAAAATTGCCAACGGAACTCCCAACCCCGGCCACCACTTAGCTGCCAGCACGAACGTTTAGAACGTTCGCACATGGCAGCCAGAGCGCCTCCTCCGCCTCCTCAGGAAGAGCGGCGGGGGACCTGGAAGGAGGAGGAAACCCCTCCCCTCCTCCCCAGCCCCTCCCACCTCCCCCGCCACCCCCTGCCACCGCGACACGCCTCCCCTCCCAAGCCCCTCCCCCTCCTCCCGGGCTCCCGCCTCCCGCCCGGTTCCAAAGCCTGGCGGGGCGGGCCAGGAGGCGGACACTCCCCCTCCCAAGCCCCCCCCCTCCTCCCGGGCTCCCGCCTCCCGCCCGGTTCCAAAGCCTGGCGGGGGGCCAGGAGGCGGGACACTCCCCCTCCCAAGCCCCTCCCCTCCTCCCGGGCTCCCGCCTCCCGCCCGGTTCCAAAGCCTGGCGGGCGGGGCCAGGAGGCGGGGACACCCCCTCCCAAGCCCCTCCCCCTCCTCCCGGGCTCCCGCCTCCCGCCCGGTTCCAAAGCCTGGCGGGGCGGGGCCAGGAGGCGGGACACTCCCCCTCCCAAGCCCCTCCCCCTCCTCCCGGGCTCCCCCCCCCGCCCGGTTCCAAAGCCTGGCGGGGCGGGGCCAGGAGGCGGACACTCCCCCTCCCAAGCCCCTCCCCCTCCTCCCGGGCTCCCGCCTCCCGCCCGGTTCCAAAGCCTGGCGGGGCGGGGCCAGGAGGCAGGACACTCCCCCCCTCCCAAGCCCCTCCCCCTCCTCCCGGGCTCCCGCCTCCCCGCCCGGTTCCAAAGCCTGGCGGGGCGGGGCCAGGAGGCGGGACACTCCTCCCCCTCCCAAGCCCCTCCCCCTCCTCCCGGGCTCCCGCCTCCCGCCCGGTTCCAAAGCCTGGCGGGGGGCGGGGCCAGGAGGCGGGACACTCCTCCCCCTCCCAAGCCCCTCCCACCTCCTCCCGGGCTCCCGCCTCCCCGCCCGGTTCCAAAGCCTGGCGGGGGGCGGGGCCAGGAGGCGGGACACTCCTCCCCCCTCCCAAGCCCCTCCCCCCTCCTCCCGGGCTCCCCGAATCCAACTCCCAAAAGGCACAACAATTAGAAACACAAGGCAAAGTGGTAGGTTGTTTTTGTTTGATTTTTTGTTGTTGTTGTTGCCTCTTCCTCCTCTTCCATTAATGACATGGTTATTCCTCCTCACCCTCTGCCAATATGACATCCTCCAGCTTCAGAAATAATTAATAGCTTCTGTACCAATTGGAGAAGTGCATCCACTCTGCTATTTATCCTAAATATTGATGTGCCATAGAATCGCAGAGTTGGATGAGACCGCAAGGGCCATCCAGGCCAACCCCATTCATCCAGGTAGGGGGACACAACCAAAGCCTTCTCAACAGATGGCCACTCAGCCTCTGCTTAAAAATCTCCAGAAAGGGAGATGCCACAGGACTCCCAGGCAGTCTATTCGATAACCATAAAGAGGTTCTTCCTAAATTTTAGGTGGAATCTCCTTTCTATATATAATCATGTATAAGTTGACCTTATGTCTCATATTTATATTGTTTCTATATTCTTATATTAATATTGTTATATCTATTATATAAATGGGTTCATGTCATGTGATGTATATCTCAAACAAAGAAACCTTACAACGCAGAAACACAATACTTGCCAACAGAAATAGGCCTCAAGCAAGGTACGTTTGTAGCAAAGAAACTTTCCCCCCCAACATGATTGGCTGCCAATAAGGGCGGTTTGCATAACTGCTGCACTGGCCAGCCAACATGAAAATTCCGATCCATAATAAACTGCCAAAACAGAATAAGGAAAAGGCCTGAGCCAATCCCCAACACAAACACCCAAATCACTTCCAACCGAAAATTTACACCCCAAAAAATCACAGACCACGCCCAAAATTGACAGTAAGGCTTCATTAACTTGATTTCCCTAACTAGCCCTCACTTACTGGGAAGCTGTTTACGCTCTAAATTGACAGTAAGACTTCATTAACTTGATTCTCCCGACTAGGCCTCAGCTCATGGGACATTGTGTATGGCCTGAATTTACAGTAACCTACCTAGGCACACAGAGCCCCGATTTGTAGTACTTCAAAACCCATCATTCCCCACAGACCACTGTGGCCCAGAACCAAGACCAATAAAGACCCAACTTGGCACACCATGCCCCCCATGACCCACACTCCATCCAACTGCAGTTTAGAGGAGGACACACCGTGGATGATTGGACTTTCTCGCATCTCCTAAAAAGGGCACAGCAACGCGTGCCGGGTACAGCTAGTATATGACTATATTCAAGCTGTGGATGGCTGAATGTATTGATGGCAGAACCTATGGGTATAACCTGAAGGCATAGCAGCAAACGTCCCACCCACCTTTCCAATCCAGGTCTTTAGGAATTCAAAGCATTCAAGGCGACTGGTCCCAAGTGTACACACACCCCACATTGCAATAGTAACAGTAATCTAGAAGGCAATGACATGACTACATCCCTCTCTGACCTCTGCGTGCCCGTGCTTGAGGGCCTTGTCCTCCAGGATGCGCAAGCGGGTGACGTACTCGGGGGGCAGGAGGTGGTTGAAGGCGCAGAGGCCCTGGCCCAGCTTGATGTAGAGGCCCCCGTTCTGGATGGCGCCTGAGACGATGCAGTCGGCCGAACGTTCGTGGCAGCTGGAGAGGAGCGCCTGGTATTCGGGGCTGTTCTGACCGGAGGGAAAGCCGAGGGAGCGAGGGAGAGAAGAGGGTCAGCGCTGGGTGACAAGGAGCCCCAACACCCCCCACAGAGAAGCCAGCATCACCAGGCCAATCTCTACAGAGATCACTGCTTATTCTCCCCCAATGGTCCTCAGTGTGCCTTTATTGCCCATCCCTTGAGAAAGGAGCCTCATGGGGTCCCTCTCTACAGAGATCACTACTTATCCCCCCACAAAGTCTCGAGTGTGCCTTTATCCCTGTCCTTTGAGAAGAGCATCATGAGGCCTCTCTCTACGGAGATCGCTTCCTCTTTCTTCTCCCCCAAAGGTCTTGTGTGTGCCTTTATTGCTCTTCCTTTGCGACGGGAGCACCACGAGGCCCCTCCCTACAGATCTCTTTTCCCCCTTCTTCGCCCCCAAAGGTCTTGAGCAGGGGTGGGCAATTATTTTTTCCAAGGGGCCACTTGAGAGCCAAAAAATATTATGGAGGGCCGCACCTAAAGGCTGAACTACATTCTAATCTACATTTATTTACTTACTTACTTACTATATTTACTATGTATTACACATCATTAATATTAACATATTAATATATCAAGAAATATTCATATTATCATAATGATTATATTATAGTACAGGGCTGTCCAACTTCTTCCGACCCAAGGGCCAGAAGAAGTGTCACTGATCACCTGGGGGCTGTAGGTAATCAGTGAGCGGGGGGCGGAGCTGCTCGCGGGGGGCCGCTCGCTCACATAGCCCCTCCTCCTCCCTGGGCATGCCACTGCTCGGTTCCCGGGCGGCGGCGCGAGCGGGGAGAAGGAGGAGGGGCTATGGAGGAAGAAGGCAGCCGGCCGCCTCCTTTCGCCGAAGCCTCTCCTCTTTCCCCCCAGGCGCGCCGCTGCCCGGTTCCCGGGCGGCGGCGCGAGCGGGGAGAAGGAGGAGGGGCTACAGAGGAAGAAGGCAGCTGGCTCCCCCGCCCTTCCTAGCAGTAGGCCTCTGACGCGCCGCCCTTGACGCTGCCTACTGCTCCTTTTCGGCGGTTCCCCCTCCCTAGGAAGGGCGGCGCAGAGAGAGGGACGGAGGGGGCGGTGCAGGGAGGAGGAGCTGGCTTCCTTCTCCCTGCCCCGCCTCCCTCCCCCCGGCCAATTTTTTTAAAATTTTTTTAAAATCTTTCAGGAGGGTAGCGGGGGGCGTGTCCAACAGGCTGGGGGGCCATGTAACAGCCCTGTTATAGTATATACATATTGACATTATAATATATTGAAATTATAATATAATATAACATTATATTATAGTATTTATTATATAATATTATAAAATTATTATAGAATAATAATAAAACCCACTAAAATTAAATAAAATTTAATTCAAGAAGACAAGGTGCGAACCAAGATGGAGGCTGACATCCTCAAGAGAGGAAGGATCCCAAGATGGAATGGCCCAATGGACCCAGCCCAGAGGATAGCAAAGCGGACCCAGCTGCCGCCACAGCAGAGGAGAGCAGAGCAGCAGACGATCGGAGGCTGCAGGCCTCCGCCGGCTCTCGCCCCCAGCCATTCCCCAGCTGATCACTCTGCTATGGAGTGCCTGCCATCCCTGGAGGCGATCCGAGCCTGCAGGGGGAGCAGTCGGCAATCTGAGGTGGCTGGTTGCCCTGGCGACCCAGAAGACGATCAAGTCTTCAGCCACTGAAGACCTTTGGGATACTAGGTCTCCCTAACCACACGGGAATACGCACTGACGTCAGGAGCGTATGTTATGCCCCCTGTTTTGCCCGAGCTCCTTATACTGTGGAGAGTGGAGACTGTGCCGTTCAGTGAGTTGTGACTCTTCATATTGTGTTATTTTCAGAGTCTTTGGACCTTTATCTTTTCTACATGGACTAGGGTTTCTCCCTATATTTACCTAGACTCCTTTACTCATGATACAGACTTTTCCTACACTCCTTATCCACATATATGACTGTTGCATAGATGTTTGTGATTTAATGCTGCAATTGGACAAACCTGGTTTATTACTATATAGCTGTGAACATAATAGTGACTAGATATTGTGCTTTACATACATTTTGTGATATTATATATTACTATAGTCTCTCCATACTCAGCGTGTTTTTCTAGTTTTTAGGAGGAGCCTGAAAACGAGGCTGTTCCAACGTGCCTTCCCTGAATAAAGTAAATAACACCCTGCTGTATTCAATCTCTGCAAGTGTCCTCATAAGCACTTTAATTACCTGTTGGGTTGTCTGCCCCACATTATCCTGTAAAACCTTCCTGCTACATACATTCTACCTCTGTCTGCATCCAGTGTTTATTATTTTAACATTTTAATATGCACATTTGGCCCGTCCGAAAAGGTTTTAAATTGTTGGTTATTGCTTATGGGGCCGGAGAGATAGCACAGCGGTAACAACAGCTGTGCTTGCAATCAGAAGGCTGCATGTTCGATCCCCGGGCTGGTCTGGACACCCAGCTGTGAGCCCTGTCCACTGTTCACCCAACAGTTCGAAAACAGCCCAGCTGTGAATAGATGAACTAGGGACCGCTAAGCAGGGAAGGATTTTTACAGAAAGGACTTTACAATGCCTGAATAAAAGGAAAGATCGGCTGTCGGAAGGTGGAATGCGGAAATAGAGGCTCTCCGTCATGAGGATGAAGCAACAGCACCCCCTTGTGACGTAATGATGTAATGGAGCAACCGCACCCTGTGACGCAGCCAGAAGAAGAAAAAAATCCTTCTAAAATTGTACTTGTTGTATTGTAATTGTATGTCAACCGGCAGGGATTGTCTGCCGTATGTGTAATGTAATCCGCTCTGAGTCCCCTTCAGGGTGAGAAGAGCGGGATATAAATAAAATTATTATTATGTGTAAGTTATATTGATTGTATTGTTTTATTATTTGCTGTTGTGTTGTTAACACCTACGACTCCTCAAACGCTTTCATCAGCGCTGTCTTCGCACAATCCTAAATATACACTGGACCGACTATGTGACGAATGTTGCTGTCCTTGAGCAAGCAGGGATCACCAGCATTGAGGCCAGCCAGGCTATTGAGAACACAGCTGCGCTGGGCAGGGCACGTCTCTAGGATGGAGGACCACCGCCTCCCAAAGATACTACTCTATGGTGAACTCGCCACGGGTCAGCACAAGAGAGGCGCCCCCAAAGAGAGATATAAGGACTCCCTGAAACATCTCAGACTTGGCCAGATTGATCACAAACAATGGTCCACCCTGGCCTCACATCGGGAGGCATGGAGACTACCCACAATGCTGTGGCCTCTTTTGAGAAGTCACGCCAAATGGGTCTCGAAGCAAAACGACAACGCAGAAAGAACCGCAACTTGGAAACAACATCACCCAAGGAGACTTTCTGCTGTGCTTCCTGCAACCGGACTTGCCTATCTCAGATTGGCCTTTTTAGTCATCAACGTGCTTGTAAAAAGCCTGGGATGAGTCCTTCCTAAGAATCTTCATTCGCGAAGTAATGCGGAGAGAGTTATTATGTGTCATTGGGCTTGGCCTCATGTTATACCCCTCAAACACGAGTCCCTTTATGCCCTGTGGTTTAGCTTTGGAGATGGTGGTGGGGTATAAAGAAAGTTTTATTGTTATTATATTCTCTCTGCCTCAAGATGCCATTTTGCACAGACATGAGACTCAGCCTTATGGACCTTTCTGGCAAAATCAGGTGGCTTTCCTTTGCCTGCCTACTCCAGAGTTTTGCAAACATTTCATGTTGGCGCCACCACTTCTAATGCATGTATCGTTTTGCAACAGTCATTCATTCTGACTCGCAAACCAACACCCTTATAAGAGATAAACATAATTTGTAGTGACGAATGTGTGGAAATACAACATACCTTGCGAAATCTTTCTATATATATATTTAAAATATAGGACGTATTGCTTCTCTCTCTCTTTATATTTTTATGACACGCCTGCACACTGCAGCTGACACCCCAATATGTTGCAATACAGTTTGGAAAGCTCTGATCTGCAGTGTTATATGAGTTACGTCCGTTGCAAGAATACCAGGCTCTGTACCTCATCCAGGCCCCGCAACGAGATGTGATGGGTCCACCAATAATCCAGGGAGATCTGGATCCCAAACCGCAGCGACCTGCAAGAAAAGAGGCAAGGCTTGTTATGTCCACCCACAACGAACGTCTTGTACCGTATTGCTCACATCCAGGCCGCACAATTATCTCACATATCTGTCCTCCTTCCTCTCTTTCTTCCTCTTACTTCCTGTCTCTCTCCCCCTTTCCTCTTCCTCTACTTATCTGTTTATTCTTGCTACCTGCCTACCTACCTATTTATCTTCCCCATTCCTTGCCATCTTCCTATCTTATCTATCTTCTTTCCTTCCTCTCTTTCTTTCTCTGCATATACGTGTATCTTTCTTCCTCTCACTCTCTCTCTCTCCCTCCCTTCCCTCTTCCCTTCTCTTCTTCCCTTCCTATTTTTCTCCCTGCTTGCATCCCTACTACCGGGAATGTGGCGCAGCTGGCTAAGTGTCAGCTGCATAAGATCTTTCTGACCAGTAGGTCATGAGTTCAAGGCCTGCCAGGGTCGAGGTGGGTGCTCAACCTTGAAGTGTAGCCTGCTGCCGACCTTTGCAGCCTGAACGACAGTTGCATCTGTCAAGTAGGAGATAAAGGTACCACATTAAGTGGGGAGGCAAATTTTGACTGAATTATGAGGCCATTAAAAACTCCAGGAACGCTGAGAATGCGGAACAAGGGATGCTGGGAACGCTGAGATGACGTGTACGTCAGCTCCCCCTGGTGGCCAGAATTTGCCTCTGTTCGTCTATATGTGTGTATGTGGAAACGGCAGGAATTGTATGCTAAGTATGTGTACCTGTAATCTGCTCTGAGTCCCCTTCCGGGTGAGAAGAGCAGAATATAAATAAAGTGTATTATTATTACTAAATATTTATTTATTTACAGTATTTATATTCCGCCCTTCTCACCCCGCAGGGGACTCAGGGCGGATTACAATGTTCACATACATGGCAAACATACAATGCCATAGACACACAACACATATATACAGTAAAAGGTGTAGTAATGGATGAAACTTCACCCCGTTTACTTTTTTTTGAACGTGGCAGGGCAGGCTATCCTTCAATCCCACCGCTGCCACCAAATGTGAAGAAGTCTGGACACACACCGACTACTTCTTGACTTTTAAAACTGTGTGGCAGGACTGCCACCAATTCTCAATGTTTTGCTTTTGCTTTATTATTAATAACTTGCTGCCACCATTTGTCAATGCTTGACCACTAGATGTGAGGGTCTTTGTGAATAAACGACTTCCACAGATGTAGTGTTGAAAGTGTTTAACAGTTTATTTTACACAAATGGGCTTAAAGCTTAGGTGGTTTCAAATAGGCTCCTAAGAGGTACAAACTTCAAGGTTTCAACAATATAACACTGAGGGTTTTTAAAATTCCCCTTACACAGTTACACACAAGTAACTACTTAATACTGGGTTACTCTCAACCCTGGGACTAAACTTTGTCCCACACACTTGGGTTTCTCTCAACCCACACACAGAACTGAACTGCACACTGCAGCTCCTACAGACAGCTTGCAGCTTCAGCAACTGCTAATTTCCCACTAACTCTGGTCACAGCTGCTGGCCAACTGACATTCTCCAACTGTCAGATTCAAACTGAACATTCTAAAGCCAGAGTGGCCTCTGTTGTCATGGCAACAGCCTCTGTTTACAGCTTGCTGCTGCGAACATTCCACGGCTCACTCTCTGCAGCTTTTTAAGAATGTTCCTTGTAAATACATAAACAAACATGTGATTAACATAATTTGTTAAGTTAGCCTTCCCACGCATAGGTGGTACCTAAATTTCTACTTGACAGATGCAACCGTCTTTCAGGTTGCAAAGGTTGACAACAAGCTACACAATTGGCCGGAAGCTCACTCCGACCTGGGCTGGCTTTGAACTCATGACCTTTCGGTCAGTAGTGATCTTTAATTGCAGCTGACACCCAGCCAGCTGCGCTGCGGTCCCGGATGCTCAGCAGGTTGACTATAAATGAAAAAAAAACCATGTTTCCCCCTCAGTCCTGCCTGGGCTGAGAGACACAATTATAGACCAGGCAGAAGATGCCTGCGGTCGTTATTTTGTACTGCTTCTCTTTGTTGTAAGCTGCTCCAAGTTCCCGAGGGCAGAGAGGGAGGGGTGGGGTATAAATTAAGTATTATTATTATTAGCGTAGTCCTTTCCTGCCTGCTACTCACCTGGTGAAGCGCCCAACGCCATCCAGCAACAGCCTCATCCTGCGCTGTTCCTGCTTCTCGGCCGTGGCGTAGCGGATGCCGGCCGACAAGGGGAGCCCCACCGCCACCCCCAGGAAGATCTTCTTCGCCAGGCCCCACTGCCCACGGGAGCTGCGTGGAAAGGGAGAGACAGGCTGGGTGAGATGGACATCTGCCGGGAGGGTTTCGATGGTGTCTTCCTGCCGGGATGGCCTTTGGAGGCCCCTTCACATACACACACAGAGCCTTTACTGGCACGCAACAACAAAATTGGCACACAACACAGGTATATACAACAAGAGGAAGTCACAGGTTAAAAGAAAACAGCATTCAACAACATAAATAGACCATAAAAAGTAAAGGTTTCCCTTGACATTAAGTTCAGTCGTGTCCGACTCTCAGGGGTGGAGCTCATCTACATGTCTAAGCCTAAGAGCCGGCGTTGCCTGTAGACACCTCCAAGGTCATGTGGCCAGCATGACTGCATGGAGTGCCCATACCTTCCCGCCAGAGCAGTACCTACTGATGTTTTCACATTTGCATGTTTTCGAACTGCAAGGTTGGCCGAAGCTGAGCCTAACAGCAGGAGCTCACCCCGCTCCCTGGATTCGAACCGCCGACCTTTTGGTCAGCAGCAGACTAGGACGCAATGGATCAATGGCTTCAAACTACAGGAAAGAAAGGAGATTCCACCTGAAAATTGGGAAGAACTTTCTGACTGTGAGAGAGAACCATTCAGCAGTGGAACTCTCTGCCACAGAGTGTAGTGGAAACTCCTTCTTTGGAGGCTTTAAAACAGAGGTTGGATAGCCATCTATCAGGGGGGCTTTGAATGTGGTTCCTGCTTCTGGGCAGAATGTGGTTGGACTGGATGGACCACCAGGTCTCTTCCAACTTAGGTCAACAACTGAGCGGTTTAACCTGCTGTGAATAAAACAATAAAACACATTGGATAATACATGCGGGGAATGCGGAAATACACCGTTCCTTGTAAAAAAAATTAATCTGAAGCTATGGTGCCACGACTCCATGCTCACGTGGAATTAATGATGTCATAGGGCAGTGTTTCCCAACCTTTTTTGAGCCGCGGCACACGTTTTACATTTGCAAAATCCGGGGGCACACCACCAACCAAAATGACACAAAATGACACGCTAACACAGTCATACATAGAGTTAATGTTTTAAAAATGTATTTATACACTCAGTGTGAAACCTGGGCCTGTTTCGATGAACACAACATAAATATCCTGGCAGGAATGGCAGAAAGACACAAACTTCCCACATAGAACTACCATAACCAAGAAAAAATGCTGTAGGAGTTTGGTGGGCATTGACCTTGAGTTTTGGAGTTGTAGTTCACCTATATCCAGAAAGCACTGTGGACTCAAACAATGTTGGATCAGGACCAAACTTGGCATGAATACTCAATATGCCCAAATATGAACGCAGATGGAGTTCAGGGGAAATAAACCTTGACATTTGGGAGTTGTAGTTGCTGGGATTCATAGTTCCCCTACAATCAAAGAACATTCTGAATCCCACCAATGATAGAACTGGGCCAAACTTCCCACACAGAACCCCCAGGAGGCAAGAGGAGGTCTCTACTTGGGGAAAGGGAGGCGGGCCTTCCCAATGCATGGAGAGGGAGAGACCAAGTAGACAACGGGTGGGGAGGGGGGTGTTTGTAATTTTGTGCCTTTATCGAGGTAGGTTTCTTAGGGTTTTTATACTTCAACACACTAGACTCTCTCCCCTCCCCTCTTGGAGGTTCAAATTTCCCACGGCACACCTGATGATCGCTCACGGCACACTAGTGTGCCCCGGCACACTGGTTGGGAAACACTGCTCTAGTGCACTGATTTTCAACCTTTTTTGAGCCTCGGCACATTCTTTACATTTACAAAATCCTGGGGCACACCACCAACCAAAATGACACTGTCATTTTACTGTCACCCTCCCCCCTCGTGATGCTGCTGCTTCCGCCAAAGCCCCCTCCCACGCCCCCTCCCGGAAGCCCACATGCTTCGGCCCATCACTGTCCCACGGGGGAGGGCTGCGCTGAGTGGCCGAAGCGCACGCGGGCTCGGCTGAGCAGGACGAATAGGAATTGAGCACACGGGGTGGCTCTGAGCCTCGGAACAAACTGCGGCCAAGGCTTGCAGCCGCCACCACCCCCAGCTCTCCTTCTCAATGGGGTTCAGCCCCCCCCCAGGAGTGCCCCCTCCCCGCGTCCCTTCGGCTTCCCTGATGTCGCCTTGGGGCCAGATCGGGAAGGAACCAAGCTGGGCTGTGGAGCTGCGCAACCCGGCCTCTGCTCTGTTCTGCAGCAAACCCGGAGCCCAGCCAGGAGAGGCCAGGAGATGAAGGGTTGCTCCCCTTCCCCGGCGCGGAGGGGCTAGAGGGCAGAAAGCCTCGCCTCGAGCCTCCAGGAGCGGGGTCGGACGGGGGCAGCTCCTGCGGACTCCTCCTCCCTCTCCTCCTCCTTGCTGCCGGAGGGGAGGAGGGCAGAAGAGCGCCCAGGAGCCAGGAAGCAGGAGGAGCCCCAGCCCGGCCAGGTAGCCCTTGGCGCGCAGAGGGAGGGAAGGAAGGAGGGAAGGGAAGGAGAGAGAGAGGAGGAAGGGAGGAAAGTTCTGGATGCCGAGGGCTCTCCCTGACTGCAGCCAGGTTGGCTGGCATTGCTGCTTCGGCCAGGAAAGCCTCATTTCCGCTGCCTGAAGTTTCCTGCTAGGCTCTCTCCATCTCTCTCTCTCTCTCTCTACACTGTAATTTCCCACGGCAGACCTGTTGATCGCTCACAGCACACTAGTGTGCCGGGGCACACCAGTTGGGAAACACTGCTCTATTGAGATGAATTGGACTGATGTGTAGCAGATACGGGACATCTGCTTGGAACCCACCAGCAGGGATTTGTTTGCGGGGTTCATGGGAGATGGGGAATGGAAATGAGACTCATGGGAACTCCTGGGGAGAGTTAAGTCGCTGCAGGAGATGGATTGCCTGGCACGAGAGACAAAGGGCGGCACGGGCGGGGATGCTGGCAGCTGAAAGGAATGGGGAAGGGGCGATGGCACAGTTAAGCCCCAAGGAGGACTGAATAAAGGGGGCTTGCAATTAACCATTGGTTGCAGCTGGCAAGGCGTTGTTCTTCTAGCACAATAGAGTCAGGGTTTAATAATCAATGATACAAGAAGATGGTGCAAACCAACATCAGTATATAGAATCAATATATTGTATGGTAAGGTTTCGTATAATCATGAATAATAAAGCATATCAGTTACATATTCAATACATGTTACCGTGTCCTTGGTGCGAAACTGGTCTACAAATCTCAGTCCAGAATGCGAAAGAGTGAATCTCGATGAGAGTTCCAAATGGTAGTCCCAAACTTCAAATTAAAGATATATTCCAAAGACAGTAGGTAAAAGAAACCTTGTCCATAATAGCATTTGCCCCAGGTTTCTAGTCCATTTATGAGCCACAACTGGGGGAGATTCCAGGCCTGGGATCTCCGAAACGATCGGCCAATATTTTTTCACTATGTTGATGTATGTGCGGCTTTGAGGGGATGCAGAAGCAAACAAAATATCAGAAGAATTTCTTGCCAGAGGTTATCCCAAACATATCGTGGACAATGCCAGGACTAGAAACCTGGGGCAAATGCCAACGCATTCTAATCATAATAAAGAACTGAAATCCAATTTAAGCCCAGGCAGTAGACCGTGTGGAAACTGCTCGGTTTGTGCTAACATTTGCCAAGATAAAACAATATATTGCCCTTCTAAAAACCTGCACTTCCCTGTCAAATCATTTGGTACCTGTTCCTCTTCCAAACTCACGTATGCGATCACCTGCGATTGCAAAAAAACTTATGTGGGAATGACCTCAAGAAAATTGAAACAAAGATTTATCGAACATCGCAGTAAAATCAATGCAGGAAGTACAGATATGCCATTTTATAAACACTGCTTGGATTTTAAACACACTCCGGCTTCTTTAAAAGTGAAAATACTAGAAAAGGCCAATGTTCCAGCACACGGCAACACCACTCAGGTGCTCTTGAAATTAGAATTACTCTGGACAATTAAATTAAACACAGAGTTACCTCATGGCCATAACGAGCCGGTCGGCCTGCATACCTTCCTGATTGGTTAGGTAGCTTTAAATGTGTGTGTTTTCCCATTATGCTTACCTTGTGGTCACCCTTCGGATTGAGATGGGGTTAAGATAGGATCTCATTCTATTGCGGTATGTATTTGCCATATTTGACTGTATTATCTTATGTTTTCTGTATGGGGTTATTGATGGAAACTCTTTACTGATTATTATTATTATAAATCATAGGAAAAGAACCTGCGAATATTATATGTATAGCCTTGAAAAGAAACGAACGGATGTACTGCGGCCCGATTCCAGAGGATACCCCTCCCGTCGGCTTGCCTGATTGAAATCAACGGAGCCTGGATGTTTGGCTCCGGTTCTTTGCGTTAATGCGACTCCTATTATGGACAAGGTTTCTTTTACCTACTGTCTTTGGAATATATCTTTAATTTGAAGTTTGGGACTACCATTTGGAACTCTCATCGAGATTCACTCTTTCGCATTCTGGACTGAGATTTGTAGACCAGTTTCGCGCCAAGGACACGGTAACATGTATTGAATATGTAACTGATATGCTTTATTATTCATGATTATACGAAACCTTACCATACAATATATTGATTCTATATACTGATGTTGGTTTGCACCATCTTCTTGTATCGAGGCGTTGTTCTTGCCATCCAGGCCATTGCCTCCTGTTCTGGATCACTGCTGGACTGATCATTTGACTGGCTGTGGACATTGGTATTGTATTCTATGGGTTTGCGCATCTTTGTTTCCTGTCTTTGGCTGCTCCACCTTAAATCCCTTCTGTGCTAAAAGGAGCAGTAAAAAAAATCAAATCCCTCCAAAATGCTTGGAAACTGTTTAAAAATACCTTAAAACAGGCCGAACTAAAATGCATTCCAATAAAAAGAAAGAGGCATGGAAAGTCCAAAAGGACACCAGTATGGCTTACAAATGAAGTAAAAGATGTGATTGGAAAGAAGAAAAACTCATTTAAGAAATGGAAGGCTCTTCCTACTGAGGAGAACAGAAAGGAACACAAGCTCTGGCAAACTAAATGCAAAGCAACGGTCAGGAAAGCCAAGAGAGATTTTGAGGCACACATAGCAAAGAATATTAAAAAAACAACAAAAACTTCTTTAAGTACATCAGAAGCAGGAACCCAACTAGAAAAGCAGTTGGGCCACTCGACGACAATGGTCAGAAAGGGAAAATCAGCTAAGACAAGGAGATTGCTGAGCGGCTAAATGACTTCTTTGCCTCCGTTTTCACACAGGAGGACAGACAACATATGCCTGCAGCTGAGTCAGTTTTTTCAGGGAGGGAATTAAATGAATTAAACCAGATAGAGATAAACAAGGAAGATGTTCTCACATGCCTTACTAAACTAAATGTCAACAAATCACCAGGGCCAGATGGCATCCACCCCAGAGTTCTTAAGGAACTCAAGTGTGAAATTGCTGAAATTCTAGCCAAAATATATAACCTTTCTCTAAGATCAGGCACTGTACCCGAGGACTGGAGGGAGGCAAATGTAACTCCGATCTTCAAGAAAGGATCAGGGGTGATCCAGGAAATTATAGGCCAGTTAGTCTAACCTCAGTTCCAGGCAAAGTGATGGAAACCATTATTAAAGAAAAATTACTAAGCACATAGAAGAACAGGCATTGCTGAAGGAAAATCAACATGGTTTCTGCAAAGGCAAATCATGTCTTACTAACTTGTTAGAATTCCTTGAGGGTGTAAATAAACACATAGATAAAGGGGACCCAATTGATATTGTTTACCTTGACTTTCAAAAGGCTTTTGACAAAGTCCCTCACCAAAGGCTCTAAATAAGCTCTTCAGCCATGGAATCAGGGGACAGGTCTTGTCCTGGATTGGAACCTGGCTAAACTGTAGGAAACAAAGGGTGGTAATAAACGGACATTTCTCTGGGTGGAAAGAGGTGAGAAGTGGCGTACCCCAAGGTTCAGTTTTGGGTCCGTTACTTTTTAATTTATTCATTAATGATCTGGATGTAGGAGTGAATTCTGAGGTAGCAAAGTTAGCAGACGACACTAAATTGTTCAGGGTAGTTAAAAATGAAACTGATTGTAAAGAGCTCCAGAAAGATCTCTTGAAATTGAGTGAATGGGCAACAAAGTGGCAAATGCATTTTAACCTAAACAAGTGTAAAGTCATGCACATCGGGGCAAAGAACCCCAACTACACCTACAAATTGATGGGGTCAAAGCTTTCCGAGACAAACCAGGAAAGGGATCTTGGGGTCTTGGTGGACAGCTCAATGAAGATGTCAACCCAGTGCGCAGCAGCAGTGAAAAAAGCAAATTCTATGCTTGGCATGATCAGGAAGGGAATCGAAAATAGGTCAGCAAATGTTGTATTGCCTCTCTTCAAATCGATGGTAAGGCCACATTTGGAGTACTGTGTACAATTCTGGTCTCCGCACCTTAAGAAGGATATAACGGAACTGGAAAAGGTACAGAAAAGGGCAACAAGAATGATCCAAGGGATGGAGCGGCTCCCTTATGAAACCAGGTTGCAACGCCTTGGTCTTTTCAGCCTTGAAAGACGGCGTTTAAGAGGTGACTTGATCGAAGTGTATAAAATCATGCATGGGATAGAAAAGGTGAATAAAGAAAAAATATTTTCTTTGTCACAAAACACTAGGACTAGAGGGCACTCCCTGAAGCTCCAAGGTAGGAAAATTAGGACTAATAAAGGGAAATATTTCTTCACCCAGAGGGTCATTGGGTTATGGAACTCACTTCCAGAGGAGGTTGTGACAGCTGTCAGCCTGAACAGCTTCAAGGCAGGATTAGACAGATTCATGGATACCAAGTGTATCGGTAGTTACTGAAAAGGACATTCAAGTGCCACCTCGGAGTTGGTTGAGGTAGGCAGGATTTCCCTGGGTACTGGTTGTGGGGGGGTCGGGAGCAGGTCAGGGTTTTGCCCTCCCTTCTGCTCGAGATCCCCGTGTACAACTGGTGGGCCACTGTGTGATACAGAATGCTGGACTAGATGGGCTGAGGTCCGATTCAGCATGGCTCTTCTTATGTTCTTATGTTCTTAGATTCTGCAGCTCCGTGATGGATTCTGGATTGACCTGACTTCGCTGCTTTGTCTGCATTCCTCCTGGCTGGACTAAAGGACCGTTTGGCACTTCCACTCCATCTGCATTTCCCCTGGAGTGACTTTAGGACTGTTTGACGCTTCTTCGTTTGCATTCTGCCTGGCTGGTTGTGAACCTGGACTGGCTGTGCGCGCGCTCTCAGCTTTATTTCTGTTGTGAAGAAGTCAGAATTGGGCGTTGGATCTTCTTACCAGTTTGCGGTGCCTCTAGGCCAGTGGTTCTCAACCTGGGGTCCCCAAATGTTTTTGGCCTTCAACTCCCAGAAATCATTACACCTAGTAAACTGGCTGGGATTTCTGGGAGTTGAAGGCCAAAAACATTTGGGGACCCCAGGTTGAGAACCACTGCTCTAGGCTCTTCTGAGTCGCAGTGAGGAAGTTTGGGACTCTTTCAAATAAACCCTAACTGCTAACTTTACTGTGCCTGGCTTCTTAAGGTGGTCTGGATCACGACAGGGTTGTTGTAGGGTTTTCGGGATGCCTGCCATAGATGCAGGTGAAACATCAGGAGAGAATGCTTCTAGAATTTGGCCATATAGCCCAAAAAACGTACAACAAACCAGAAAAACACACCTCTTGTACCTGTCTGGCCCGCCCTTGTATCCTATGACCGTACCTCCTCCTCTGCCTCTCAGATCTCGCTCCTGAAGACGGCAGTGAGGCGGTGCAGGTGTGCATGTGCAAGAGCCAGAGGGGGAGGTACAGTAATAGGAAAATTACCATATTGAAATCAAATCTGATGCTTTTTATATTTTTATTTGGTGTGTGTTGGAAGAGGGGTAATTTTATACTTTATGTTTTAACTGGAGAAGTTGGGGGTCGTCTTATATGCCCAGTCATCTTATACTCTGAAAAATACAGTACTTATTGCTGTGAGCGCCGCAATAGGTGCTATCTATAGCAAATACCAAGGTATCAAGGCCTCTTCCACTTCTGTGTGTTGTGCCCTGGACTCACCTGTCCGGGCGGGAATCCGAGCGTTGCCGGCATCGTGGGGCCGAGAGCAGCCAGGGGCTCTTCTTGCGCTGCAGGAGCTGCAGGTGGAAGCGGCAGATGCGTACCTGCAGAACAACAGGGGAGGAAGCCAGGACAGAGCTCAGTCACAAAAGGTTGCCAGCCTGGAGGGAGGCCTTGGTGAAGGGACTTCCGGCACTGCCAAA
This sequence comes from Anolis apletophallus, assembly GCA_030556195.1. Classification (NCBI taxonomy): domain Eukaryota; kingdom Metazoa; phylum Chordata; class Lepidosauria; order Squamata; family Anolidae; genus Anolis; species Anolis apletophallus. The sequence goes on along the minus strand of JARBWK010000007.1, from coordinate 148,632,231 downwards.
GAGGGCTTGGCTTACAGGACACCCAAAAACACATTGGTCTGCCTCCCAAAATAAAATTTGTCATCATCTAACTACCTAGTCAACCATATCTCTCTAAGCTATATATCCAAGCATATCTATCTATTCATCTTCCAAATCTGTCTCTATATCCAAGCACTTCTATCCATCCATCCAAACCATATCTCTCTCTATATCCAAGCATATCGATCTATCTATCAATCCATTTCTCTAAGCTAGATATCCAAGCATATCTATCTCTACAATCTATATATCCTATCATCTATCAATTTATCTATTGAACCATATCTCTCTAAGCCAGGGGTAGGGAACCTATGGCTCGGGAGCCAGATGTGGCTCTTTTCATGATTGCATCTGGTTCTCCAGAGCAGCCTGGGCCTCGGTTTCCCAGCATGCAGCGGGGAGGAGTGACGCAAATGAGCCCTGACTGCCGCTTCCACACCGCCATCGCCGCCTCCCTCTTCCTTCCTTCTTCCTTCCCCTTCACCCTTTCCTTCTCTCCATCCTTTTCCCTCCCTCTCTCCCCTTCCTTATTTCCTCCATTTCTCCCCCTTCACTCTTTCTCCTTCTCCTCTTCCTTTTCCCTCCCTATCTCCACTTCCTTCTTTCCTCCATTCTCCCTCCCCTCCCCTTCCATTATTTTCCCAGTCTTCCTTTCCTCCTTCCTTTCTTTTCACTTCCTTCCTTTCTCCCCCTTTTCTTCTTTCTCCCTTCATTATTTTACTTTTTCCTCACTCCCTTTCCTTTCCTCCCTTCCCATTTCTTTCTTTATCCCTCCTTGTCTCTCTCCTGCTTTTCTTTTCTTCCTTTTCCATAGTTTGTTCTTTTCTTTCTTCCTCTCCCCCTCCCTCCTTTATTTCCTCTGCCTTGTCTGTCTTTCCCCCCTTCCTTCCTTCCGTCTTCTCTTCCTTCCCAGAGTCCTGAGCATGCCTTTTGCAGAGCCAGGTCTGGAGTGCCCCGTCATTCGGCTGCGGGAAATCCTTTTCACATAGTATGGACATATATACTCACATTTAGTTGCATTCAGTCTTAAAATATATTATATATATTACTAGCTTAACCCGGCACGCGTTGCTGTGCCCTATGTAGGAGATGTTGAAAAGTATGTAAGGGTATGTAGTGATGTGAGTGTGTTTTGTGTGTGTATATATGTGTTTGGTTGTGTGTATGTATGGCTGTATGTGTGTTTATTTGTTGTGTGTGTGTTTTTATTTGTGTCTGTGTATATTTGGGTGTGTGTGTGGGTGAAGGTATGGGTTTGTTTATATATGTGTTTGTGGTTTTGTGTGTGTATGTATTTGTATGTGTGTATATATATGGTTTTGGTGTGTATGTATGTGTTTTTTGTGTGGTTTTTTTTGTGCAGTAGTAGGGTTTTTTGTTTTTTGTGAGCTTGCCTGTGTCTTCGTTGTCCGTCTGTTCTGGTTCCTGATGGCCGCCTTCTCGCTCTCCTCCGGTGCCTCTCTGCCGTTCCCAGAAGAGGAGGGGAAGGGAGAGAGACCGTGCGGGCCCCTTTCGCAGGAGGAGGTGGAGGACGTGGTCCCGACCAGAGCACCGTTCTCCACCGCAGCCCTCTTCCCTGCGAAGGTCGCTTTTCGCCCACCCTGTGGCAGGGAAGTGGCGGGGGGGAGCGATGGCGGCGCGCCATGGCCGTTCTTCCGGCCCCTGTGTGCCTCCTCTGCCGGTTCAGTGCTCCTTCCTGAAGTGGAGGAGGAAAGTGGCCCCCGCGCGATCTCACTTCCGCACCCAGAACAAAAGGGCGAAGGGAGAGCGACGCTGGGGTCCCTTTCGTCCTCCTCTTCAGGGAGTAGCACAGAGGCGGCGGAGGAGAGCGGTAAGGGGCCGGAAGAGCGTCCATGGCGCTGCCGCCATCGCTCCCTTTCGCCACTTCCCAGCCACAGAGGGAGAAGGCTACGATCTCTCTGTTAGCGTGTTTGGTATGTGTTTCCGGCGTTTTTTTTTTGGGACAACTTCCGGGGAGTGTTATTTGCGGGACAGGAAGTTGTTTCTGCGCCATTTTGGTTGTTGTTTTTGTGTTCGGATCCCTCCATAGGTTTGCATGGGGTTTTTTGGGGGCCGGTTTTAGGGGTCTTAGGAGTTATGCTTTGGGGTTTTTTTGTGCCACGTTTGTAGCTGCTGGTCTGTTGAAATGTGTGTGCTGAGTTTTGAGGGTCTGGGTGTTATGGTGTGTCCGTGCATAAGCGTCAAAAACGGACTCTCTCTTTTTATATATATAGATATGGCTCTCACTGAAATACATTTCCAAATATTTTGCTTTCATGGCTCTCAGAGTCAAAAAGGTTCCCGACCCCTGATCTAAGCTATATATCCAAGCATATCTATCTGTCTATCTCTACAATTTATTTATTTATTTATTTACATCATTTATATTCCGCCCTTCTCACCCCGCAGGGGACTCAGGGTGGATCACAAAGCACATATACATTCAAACATTCAATGCCCTTTGACATACAAACATGACACTCAGGCAATTTAACATTTCAGCTTCTGGCCACCAGGGGGAGCTGTCACACTCCTTCACTTCTTTGCGTACTTCCTGGAAATCAGTTAAATTTAGCCTCCCCGCAAAGTGGTACCTAAATTTTCTACTTGACAGATGCAACTGTCTTTTGGGTTGCAAAGGTCGACAACGAGCTACACAAATGGTCGAGTGCTCACTCGACCCAGGCAGGCCTCGAACTCATGACCTTCTGGTCAGTAGAGATCTTATGCAGCTGACTCCCAGCCAGCTGTGCCACATTCCCGGTAAACTCTATATATCCTATCAATCTATCTATTGAACCATATTCTCTCTAGTCCAGGGGTGCTCACACTTTTTCAGCATGCGAGCTACTTATAAAACCACCAAGTCAAAATGATCTCCCTACCCACTACAAAAATGTGAAACATATAACACAATATCTGCTTTGAACTGGGTTTTCTGAGTCCACACTGCCATATAATCTGATTCAAAGCAGATAACATGGGATCTTATTCAACTGTGTGGAAAGTACCTCAGATAACCCAAAGCCGGCAGCACTTGGGCAGCGCCGGGAGCCTGCTGGGCAGGGACTGAGCCTTCCTCCTGCCCTGCCTGCCAGCTACCAGGACGCCCTGTTACGCAGCGGTGTGGTCCGCCTAACGCCCATGTCCATAAGCTCAAGAAATACGCCAGACCAGCAGAGGTAAAACTGAAGAAAACAAATCTTGACCTTTACTCTATCACCACCCCACACCACAGAAAATAACACAAGCAGTTATAGGCCATTGGGTGTGGCACTAGGTTGCTGATTGCCTGTTAACCCAGGTGCACAGCATTATTACATACATAGCATACATAGCATTCTCATTCACACATAATCTTGGTCCTGCAAGGACTTATCGTAACACGCCCTACACCAGAGGTGCTCATTAGGTAGCTCGCAAGCTACTAGTAGATCTTCGGCCCTCTTCCAGGTTATCTTCGAGCCTCACCAGCCGGATGGGGCGCTCCTTCCATGCGCACGCATGCGCGCTTCCGCTATCGCGGTGCTTCTTTCGCCTGCGGGGCATTGCAGGAAGGAAGCACGAGGCGGGGCCTCTGGAGCGAGTGCCCTGCCTCTCTCTCATCCAGAAGCAGCTGTGCAGCCTCCGTTGCCGGCGAGACAGGCAGGACGGAGCATTCCCTCTGGATGCCCCGCCTCGTGCTTTCTCCTTCCAGCAATGCCCCGCAGGCGGAAGAAGCGCTGTGCAGGCGGAAAACAACAGCAGGAGCACGCGCAGTGGCGGGAGCGCACGTGAGTGCACAGCAGCGGGGGCAGGTAGATCTTTTGGACTTGGTTGCTTTAAGAGTAGCTCGCATGCTGAAAAAGTGTGAGCACCCCTGATCTACACAATCTACTAGTACAGGGCTGTCCAACAGGCGGCCCTGGGGCCGTACACGGCGCCCGAGCCCCTTCCCTGCGACCCCCTAACTTGTTTTAATAAAATACAAAGAAAAATAAAAGAAATAAAAAATACCTACTTCCGGTTTAGGCAGCATCGCGAGATACGCCAGCCACAGATGGGATTTCGAGGAGGTCGAATCCTGGTCTGTGGCTGGCGTAGTCTCGCAAGAGCTGCCGAAATCTCGGGTCCCGCGTGATTTGCGGCCGGCCTGGGCGCGCGCCTCCTCCTCCTCGCGGGCTGCTTCCAGGCCAGCCCCCATTCCTCAGAGAGAGGGAGGAGGGGAGTGAGGCAGGGAAAGCCCCTCCTGGCTCCGTCCTCTTCCTGTGGAGGGCCCTGCTTCCCGCCCCGCGGATGGGGAGAGCCGCCGCGCCCGGCCTGAGCTTGGCCTCGGCTCCAGGGGGCTCTTCGGGGCGGCGGCACTGGCCCTGTGGCGGGCTCCCGCAGTATGGGTAAGGGCCTGGCTCGTGTGGAAGCGGGACGGTGGGTGAGTGGGGGTCCTCAGCGGTGGTTTCCTTGGCGACGCTTCCTCCCCCCTCCGCGCCTCCCCCCCTTGTTCTGCTGCCTTCCCCCGCGCAGGGGGCACAACGTGGCTTCCTTTGCGCCTGCCCCCACGGCTTGTTTTCCCTTCAGGGAGGGAGGGAGGGAGGGGAGCTCTTGGGCCTCCTCCACCCGCCTCTGGGAAAGGAGGCCCCATCAAGCCCCGTCTGTGGCTGCGTAGTCTCGCGATAGCTGCCGAAATCTCGGGTCCCGCATGATTTGCGGCCAGCCTGGACGCGCGCCTCCTCCTCCCTCGCGGCTGCTTCCAGGCCAGCCCCCATTCCCTCAGAGAGGGGAGGAGGGGAGTGAGGCAGGAAAGCCCCTCCTGGCTCCGTCCCTCTTCCTGTGGAGGGCTCCTTGCTTCCCGCCCCGCGGATGGGAAAGCCGCGCCCGGCCTGAGCTTGGCCTCGGCTCCAGCGGGGCTCTTCGGGACGGGGGCGGCGTTGGCGCTCGGCCCTGTGGCGGCTCCCACAGTATGGGTAAGGAAGGGCCTGGCTCGAATCAATCAATCTAAAAACAGTGGGACGTTGGGTGTGGGGGGAGGGGTCCCTCAGCTGTGGTTTCCTTGGCGACGCTTCCTTCCCCTCCTCCGCGCCCCCTCCCCCTTGTTCTGCTGCCTTCCCCCGCGTGCAGGGCGCAATGTGGCTTCCTTTGCGCCTGCCCCCACGGCTTGTTTTCCCTTCAGGGAGGGAGGGAGCTCTTTGGGCCTCCTCCACCCGCCTCTGGGAAAGGAGGCCCCATCAAGCCCTGCGACGGCATTGAGGTGTTTTTTTTTTTTGGTGTCCCAATTTGAGTGTGGACTCAAATAACTCAAAGGTATTAGGAAACATTCCCCCAAATCCACCAGTGTTCCCATTTGGGCATATTGAGTATTCATGCCAAGTTTGGTCCAGATCCATCATTATTTGAGTCCACAGTGTTCTCTGGATGGAGGTGAACTACAACTCCACAACTCAAGGTCAATTGTAAGTAAATTGGAGCTGGGGAGGGGGCGGAGCCGAGGGCGGAGGCAGACCCTTCGTCCCCCCAGGTGATCAGTGACCGGAATTCCGGCCCTTGGGCCCGTAGAAGTTGGGCAGCCCTGTACTAGTAGATCGCAATCTGCCTAATGAGCACCCCTGCTCTAGTCTAATCTATATATCCAAGTATACATATCTTCCAAATCTATTCAATCATATTTCTCTATAATCTATATATCCAATCATCTATCCATCTATCCAATTCTATCTCTAGTCTATGTATCCAATTCTATCCATCCAGCTATCTATCTACCAAATCTATCTATTCAATCATGTCTACCTATCTATATAATCTATATATCCAAGCATCTATTGAATCTATCATCTATTGAATCATCTATTGCAGGGGTGCTCACTACTCATAAAACAACCAAGTCAAAATGACCTCCCTACCCACTACAAAATGTGAAACATAGAACACAATATCTGCTTCGAACTGGGTTTTCTGAGTCCACACTGCCATATAATCTGATTCAAAGCAGATAACATGGGATTTTATTCAACTGTGTGGAAAGGACCTCAGATAATTCAGGGCCGGCAGCACTTGGACAGCGTCAGGAGCCTGCGGGGCGGGACTGAGCCTTCCTCCCACCCTGCCTGCGATCTGCCAGGACGCCCTACGCAATTGACCAGTAGATCGCGATCTACCTAATGAGCACCCCTGATCTATTGAATACTGAATATCGAAGAGCGAGAGAGTGGAAAACAAATAAAGTTGATTATTACTCATGGTTCCTCCCTCTCTAATGATCTATCAAATTATCCAACTCTATCTGTCCACCTATCTATTGATATCTAGCCCAATTATCTTCATCTGTATGTCCATCCATGCATCTCCCATCCTTCCATCCACCCCAAATTAAGCTTCCCTTTTCTCCCAGAATGTGACCAAGGACCTCTTACAGGATTTCTAGCACTTCGATAACTTAAAGACATCAGTTGAGGATTTAGGAATAGAGTTTAAAGGCAAATGGCCGAGGGACGGTGGGCCAAGCAGAAGGCTTTCCGTCCATACAACAGCTCTGATGATCGAGACAAACTACTAATTTGGAAGGGTTTGTTTTGTTTGAAGTAAGAGGAGGAATGGGCGGCAGACAGACAGACCTCAACCTCTTGTTCCCGGCCCCCAAAAGGCCTCCATGGTCAGCGGCTGAAGGGGGTTTATCAAGAAGGACATCAGCCGGGCAGATGGAGGGGGTCAGCCCAGGCCAAGGCTGGACAGAGCTGGGCGGCCAGCAAACCCACTTTTAGTCCCATTTAGGAAGAATTATTATGCCTGAGACCAAGTGCCAAAGCAAAACACGACTCCCAAGCCCTTATAAGGGGAGAAAAATGGGTCGTAAATATAATAACAACAACCTAGGCTGTTGGGAATATACAGTGACGGATACCAGACACTTGGACCTCATGTGCATGCGTGTTGTGTTGTTATGTATATGTAAGACAATGATCTATATAAATAAAATGTAATGTTAGTTTGTGGGATTAACATAACTCAAAAACCACTGGACAAACCGACGCCAAATTTGGACACAATACTCGTCTCAGGCCGACAAGTGACCATCACTCATAAAACACTGAAAAACACAGTGGAAGGGACTTAAAAAGCCAAAAAAACCAATATACATTACAACGTATGCCAAAAACCACACACACACACATATATACACTAATACACAAATATATACAAACGCATAAATGCATATATATACATACATATACAAAACGCATATACACAGAAAGGGGGAAGGAAGGAGAGAAGGAAAGGAAGAAAGAAAGGTAGGGAAGGAAGGAGAGAAAGAAATAAAGAAGTGAAGGAAGGAAAGAGGGAGGGAAGGAAGGAATGAGGGAGGGAAGGACAGAAAGAAGGAAGGATGGAACCAAAAAGCAAAGGAAGGAAGGAAACAGGTAAAGAAGGAGGAAAGAAGGGAAAGAAGAAGAAAAAGAGGGAAGGAAGGAGAGAAGGAATGAGAGAGAGAAAGATGGATGGAGGGAAGGAAGGAAGGAAAGAAGGAAGGGTGGAACCAAAGAGCAAAGGAAGGAAGGAAGGAAAGAAACAGGTAAAGAAGGAAGAAAGAAGAAGGGAAAGAAGAAGAAAAAGAGGGAAGGAGAGAAGGAAGGAGAGAGAAAGGGAAGGGAGGGAGGGAGGGAAGGAAGGATAGAAGGACGGAACCAAAGAGCAAATGAAGGAAGGAAACGGAAAGAAGGAAGAAAGGGAAAGAAAAAGAGGGAAGGAGAGAAGGAGAGAAGGAACGAGAGAAAGTGGGAGAGAAAGAAGGATGGAACCAATAAGCAAAGGAAGGAAGGAAAGAAACAGGTAAAGGAAAGAAGAAGAAAAAGAGGGAAGGAAGGAGAGAAAGAAAGGAGAGAAAGAGGGAGAGAAGGTTGGCCACAGCAACATGTGGCGGGTACAGCTACTTGTTGTTATTATTGTTTCAAAATCACAAGTCGAATACTTCCCAAGCGTTTAGGATATTTGGTTATTATTATTATTATTATACCTCTAATATCCTAGGCCAGTGGTTCTCAATCTTGTTTTGACCAGGGACTACTTTGACCAGGGGCCACTCTCCAACATGAGTACTAAAAGGATCACGAATCCGTTTTGGGTCAACTTTAGATTGCGTTTGGTCCCTTGGGGTGCAGATTCAGAAAATTGCATTGGAAAGACCGTATCAGCTCCCGCTTCTGATACAGAACATATGCCATGGTCAGCGACAGGGAAGGAGGCTCACAGACCAGATTTTCATACTCGTGCCCCATTGGTGGTCTACAGATTAATAACCACTTGGACCTAATGTGCATATGTGTGTGTTGTTATGTACATGTAATACAATAATTATAATATTTAGCGGGCTGTGGTGCAGCTAGTTAGTAGCCAGCTGCATTAAATCTCTACTGACCAAGAGGTCATGAGTTCGAAGCCAGACCGGGTTGGAGTGAGCTCCCGACCAGTAATAGTTTAGCTTGCTGTTCACCTATGCCACCTGAAAGACAGTTGCATCTTGTCAAGTAGGAAATTTAGGTACCGCTTTATGCGAAGAGGCTAATTTAACTAATTTACGACACTACAAATCCTTCCAGCAGCGTGCGTAAGAATGAGGAAGTACTCCATCAAAGGACTTGGTGTGACAAGTGGACGGTGAAGCGGCAGTGCCCCCTGTGGCCGGAATCGAGCATACCCTCACAAAGCCGGAAAGCTGGAATGTTAAATTGCCTCTGTGTCTGTCTATAAATGTTGTTGCATGTCTAATGGCATTGAATGTTTGCCATGTATTGTAATCGGGCCCGAGTTCCCTGCGGGGTGAGAAGGGAGAAATATAAATATTGTAAATAAATACTGTAATAATAATAAATATACCTTTAATATACCAGACCCTTGAGAAGAGCCCAATATTCAGAGATGAATCCTAGAGAATTGGACCTAATGTGCATGTGTACAATTAAATCGATATAATAGGAAAAATAACAGATATAGATATATGAATATATTCAAGCTGTGGATTGTTGGACATATGGATGCGAAACCCATGGATACAGAGGGCTGATTGTACCAAAATATAATATAATAATATGTAATATAATACTATCTATATATATAAAGGAGACACGGTCGTGCAAAGGACTTTATGCACGGCCAAACTACGCCCCCCAGAAACGCCAATCCAACGAGACACAATCCCACAAACCACAAGGTATTGCCATCACACAAAAAACCCACCTTCCTACCTTCCAACCCCCCAAAATCAGCCCCAAAAACCGCCCATTGGCTCCGTTCTGCGCTGGCCACAAGCGCAGTACAGAGCGAGAGCCATCGCGCAGGCGCACTCCAACCCCACCACCCCACAACGCAGGACAGAGGCTAAGCAAACACACTGCACACTCTGACTCCCCCCCCCCAACCCATCCCATCCCCCTCTCTCCCCACACACCAGCAACTTCACCGCCACACCGGCGGCGACCAACCCGCCTCCTCCGCCGCCCTCACAGAGGGAGACCCGCAGCCGCTCTCCAAAGCATCGGTCGCTTCTGGGGCTCTCCGGGAAGCATAACTGAAAAGACCCCAGAAAACTACAAAAAAACATGGCGCCGAACAGCTTCGTCCGGCCAAAAAGGCTCGACGGAAGTCGATCCGTCAGAAAAGGGTCCGCCGGAAACTGACACCCAAACAATGCCGAGCATCAGTTTCCGACCGGACCCTTTTCCTGACGGAATGACTCCGTCGGAGCCTTTTCGCCGGACAGGAAGCTGTTCGGGCGCCATGTTCTTTGTAGTTTTCTGGGGCATTTTCAGAGCTGCTTCCCGAGAGCCCCAGAAGCCCCTCCTGGCCCGGTGCCACAAGAAAATATGGCAGCCGCCACGGACGAGGCGTGGGGACGCTGCCCTCGCCGCTACTGCCCTCCGGATGGCAGAGGGTGAAAAGGAAAGGAACGGGGTCGCTGCTGCCGCCTTCTTTTCCCTCCTCAGCCCCCTTCTTTTCCTCCATCAGCCTCAGGGCCTTTCCTTCTCCCCCTCAGCCTATGGCCCCAAAACCCCCTCCCCCCGTCAGCCCCAGGCTCCTTCTCTCTCCCCCTCACCCTCAAACCCCTTCTTTTCCTCTCAGCCTCAGACCCTTCTTCCCCCTTTCCCCCACTCATGTGTATGTACACATGCACAAACATATACAGTACCATACACACGTATACATATATAAACATACATACACATATATACATATACACACACATATATACACTACATACACACACCCACCAAGACCATAAGTAGCATCATTTCAAACCCTTACATACTCAGACTTTCCCCCATCTCATAAATAGGGCACAGCAACGCGTGCCGGGTTCAGCTAGTATGTGTATATATATATAGATATATATATAGATATAGATATATATACATACACACACAGTATATATATGAATACTTTCAAGCTATGGATGGTTGAAATGTATGGATGCAAAAGCCATGGATAGAGAGGGCTGATTGTATTGTAATATACTAATAATATGAATATTTTCAAGCTGTGGGTGCTTGACCGTATGGATGCAGAAGGCATGGATACAGAGGCAATGTAATATATTATATATATATATATATATATATATATATGTGTGTGTGTGTGTGTGTGTGTGTGTGTGTGTGTGTGTGTTCGTTCCCTCACTTATTGCTGGGGCTAGGTTCCAGGACCTTCCGCAGTAAGTGAAAAACCACGATGTAGGGATGCTCTAATTATTTTAAGATTTATACATAATTTTAGTAGTTATACACTATTTTAAGTCTTTATAAACTTAAAATAACGTGAAGGAAGGAAAGGCCCTTCAAGGTTGGAGGGAGGGAAGAGGACTGAGGAGAGAAAGCGAAAATACCATGATATATATTTTAAATTAATATTTTTTAAAATCCGCGAAACAGCGAGTCCGCAATAAGCGAACCGCAAAGTAGCAAGGGAACATTGTGTGTTTGTGTGTGTGTGTGTGTGTGTGTGTATATATATATATATGTATTTATTCAAGCTGTGGATGGTTGAATGTATGGATATAATTATAAAAAAACAAAATAGGCAGCAATAACAATCAAGGTAATAATAATAGGGAGGGGTCCCTCTGAAAGCAATGGCTGGGGATTATCTTATATATATAAAGGAAGAGCCGTCATGTGAAGACTACCTCAAACAGAGAAACCTTACAACGCAGAAACACAAAACTTGCCAACAGAAATAGGCCTCAAGCAAGGTACGTTTGTAGCAAAGAAACTTCCCCCAAAACCTAAAAGGCCCCCAAAACAACGAGTAAAAATAAAACTACATTTCCCAGCATCCTCCGGGCTGCCAGCCTCCTCTACATTCTGACAACATGATTGGCTGCCAATAAGGGCGGTTTGCATAACTGCTGTACTGGCCAGCCAACATGAACATTCCGACCCATAACAAACTGTCAGAGGAGTGCCAGAGCCTCCTCCAACACTTTCAAATCAGAAGACCATGATGGAGATCAACACCATTCAAGGGGAGCTCTTCTTCCTTTCCCAAAAGATCTCCAGTGGCTTGGAATTCCACATTAATAAGAGGACCATCCAGCAACAATGGGGTTTGCCAAGGAGGGTGCTCCAGCCCCTCTATATGCTGGCTCCAAGGGATGGAGGTCATCACCAAGTACCTTCTGATGCCCAGCGCTGGAAGAGCTCCCTCAGATGGCCTGTCCATGAGGAAAGCCTCACCGGACATCGACCAATGGGTGCAAAAGACACAGAGCAGGACATCTTGAAAAAGAGAGGAGCAGAAAGTAAGCTAGACATGAAGATCTTGAGAAAGGTGGCTAAAAGGAGACGGAAAGGATTTTTAACAGTCCCCAACAGACACTGGACGCACCTGTGAAGATAGAGATCCCCTGACAGGACAAGCCCTCCCCAAGCTGATCCGTCCTGGCCATGGTACAAGTCAAACCCGAAGGACTGCAGGCAAAGAGCTGAGGCACAAACATAACACACCCAATTCACTAACAACAATTCCAACCCTTACCTACTCAGACTTTCTCGCATCTCCTAAATAGGGCACAGCAACGCGTGCCGGGTACAGCTAGTGGGATATAAAGGAACAAAATAAACTGTAGTAGTAGTAATAATAATAGGGAGGGGCTCCCTCTGTAAGCAGTAGTTGGGGGTGATGGGATATAAAGGAACAAAATAAGCTATAGCAGTAATAGTAGTAGTAGTTGTAATCATAGTAATAGTAATAATAGGGAGGGGCTCCCTCTGTAAGCAATGGCTGGGGAAGATGGGATATAAAGGAACAAAATAAGCTATAGTAGTATTAATAATATCAATATTATTATTATTATTCAAACTTCTATCACCGCCACTCCCCAAGGGCTCGGAGCGGTTCACAAGCTTGACATAAAACAATTCACACATAGACAATACAACAACGACAGACAATGACAAACAGCCCCTCTTTAAGCAGTGGCTGGGGATGATGGGCTATAAAAGAACAAAATAAGCTTTAGTAGTAATAATAATAGTATTAATAATAATAATAGGAAGGGGCTCCCTCTGTAAGCAGTGGCGGGGAATGACAAGATATAAAGGAACAAAACAAGCTATAGTCATTACAGTAGTAGTAGTAGTAATAACAATAATAATAATGGTAGTAGTAGTAATAATAATAATGGTAGTAGTAATAATAGGGACTCCCTCTGTAAGCAATGGCTGGGGATGATGAGATATATACTAACAAAATAAGCTATAGCTGTAATACTAGTAGTTGTAATAATACTACTAACAATAGGGAAGGGCTCTCTCTGTAAGCAATGGCTGGGGATGATGAGATATAAAGGAACTAAATAAGCTATAGTGGTAGTAGTAATAGTAGAAACAATAAAAATAGGGAGGGGCTCCCTCTGTAAGCAATGGCTGGGGATGAGGAGATATATATGAACAAAATAAGCTATAGTTATAATACTAGTAGTTGTTGTAATACTAATAATAATAGGGAGGAGCTCCCTCTGTAAGCAATGGCTGGGGATGATGAGATATGAAGGAACTAAATAAGCTATAGTGGTAGTAGTAATAGTAATAATAATAGGGAGGGGCTCCCTCTGTAAGCAATGGCTGGGGATGATGGGATATAAAGGAACTAAATAAGCTATAGTAATGATAATAGTAGTAGCAGCAATAGTAGTAGGAATAGTAATAATAATAATAGGGAGAGGGTCCCTCTGTAAGATGGGCTATAAGTGGCTGTAATGGTAGGAAGATGGGCTATAAGGAACAAAATAAGCTATAGTAATGATAATAGTAGTAGCAATAGTAGTAGGCGTAATAGTAATAATAATATGGAGGGGCTCCCTCTAAGCAGTGGCTGGGGAAGATGGGCTATAAGGAACAAAATAAGCTATAGTAATGATAATAGTAGTAGCAATAGTAGTAGGCGTAATAGTAATAATAATATGGAGGGGCTCCCTATAAGCAGTGGCTGGGGGAAGATGGGCTATAAGGAACAAAATAAGCTATAGTAATGATAATAGTAGTAGCAATAGTAGTAGTAGTAATAGTAATAATAATATGGAGGGGCTCCCTCGAAGCACTGGCTGGGGAAGATGGGATATAAAGAAACAAAATAAGCTATAGTAGTAGTAGGAATAACAGTAATTGTAATAATAGGGAGGGGCTCCCTCTGTAATCAGTGGTTGGGGGTGATGGGCTATAAAGGAACAAAATAAGCTTTAGTAGTAATAGTAGTAGTAATAATAGCAGTATTAATAATAATAATCAGGAGGGGCTCCCTCTAAGCAATGGTGGGGAATGACAAGATATAAAGGAACAAAATAAGCTATTAGTAGGAATAATAATAGGGAGGGGCTCCCTCTGTAATGGCAAAGATGGGATATAAAGGAACAAAATAAGCTATAGGAGTAGTAATAGTAGTAGTAATAGTAATAATAATAGGGAGGGGCTCCCTCTGTAAGCAATGATGGGATATAAAGGAACAAAATAAGCTTTAGTAGTAATAGTAGTAGTAATAATAGCAGTATTAATAATAATAATCGGGAGGGGCTCCCTCTGTAAGCAATGGTGGGGAATGACAAGATATAAAGGAACAAAATAAGCTATAGGAGTAGTAATAGTAGTGGTAGCAATGATAGTAGTAGGAATAATAATAGTAATAATAATATGGAGGGGCTCCCTCTAAGCAGTGGCTGGGGAAGATGGGATATAAAGGAACAAAAAAACTATAGTAGTAATAATAGTAGTAGTAATAGTAGTAGTAATAGTAATAATAATAGGGAGGGGCTCCCTCTGTAAGCAATGGCGGGGAATGACAAGATATAAAGGAACAAAATAAGCTATAGTAGTAGTAATAGTAGGGGTAGCAATGATAGTAGGAATAATAATAGTAATAATAATATGGAGGGGCTCCCTCTAAGCAATGGCTGGGAAAGATGGGATATAAAGGAACAAAATAAGCTATAGTAGTAATAATAGTAGTAGTAATAATAGTAGTAGTAATAGTAATAATAATAGGGAGGGGCTCCCTCTGTAAGCAATGGCTGGGGAAGATGGGATATAAAGGAACAAAATAAGCTGTAGTAGTAGGAATAGTAGTAGTAGTAGTGAGGTACTCCTTCTCTAAGCAGTGGCTGGGGTGATGAGATATAAAGGAACATAATAAGCAGCAGCAACAACAATAATAGGAAGGGAATAATAACAACAACGTCGACGGCATCAAGGGAGTCTCTCTCTCTGTCTGTCTGTCTCTCTCTGGGCAGAGTCAACGGGGAGCCAAGAGAGAAGGAAGCCTAGAGTTTTCCCGGGGAGAAAAGGCGTGTTACCGTAAGGCTGCGAAAAGGCGCGCCCTGGAGAGAAGGGCAGCCAGCCGGGCAGCAGGGGCAAGGGCAGCCGTAGTGCCCTGAAGAGAGGGGCACCCCAGGCAGAGGGAAAAAGGCAGGGCGCGCCACTCACTCACTCACTCACCATTGTGACCGGTCTACTCCCTCCAAACGCCGAAGCCTGTCTCCTTCAAGCCCAGGGACGCTCTCCTATTGGCCCCGCCTCACTACAGGCCGCGCCCACCTGCTCAATCGCCATTGGTTCAGGAGCCCAAGAGGGCGCGGCCATAGATGGGGCGGGTGGGCGGGGCCACGCCTATACTGTCGCCTCCTAGGGAGAGGCTTGCTCCGGAGAAGCCCCGCCCATTCTGAGCACAGGGCGGTACGTCACGGCGGGGTTTAAAGGGGCCGCGCACTAAGGAGTCCCACTGCGCATGCTCGCTGGAAAAAAATTGCTGCTTCAATGACTGTTTATTATTATCATTATTATTATATAGTCATTGTATTATTAATGATCTATTGCTTATTATGATCGTTCACAATTATTATCGATTGCGTTGTTGTAGGTTTTATTATTGATTATTATTATTGATTACAATTTATTATTAATTATTGATTATTATTATTGATTATTGATTATTATTATTATTGATTATTAATTATATTGGTTATGATAATTCACAATTATTATTGATTAGTAATGATCTATTATAATTATAATTTATTATTAATTATTATTGATTATTGATTATTATTATTGATTATTAATTATTATTGATTATTAATTATATTGGTTATGATAATTCACAATTATTATTGATTAGTAATGATCTATTGGTAATTATGAGAGTTCATAATTATTATTGATTGCGTTGTTGTAGGTTTTATTGATTATTGATTATGATTGATTATTGATTATTATTGATTATTGAATATTATTGTTATTATTATTAATTATTATTGATTATATTGGTTATTATGATAATTCACAATTATTATTGATTAGTAATGATATATTGGTAATTATGATAGTTCACAATTATTATTGATTGCATTGTAGGTTTTATTATTGATTATTAATTATTACCGAGTATTAATTATATTGGTTATTATAATTCACAATTGTTATTGATATTAATGATCTATTCATTATTATGATCGTTCACATTTGTTATTGATTATTAATGATCTCTTCGTAATTATAGTTCACAATTATTTTGATGATTAATGATCTATTTGTAATTATAATAGTTCACAATTATTATCAATTATTAATAATAATTGGTTATTATGATAACTCACAATTGTTATCGATTATTAATGATCTATTATAATTATGATAGTTCACCATTATAAATTAATTAATTAGTGGTGTAATGTTATTGGCTGTTATTACTATTATTAGTGATATTTTACAATTATTAATAATTATTAAATAATTGTGACAGTTGATTATTATTATTATTTATTTTTGTTGTTATTATTGTTGTTGTTATGGGCCTTCCAGCAAAACATATCCAGCAAAGCCTGTCTTTTACCATTTCTTCTCTTTCTCCTTCTTAAACAAAGTACTAATTGGAATAATTCATTACTATTGTTAATCTGTTGTTATTATTATGGGCCAAGCAGAGCCTGCCCTTTGCAATCTCTTCTCTCTCTTGCAATTTAATAAAGTAGCAATTATAACTCATATTATTTATTATTAATTATCTGTTATTAGATATTGCCTTGAACCGCGAGAAGATCCAACCAGTCCATCCTCCAGGAAATACGGCTGCTCATTGGCGGGAAGGATATTAGAGCAGTGTTTCCCAACCGGGGCACACTAGTGTGCCGTGAGCGATCATCAGGTGTGCCGTGGGAAATTGGAACTTCCAGGAAAGGGGGGGGGGAGACTCTAGTGTGTCGAAGTATAAAAACCCTAAGAAACCTACCTCGATAAAGGCACAAAATTACAAACACCCCCCTCCCCACCCGTTGTCTACTTGGTCCAGGGCCGGCCTGACCTTTTCCGGGGGAGTACGCGAAGTAAATTTTGGCGCCCCCCCCCCCGGCCGCCGCATCATGCCGCCACCGCTTCCGCCGCTTCCGCCGCCACCGCCGCTTCTGCACACACTTCCCGAAGCACGGACTGTAGTTGCTTCTGGGCATGCGCAGAAATGTCTGTGCTTCGGGAGGCGTGCTGCAGCCTCCTGAAGCACTACGTTTCTGCGCATGCGCGAACGTCCGCGCATGCGCACTGCGGCCCGAGCGCACCTGCGCGCTGGCTCCAAAGCCGCAGGCGCGCTCGGGACTCAGTGCCCATGCGCAGCCATTCGCGCATGCCCAGAAGAAACTACAGGCGCTGGGCATGCGCAGAAATGGCTGTCTTGCGGCACCGGTGGCGGCAGGGCGGGGCCGGAAGCGAGGTGGTGCGCGGCGCCCCTCCCAGCTGGTGACGCCCGCCCAGCCGGTGGCGCTCTCTGCGGCCGCTTACATAGCGGAATCGCTGGGGCCGCCTCTGACTTGGTCCCTCCCTCTCCATGCATTGGGAAGGCCCGCCTCCCTTTCCCCAAGTAGAGACCTCCTCTTGCCTCCTGGGGGTTCTGTGTGGGAAGTTTGGCCCAGTTCTATCTTTTCTTGGGGTTCAGAATGCTCTTTGATTGTAGGGGAACTATAAATCCCAGCAACTACAACTCCCAAATGTCAAGGTCTATTTTCCCCTGAACTCCATCTGCGTTCATATTTGGGCATATTGAGTATTCATGCCAAGTTTGGTCCTGATCCAACATTGTTTGAGTCCACAGTGCTCTCTGGATATAGGTGAACTACAACTCCAAAACTCAAGGTCAATGCCCAACAAACTCTTGTAGCATTTTCTCTTGGTTATGGGAGTTCTGTGTGGGAAGTTTGTGTCTTTCTGCCATTCCTGCTAGGATATCTATGTTGAGTTCATCGAAACAGGCCCAGGTTTCACACTGAGTGTATAAATACATTTTAAAAACATATTAACTATATGTATGACTGTGTTAGAGTGTCATTTTGTGTCATTTTGGTTGGTGCTGTGCCCCAGGATTTTGCAAATGTAAAAAGTGTGCCGCGGCTCAAAAAAGGTTGGGAAACACTGTATGAGAGGCATAAAGGAAATACTTTGTCCACATCATGAGAAGACAGGAAAGCTCAGAGAAGACAATGATGCTGGGGAAAATGGAAAGGAAAAGGAAGAGGGGCCGAACAAGGGCGAGGTGGATGGACGGTATCCTCAAAGTAACTGGCTTGACCTTAAAGGAGCTGTGGGTGGTGACGGGAGCTCTGGCGTGGGCTGGTTCATAAGGTCACGAAGTTGGAAGTGACTGAACGAACGAACAACAACAAATCTATTATTATGTCATTTTTATTATTCTTGCCTGTCTCCATAAAAAATATAATTTATTAGATATAGTAATTATAACTCATTATAGTTTATTATTGATTTATTAGTATTATTGTCATCGTTGTTGTTATTCTTGCAGTTCTCCTAATTCCATAAAATAAATATAATGTATTAAAAATAGTCATCTCGTTATTATTAATTATGAATGATCCATTATTATTGTCATTGCTGTTATTCTTGTCTTTCTCCTAATCTCATAAAATAAATATAATTTGTTAAGTATAGTCATTATAACTCATTATTGTTGATTGTTAACGCTCTATTATTAGGAGCCCTCGGTAGCGCAATGGGTTAAAAGTATTGTTGCGACAATCCATAATTTATTATTGATTATTTATTTATTTATTTACTAGCCGTCCCCTGCCACGTGCCGCTGTGGCCCAGTCTGTGTATATGTGTTTTGTGTGTTTCTATTATTATTATTATTATTATGGAGAGCAGAACAAAGGACTCTATGTAACATTTGTCGACCTCACCAAAGCCTTCGACACTGTGCGTAGAAAAAGTCTGTGGCAGATCCTGGAACGACTAGGATGTCCCCCCCAAATTCCTCTAAATGATTATCCTGCTACATGAGGGCCAGCGCGGTCAAGTCAGATACGGCGATGCTCTCTCGGAGCCATTTCTCATAACTAATGGAGTGAAACAAGGTTGTGTTCTTGCACCAACTCTATTTACAATCTTCTTCAGCATGATGCTCCAAAGGGCTATGGCAGACCTACAAGAAGAAGACGGCATATATATACGCTATCGTACTGATGGTAGCTTGTTCAACTTAAGCCACCTGAGGGCTCGCACTAATTCTCTAAACCAGTGGTTCTCAACCTTCCTAATGCGGTAACCCCTTAATACAGTTCCTCATGTTGTGGTGACCCCCAAACATAAAATTATTTTCATTGCTACTTCATAACTAAATTTTGCCACTGTTATGAATAGTAATGTACCGTAAATATCTGATATGCCAGATGTATTTTCACTCACTGGACCAAATTTGGCACAAATACCCGATGTGCCCACATTTGAATATTTGGGGGGGGGGGTTGATTATGTTCTTTGGGAGTTGTAGTTGCTGGGATTTATAGTTCACCTACAATCAAAGAGCATTCCGAACTTCACAAATGATGGAATTGAACCAAATTTGGCTCACAGAACTCCCATGACCAACAGAAAATGCTGGAAGAGTTTGGCTGGCATTGACCTTGAGTTTTGGAGTTGTAGTTCTCCTAAATCCCGAGAGCACTGTGAACTCAAACAATGATGGATTTAGACCAAACTTGGCAATATGCCCAAATATGAACACTGGTGGAGTTTGGGAAAAGACTTGATATTTGGGAGTTGTAGTTGCTGGGATTTATAGTTCACCTACAATCAAAGAGCATTCTGAACCCCACCAATGATAAAATTGGGCCAAATTTATCCCACAGAACCCCCATGAACAACAGAAAATACTGTCTTTTCTGATGGTCTTTGGCGACCCCTCCGACATCCCCTCGCGACACCCCCAGGGGTCCCGACCCCCGGTTGAGAAACACTGCTCTAAACTATCTAGTCCGTGAGCTGCTTTTTACAGACGATACTGCCCTTGTCACCCATTCAGAAGCAGCCCTGCAGCGCCTCACATCCTGCTTTGCAACAGCTGCAGAGCTGTTTGGGCTGGAAGTCAGCCTGAAGGAAATGGAAGTTCTCTACCAGCCCGCACCACAGGAAGAACACCATCATCCCTACGTCAGCATAGGCAAATCAGTGTGTACAGAGCTATCGTACTGTCTATTCTCCTCTATGGGTCTGAAACATGGGTCACCTATCACCAACACCTACGACTCCTTGAACGCTTTCATCAGCGCTGTCTTTGCACAATCCTAAATATACACTGGACCGACTATGTGACTAATGTTGCTGTCCTTGAGCAAGCAGGGATCACCAGCGTTGAGGCCATACTATTGAGAACACAGCTGTGCTGGGCAGGGCACGTCTCTAGGATGGAGGACCACCGCCTCCCAAAGATGCTACTCTATGGTGAACTCGCCATGGGTCAGCGCAAGAGAGGCGCCCCCAAAAAGAGAAATAAGGACTCCCTGAAACAACATCTCAGGCTCGACCAGATTGATCACCAACAATGGACCACCCTGGCCTCACATCGGGAGGCATGGAGACGCACTATCCACAATGCTGCGGCCTCTTTCGAGAAGACACGCCGAATGGGTCTCAAGAGAAATGACAATGCAGAAGGAACCACAACTTTGAAACAACATCACCCAAGGAGACTTTCTGCTGTGCTTTCTGCAACTGGACTTGTCTATCTCAGATTGGCCTTCTTAGTTATCAACGCGCTTGTAGAAAGCATGGGATGAGTCCTTCCTAAGAATCTTTGTTCGCAAAGTAATGCCAGAGAGTAATTATAACTTATTGTAGTTGATTATTAATAATCTATTAGTATTATTGTCATCGTTGTTGTTATTCTTGCATTTCTCCTAATTCCATAAAATAAATATAATGCATTAAAATTGTAATAACTATTATTATTGTCATTGTTATTCTTGTCTTTCTCCGGATCTCATAAAATAAATATAATTTGTTACGTATAGTCATTATAACTCATTGTTGATTGTTAACACTCTATTATTAGGAGCCCTCGGTAGCGCAATGGGTTAAAAGTATTGTTGCGACAATCCTTAATTTATTGTTGATTATTTATTTCTTTCTTTATTAGCCGTCCCCTGCCACGCGTCGCTGTGGCCCAGTCTGTGTATATGTGTTTTGTGTGTTTCTATTATTATTATTATTCTATCTCTCCTCACAGACTAGATAGTTAGAGTCGTAGTGCGAGCCCTCAGGCGGCTTAAGTTGAACAAGCTACCATCAGTACTATAGCGTATATATATGCCGTCTTCTTCTTCGAGGTCTGCCGTAGCCCTTTGGAGCATCATGCTGAAGATTGTGGACTACCGCCTCCCAAAGATATTACTCTATGGTGAACTCGCCACGGGTCAGCGCAAGAGGGGCCCCCCAAAAAAGAGATATAAGGACTCCCTGAAACAACATCTCAGGCTCGGCCAGATTGATCACCAACAATGGTCCACCCTGGCCTCACATCGGGAGGCAAGGAGGCGCACTACCCACAATGCTGCGGCCTCTTTCGAGAAGACACGCCAAATGGGTCTCGAAGAGAAACGACAACGCAGAAAGAACCGCAACTTGGAAACAACATCACCCAAGGAGACTTTCTCCTGTGCTTTCTGCAACCGGACTTGCCTATCTCAGATTGGCCTTTTTAGTCATCAACGCGCTTGTAGAAAGCGTGGGATGAGTCCTTCCTAAGAACCTTCGTTCGCGAAGTAATGCTGAGATTTATTTATTTATTTACTAGCCGTCCCCTGCCACGTGTCGCTGTGGCCCAGTCTGTGTATATGTGTTTTGTGTGTTTCTATTATTATTATTATTATTTTTCTCTCTCTCCTGCAGGAGACTCAAAAGTGGCTTAACATAAAAGCATCAGCATACAATTTGAAATATATAAATATGCAAACATGAAAACAGGGTCAAATATAACTGTAGGCTGTCAGGAATTGTGGGCGCTGAAGTCCAAAACACCTGGAGAGCCGAAGTTGGCACACGCCTGTTTTAAAGCCTTTATTTCAGCTGAATTCTCAGGGCTGAGAAAGCGCTTTGCTGGGTGTGATGGGAGTTGCCTTGGCTGGCCGGCTCCGTGAGATTGCATACAGAAGAGGGCAAGGTCCAGCGGCTTTTATTGCGCTGCTTAAGTGAATTAATACTTAGAGCTCTTGCTTTGAAGATGGGAGATTTCGCAGGGAAGGTTCACAACACTAAGCAGCTCCTATGAAGCAACTTAAGAAAACACAAGGGTGTACACAAAGCACACTGGAAAAAGGACACTCCCAGATCACCCCCTGACCTGCATGTTCTTGCGTACCTTCAGTTGCTGACAATCTTATCTGCCGTCCCATCTCCTACCTGCGCTGACAAGTTGGGAATGACCTGCCAAACAAGGCAGCCATCCATTTAGCTGAGAAAAACACAAGACTCATAACATCCATGCAGTATTTAAGCAGGGGCGGTCCTACCTATCCCTGGGGCGTAAGCGAATATTATTTTGGGCCCCCCCCCCAGTGGCTCCCGAGCGCGAATCACGCTCTGGAACCAGCGCGCATGTGTGGAGATTCGCACATGCGTGAAAATCTCTGCGCATGCGGAGGCGAGGCCGGCTGTGGCGGCGCGGCCGGCTGCGGAAGGGCTTTCGTGCATGTGCGAATCTCCGCGCATGCGCGCTAGCTCCCAAGCGCACCTCCAGCCTTGGAGCCAGTATGCATGCACGAATCTGGCTCCAAAACTGGAGGTGCACTTGGGAGCCAGCACGCATGTGCAGAGATTTGCACATGCGCGAAAATCTCCGCGCATGTGGAGGCGCGGTCGGCACAGCAGCGCAGCATGGGCGGTGGGGCCGGCTGTGGAGGCGCGGCCGGGTGCGGAGGCGGGGCCGGCGGCGGCGCCCCCAGGGGGCGGTGCCCTACGCGGCTGCGTAGTTGGCGTAATGGATAGACCGCCCTTGTATTTAAACAAACAAACAAACAAACATACATACTTTGACATACACACACACAGGTGTAATACTGGGATTCTCTGAAAATATAATGTGCTGCGTAGCCGGTAAAGTCTCTCTACCACCACTTGCCACTCCTCCACAACCACTACAGACTTTGCTGAGTGGACACACTCCAGAATCAAAACACTTCCTCCGCTATATAAGACAATACAACTCATGCTTCCAGATGACATCATTTGGAGCACACATAGAAAGTGCGCCATTCATGCCTACATGACCCCACCAAGACCGTAAGTAACATCATTTCCAACCCTTACATACTCAGACTTTCTCGCATCTCCTAAATAGGGCACAGCAATGCGTGCCGGGTACAGCTAGTATATATGTGTATACACACACACACACACACACACACACACATATCGGCATTACTTCACGAATGAAGATTCCTAGGAAGGACTCATCCCATGCTTTTTACAAGCGCGTTGATGACTAAAAAGGCCAATCTGAGAAAGGCAAGTTCGGATACAGAAAGCACAGCAGAAAGTCTCCTTGGGTGATGTTGTTTCCAAGTTGCGGTTCTTTCTCCGTTGTCGTTTCTCTTCGAGACCCATTTGGTGTGTCTTCTCGAAAGAGGCCGCAGCATTGTGGGTAGTGCGTCTCCATGCCGCCCGATGTGAGGCCAGGGTGGACCATTTTTGGTGATCAATCTGGCCGAGCCTGAGATGTTGTTTCAGGGAGTCTTTATATCTCTTTTTGGGGGGTGCCTCTCTTGCGCTGACATGTAGCGAGTTCACCATAGAGTAGTATCTTTGGAAGGCGGTGGTCCTCCATTCTAGAGACGTGCCCTGCCCAGCGCAGCTGTGTTCTCAATAGCATGGCCTCAACGCTGGTGATCCCTGCTTGCTCAAGGACAGCAACATTCGTCACATAGTCGGTCCAGTGTATATTTAGGATTGTGTGACGATATATATATATATATATATATATATATATATATATACATACACACACACACACACACAGGCAGAGAGAGAGAGAGAGAGAGAGAAGGAGAGTTTTAATGCAGGGGTGTCCTGAAAATCTTGTATGGTCTGCTTATCTATCTATCTATCTATCTATCTATCTATCGGTTTTGATCAATATAGATATAGATGAATCACAGAAGATTTTCAGAGATCCCTGCATTAAAACTATGTATCTATGTATATGTGTGTGTGTGTGCCAAAGTATGTATGTTGGTTGGTTGCTTTGTACCACAAAAGGCTGCTCTGTGGCCGGATGGATCTGGACCAACCTTGGCTCACAGACCCATCATGGCCCAACTTAAAATAATAATTGAGTGCTTTGAACTAAATAACCCATATTCTTGATGGCTATCAGGCCCAGAGCAGAGTGGTGGGGTGGGAGGTGGGAGGAGGGGGTGAAGGAACAAAACAGATAGGTGAAGTGGCTGTAGATAGGTGAAGTGGCCCTCTGTGATGCTATTGGGACAAAAAGGGAGTGAAGTGGATTGGCTGCTGCTGAGAGACACGTGTATCAAGGGAAGGAAGGAAGGGGGGAAGGAAGGAAATAAAGGAAGAGAGAAGGAGGGGGAAGAAAGAGGGAAGGAGAAAAGGAAGGGCAAGAGGAAAGAAAGAGAATAAAGAAAAAGAAGGAAAGAGAAAAGAAAGACTAGAAAGGAAGGGAAGAAAGAAAGAAGGGACAATGGAACAGAAGGAAGAAAGTTTAAAAAGGGAAAAAGGAGAAAAGGAAGAGGAAAGAAAGAAGGAAGGAAAGAATGAAAAAAAGGAAGAAAGGGGAAGCAAGGGAAGAAGGAAAAAAGAAAGGAAGGTAAAGGGAGTGGGATAAGGTGTATGAGGGAAATGGAAAGAAAGAGCCATCAAGAAAATGGGTTACAATCTGTGTTAGACGGTGTTACTCTCCCGCTGAAGACGCAGGTTCGCAGTTTGGGTGTGATCCTGGACTCATCGCTGAGCCTGGAACCCCAGGTTTCGGCGGTGACCTGGGGAGCATTTGCACAGTTAAAACTTGTGTGCCAGCTGCGCCCGTACCTTGGGAAGTCTAACTTGGCCACGGTGGTCCATGCTCTGGTTACATCCCGTATAGATTACTGCAACGCTCTCTACGTGGGGTTGCCTTTGAAGACTGTTCGGAAGCTGCAACTAGTCCAACGGACAGCAGCCAGGTTGATAACAGGAGCGGCACTCAGGGAGCGTACAACTCCTCTGTTGTGCCAGCTCCACTGGCTGCCAGTTTGCTACCGGGCACAATTCAAAGTGCTGGCTTTAGCCTTTAAAGCCCTAAACGGTTCTGGTCCAACTTACCTGTCTGAACGCATCTCTCCCTATGAACCATCGAGATGTTTAAGATAATCTGGAGAGGCCCTGCTCTCGGTCCCGCCTTCTTCGCAGGCGCGACTGGCGGGGACGAGAGACAGGGCCTTTTCAGTGGTGGCTCCTCGGCATTGGAACGCTCTCCCTAGAGACATCAGATCAGCCCCCTCCCTCCTGACATTTCGCAAGAAAGTCAAGACCTGGCTATTTGAGCAGGCATTTGCTGATGAAATATAAGGCTTAATGAGATATATGGAATGACGACGATGCGATGGAAACTGATTTCAACATGATGCTGAGACTGCAATTGTATGTTTTTAATTGTTAATTTGCTATTACATGGTTTTTTTGGGGGGTTGCCTTGTTGCTTGTGTTGTATTGAGGGCAGAGACTGCCTGTGTAAACCATCCCGAGTCGCCTTCGGGCTGAGAGGGGCGGTATAGAAACGTCACAAATAAATAAATAAAAAAAATGCAAAGTCGAGCAATGCTGTGTGTGTGTGTGTGTGTGTGTGTATATATATACACACACACACACACACACACACACTAGTTTTCTTTATATCCCACCTTCTTCCCAGCTCTGGAACTCAAGGCAGTTCACAAAGTCCAAAACAGATGCAGGCACTCCCAGAGTTACAAACATTCCACTTATAAACAACTCATATTTACAAACGGGGTGAGACAACAGGAAGTGACAGGAATCTTTCCCTCGGAAGGGAAATTCATTCCTGGAAGACTTATTATCATAGGGAAAAGGTGTTTCTCCTGAAGTTTTATTACCAATCTTTGTTTCCACAACAAGCCAAATATTTCAAAATCCAATGATCACGGGCCAGAAAGTGAAGAGAAAGATCCTGAGCAGGGACAGAGGCAGCAAAACAAACATCACAGTGTGTGTGTGTGTGTGTGTGTGTGTATATATATACAGTCTGGCATGTAGCCAGGGGGGGGGCTAAGGGGGCTTCAGCCCCCCCTGAAATTCTCAGGGTGGTCCGCGAAAAGGCCTTACTGGTACATTATTTAAACTGTTATGTTTATTCATATCATGATCTGATCACCATGCTCATTATATCCCACATTAATGGGGTTATTGGGATAACAATACAAAAGGTTTGCTAGGGTAGACCCTCTTCCACCCAGTCTCAGCCCCCCGAACCAAACTCAGCCCCCGACTCAAACTCCTGGCTACGGCCCTGTATACAGTGTGTGTGTGTGTGTTTATATATATATATATATATATATAGAGAGAGAGAGAGAGAGAGAGAGAAGCTGAAGTTACAATTGAAAATGAACCAGGACTTGGAAGAAATGTCAAAACAGCCATCCAGAACTGTGAACAAAGATGAGAATCCCTCTTCCACTAAACCTTCTAATGAGAGTCGCCAAGGTAATATATATAACATATATAAATTTAAGATCATAGGGGCCATGGTGGCACAGTGGGTAAACTGGTAAGCTGCAGAACTTGCTGACCGGAAGGTCGGTGGCTCGAGCCTGTATAAAATCTCCAGGAAATACGCAAAACAATGAAGGAATGCGACAGCTCCTCCTGGTGGCCAGAGGCTGGAATGTTAAATTGCCTCTGAGTGTCTGTCTGCATATGTTGTGTGTCTATGGCATTGAATGTTTGCCTGTATATGTACATTGTAATCCGCCCTGAGTGCCCAGCGGGGTGAGAAGGCCGGAATATAAATGATGTAAATAAATAAATAAAAATGTACCTGTTGACTTACAAACAAATTCACCATAAGTACAAACCAACTGAACCTATCTTGTTCATAACTTGGGGACTGCCTGTATAGATAGAAATGTCGGAAATATAAAATATTACCCAGGGATTTTTAAATTACAAAAATGTGAGTCACGCACTGAAAAGGTTAAATGAATGCAATGACTCTGCAAAAGCTGCAGCTCAATGTAAGCACGTGTGCCTGTAGATTAGTAGGCCTCTGTGTTAGTTTGCCTCAGTGGGAGAAAGGGCTCAGCCTGTGAGAAGGCCTCACAGTGTCAGGTAGTGGCCTTAGTATATAAGAGAAGCCTCTGTGTGAGGTAAGCCTTGGTATGAGAAGGCCTTGTGTGTGAAGCTCCAGAGTGAAGGTTGAACTACGTGTCATGGAAACCTTGTTCTTGTAAATTGTAAATAGTAAATTGTAACTTGCGGACTGCCTGTATAGACATGGCCGGATTACCCATAAGGCCAACATAGGCCATGGCCTAGGGGCGCATGCCGAGGAGGGGCGCAGATCACGGATCAAAAAAATAAAAATAAAAAACTGGTCCGCACCCCTCTTTCCCCCTTTCTCATGCCCCTCCTCGCTCCTTCTCCCGGCAAAGTCTCTCGCTCTCTGGGCTCTCCCCGGGTCTCTGGCTGGCCTGACCTCCTGGCTCCCGGGGAAGCCGTCTCCATGGCAACTCGCCCAGCTACCCCAGCGGCAGACTGTCAATTCCTGCAGCCAGAGTCGAGTGGCAGAGTCCGGGAGAGGGCGGTGGGAAGGAGGGGAGAAGGAGGAGTAGAAGGCAACTAGGAGGAAAGAAAGAAAAAAGGAAGAGAGGGAAGGAGGAAGAGGGGAGAGAAAGGGCGTTGCTTGGGTGGACCGCTCCCAGGTCCCCAGCACGAGACCACACCAACCCAGGCTCGCTCCTATGCTCTCGGACCAAACCGGGGCGGCCTGCTTGGCCAAAGGGAGCTGCAGGAGGGAGGGATCAAGGCCAGGGTCTGGCTCTCCTGCCTTCAGGAGCAGCTGAACAAAAGCCGCACAAACCCCAACCTGAATCCTCCCTCGGTTTGCGGGAGCACACGCCAAGCAGACATATCTCTCTATCTCTCTCTTGTGCACGCCTTTGGAGCGAGTTTGCACCCGCTGCGCTCTCCCCAAGCCTCCCGAGGAGACCTTCAGAGCACAGCGGAGCTTTCCAGCCGGTGGGAATGGGGACCTTGGAGGTGGCGGGATGGTGCCCTTTCTCTTCTGCTCCGGAGGCACCATGGTGAAAGCCAGCCAAGTGTGGGTCTGAGTGGTGTGTGTGGGTTAGGGGGGCGGGCGGTAGAGGTTGGTTTAAAGGGGGCGTAATTCCAAAGTGTGGCCTAGGGCGCAAAAAGGTGTTAATCCGGGCCTGTGTATAGATAAAAATTCTACATCAATTTTTGCATCAGTCTCTATTTTGAGGGAAAGGCAGGATAAAAATAAAATAAATAATAATTTAAATAATAATAACAACAACAATAACTTTATTTTTATACCCCGCCACCATCTTCCCAAGGGTACTCAGGGCGGCTTACAAAGGGACAAGCCTGATACAAATAAAAACAAAACAAAATCAATCAAATAAGAACATAACACAGTAATGTGTTACCTATAAACACATACCTGTTTACCTATAAACAGGGTAAAAAAATGTAATCCATCGCTCAACGGAATGAAGTCCCAGGATGCTTGTTGATTTAAAATATTGTTTATTGCATTGACCCCTTGATAGGTCCCAGGAGCAGCTCAAAAAGAACCTCTTTGGTTTGCCAACTCTGGTGGAGGAGTTTAACAAGCACCCCAAGGGTCTGAGAGGGTTTTCAGCCTAAAAGGCACAGACTTTTTCTTCTAAGGTTTCTGCCTTCTTTATGAAATAGGTAGATCCCCCACCCGCTTTACTGTTTTCTATTCTTGCGGGTGAAGGTTTACACTGGAGTGAATGCAATGAAGGGAAGCGACACCTGAAAATACTGCCGGATCTCCCCTTACCTCTCCTCCAGGCCCCAAGAAGATTGCCCTACCCCATCCTTTACCCCCCAAGATGGCCGTTCTCTGGTGGCTGGCAGTCATCTTTGGAAGGGCAGCGTGTATAGGATAGAGGTGAAGGAGAGCACCAAGAAAACGCCAAATGCCTGCAAGAAGCCCAACCGGTCGACCAGGGTACCCGTCACAGCACCAAAAATCACTTTGCCCAGGACTTCCAAGGTAGCCAGGAAGCTGTAGTGAGTGGCCTGCGGGAAAGAAGGAGGAGAAGGGGCAGCGTGAGCGGAGGGATGACTGGCCATGGCTGGAGCCAGGGAGGGTGGCTGTGGATGCAATCCTCAATTATAGGCTGCGTGAGGAGAATAGCCCCTAGATCAGGCATGGGCAAACTTGGGCCCTCCCTCCAGGTGTTTTGGACTTCAGCTCCCACAATTCCTAACAGCAGGTTGGAATCCGACTCCCAGAGATCCTAACAGTTGAAGTTCAAAACACTTGGAGAGCTGAAGTTTGCCTATGGCTGCCCTAGATAGTCCCTAGACCAGTGGTTCTCAACCTGTGGGTCCCCAGGTGTGTTGGGCTGCAACTCCAAGAAATCCCAGCCAGTTTACCAGGATCTGTTAGGATCTCTGGGAGTCGAAGGCCAAAACATCTGGGGAATCACAGGTTGAGAACCACTGCCCTAGACTTTGGCCCTCCTTCCAAGTGTTTTGGACTTCAGCTCCCAAGGACTTTATGGTCCTTGGGGTCTCTTCCTTCTATGATCCTAACCTGCCTGCTGCTGCTTCCATTTTTGTGCCACTTCTGCCGCTACAACGTAGGATTTGCCTCTTCCCTGGTTGCAATGAGGCTCCTAATATTTCAATCCTATGAATTGCTTCAACTATCCATTCAAAGAGCAGGTTGTCAAACTCACTGTCAAAAGACGGCATGGGCAATTTGTTTATTCCTATGCATTATTTTTATATACCACCTTTTCCCAAAGTAGGAGCCAAAGGTGTTTCCAAACTTTTGTTGGGGACTGCATTGGACTCCCAGGGACCCTGAAAGGCCGCATGTTCCATCAGCACACGTACATAATTCATGCAGTTTCCCATCCTAATATGACCAGCTTTAGCACAGCAGGTTAATTACCAGCTGCAGCTGCAGTAAATCTTGCCAACCAAAAGGTTGGCAGTTCGAAGCCTGGTCAGGGTGAGCTCCTGACCTTCAGCCCAGCTCCCTGCCCACCTAGAGGATCGAAAATAACAATGTGAGTAGATGAATGCGAACCACATTAAGCAGGCACCGTGCATTTTGGAGGAAGCAATAAGCTCTTTGGCAAGGAGATGGAGAAACAGACCCCTGCCCCAAAGACTATTGCATTTTATGGTTCTCCCTATAACTTAAAGGATCTCAAGGATGATCTATCTATCTATCTATCTATCTATCTATCTATCTATCTATCTATCTATGCATACATATACACACTCTGCTCTGTTGCCATAATTCCTTTCCTCCTTTTGCCACCCGGTGTAGAGCAGCAAATGACACTTGTTATTTGGGCAAGTGAAGTGGAAAGATCCAAACACATCTGCCCCGTAGACTTGGCCGTGACTTTACCTACTGCTCCAAGAGGCAGGCCCCTTAAAGGCAAAGCTTCAGAACAAAGTAATATGTATTTATTTGGGATGCGTGAGAAACCGAAAGGCCCGGGCTGTACCTGGATGCTTTCCTTGGCCTTCTGGGAGCAGTGCATCATCAGGCTGAAGGTCAGAGTGGTGATCAGGCCTGCGATCAGGTGCTGGATGCAGATGCTCATGACAGCAGCCACTGAGGGAAAGAGGAAGGAAGAATGAGGAGAGCTTGACCCAGAGCCAGAGAAAGGCCGGGATCGAGGAGCTGGACAGAGCTGTAATGCCAGGCTTTGGAAAGAGAGGGCCCACACATGGGCAAAGTAACAAGCCCTTGGGGACTCTGACTTCCGCTGCCTAGTAAAAGGTATGCCTGGGCTTTGTTTACTATGGAAAGGTTTATTTCCATATTCCAGGGGAAATATTGAGGAAGACTATTGCATATCAAGGAGGCCGTATGGGGTCACAGTTGTTCTGTCTATTCTCCTGAAAGACTGTAAAGGTTAAAAAGCTTCCTTAAGGTCTATTTTTGCTGATAACGTTATAATATATATAAGTAAAGGTAAAGGTTTCCCCATGGCATTAAGTCCAGTTGTGTCTGACTCTGGGACTGTGGTGCTCATCTCCATTTCTAAGCCGGAGAGTCGGCGTTGTTCATAGATACCTCCTAGGTCATGTGGCCGGCATGACTGCACGGAGCGCCGTTACCTTCCCGCCGGAGCAGTACCTATTAATCTACTCACATTTGCATGTTTTTGAACTACTAGGTTGGTAGAAGATGGGGATAACAGCGAGAGCTCACCCCGCTCCCCAGATTCGAATCTCCAACCTTTTGATCAGCAAGTTCAGCAGCTTAGCGGTTTAACCCACTGCACCACCAGGGGCCTATACACACACACACACACATATATATATAAACACACACTAGCTGTACCCGGCACGCGTTGCTGTGCCCTATTTAGGAGATGCGAGAAAGTCTGAGTATGTAAGGGTTGGAATTGTTGTTAGTTATGGTGTTGTTGGGGCCATGGCTGTGTCGTTGTGGGTTGTTTTTGTGGGTGGGATGTTGAAGTCCTGGGGAGTTGTTGGTGTGTGCTCTTGCTGGCGTTCTGCATAGCTTGTGGATATACAATGTTTTTTGTCTTTCCGTCTGCTGTGTTGATATAGAGGTTGATGCATGTGTGGGTGGGGTACTTTGGAAGTGAGTGGAGGTACTTGAAATCCCATTATCAATGGTGTATCCTCCTCTGAACTGCAGTCGGATGGAGTGTGGGTCATGGGGGGCATTGTGTGCCAAGTTTGGTCTTTATCGGTCTTGGTTCTGGGCCACAGTGGTCTGTGGGGAATTATGGGTTTTGAAGTAGTACAAATCCCATTATCCATGGAGGTACTTCAAGTCCCATAATCCATGGTCCACCCTCCTCCAAACTGTAGTAGAATGTAGCGTGGGTCATAGGGGCTCTGTGTGCCAAGGTAGGTTACTGTAAATTACTGTACATTCAGGCCATACACAATGTCCCATGAGTTGAGGCCTAGTCAGGAACAGCAAGTTAATGAAGCCTTACTGTCAATTCAGGCCATACACAATGTCCAGTGAGCTGAGGCGTAGTCGGGAGAATCAAGTTAATGAAGCCTTCACTCCCAAGTCGCCAAGTAGGGAAAAGGATCCAGAAGACAACAACTGGTTTGAAAGCTAAAGTGCTTCTCTTCCTCGCCCCCATGAGCCAAATGACATCCCTCCGCAGTCTCCCACCTTCTCCTCATACTGCCTGTTTACATGGGAGCATTGAAAGAACTAGACAAAGGAAACGGCGAGTTCAGACCAAAGTTTTGACTACCCTTCCTCCTTCACTGTCCCTCACCACCACCCCCCACTCTCCTCGCCCGCACCCCCCCCCCCACCCAGAGACCCCCCCCCCCTCTCTTGCGTCCCTCACACCACCCCCCTTCTTTTTTTCCTACTGTCCTATACCAAAAAACTGTTCCACCTCTTTTATTGTTAACCGAAAATCCTTTAATAAATACATTGATAAAAAAAAAAAAAAGTTAATGAAGCCTTACTGTCAATTCAGAGCGTAAACAGCATTCCATTAAGTGAGGCCTAGTCAGGGAAATTAAGTTAATGAAGCCTTACTGTCAATTTTGGGCGTGGTCTGTGATTTGTAGGGGTGTAAATTTTCTGTGGGAAGTAAATTGGGTGTTTGTGTTTGTGCCTCAGCCCTTTGCCTTATCCTCCTCTGACAGTTTATTATGGGTCGGAATGTCCATGTTGGCTGGCCAGTATAGGAGTTATGCAAATCCGCCCTTATTGGCAGCCAATCATGTTGTCAGAGTGTAGAGCCCCGGAGGACGCTGGGAAATGTAGGGGTTTTTTACTTGTTGTTTTGGGGGCCTTTTAGGTTTTGGGGGGGAAAGTTTCTTTGCTACAAACCTACCTTGCTTGAGGCCTATTTCTGTTGGCAAGTTTGGTGTTTCTGCGTTGTAAGGTTTCTCTGTTTGGGACGGTCGTTCCATGACGGGAACCCCTTTATATAATAGAATATATATATACTGTATACACACACACACTGTAAAAAGCATGGGATGAGTCCTTCCTGAATCTTCGTTCACGAAGTAATGCCGAGAGAGAGAGATACACACACATATACACATAAATACACACACACACTAAATATATATGTACTGGCATAGAATCATAGGATAAAAAGTTGGCAGAGACCACATGGGCCATTTAGTCCAACTCTCTGCCCTGCAGAAATGTATATATGTATGTCAAAAGCATGAATTTTAAACTCATGTCCTGTGTTCTAGTCTCTGTGATTAATGTGTATTTTATAGAAATGCTTTGATCTGAATATTTTATGGGACTGCAATTTAATAAGCGTGTTTGTAGAATTTTAATAGTATTTGCGTGTTTTTGACTGTGCCATGACCCGACTCGAGCCATTAGGACAGGAAGGTTAGAAATAAAATTGTTGTTGTTGTTTGTATCTATGTATGTATTTTCCAAGATGGCTCCCACTTCCAGAGAGAACTTTGAACCCCACTGATTATGGATCTGAACCAAACATGACACACAGATCCCCCATGACCAACAAGAAAATACTGGAGGAGATAGGGGAACTCACCCTGGATGATGGGAGTTGTAGTTCACCTACAATCAAAGAGCACTCTGAACCCAAGTGAACATGGATCTGGACCAAACCCGATGCACATACTGTACCTATCATGACCAACTTTAAATACTGGCAGGGTTTGGGGGCAAATGACTCTGAATGTTGTGAGTTGTAGTTCACCCACATTCAGAGAGCACTGCGAACTCCACCAACAATGGTTCTGGACCAAACACAGACCCATCATGACCAAGTGGAGTTTTAGAGGGGATTGGTCCATGATGATGTGAGTTGTAGTTCATTCACATCCTTCGGCATTTTCCTAATGGGTCCATTTATAAACCCAAAAGCAAACAATGACTAGTTCTAATGTCGATCACGTCTCCTTATCAAAGATTGAACCTGGGCATCACCGAAGTCAAATGTAATGGGCAAAATATGGCCTCTGAATGTGAGATGCCTGGGGAGGTTGGCCGGGGAGGTTGCTGCATATTTCGCCTTGTTCCAAAGCAAGACAAGACCTACGGAGTGTATAACTGGACTTGGGGTCTCACCTTCAAAGAAAGGCTGCTTGTCTCGATAGAGGGCCATCAAGAGGATTTGGAGGGTCAGGCTGCAGAAGCGGATGACTAAGAGGGACTCCAGGACAGGCAAGAGGCGTCTGGGGAGAAAGAGATACAAAGAGGAGTCGATGAGAAGCAGGACCATGGGAAGAGCCACATGGCTGGGGAAATCTTCATCTAAAGCAGGCACGGACCACGGCGCTCCTGCCATGTGCGCGCACACCCCGTGCGCATGCGCGCTCCCGCCGCTGGCCTCCGCTCCCATGGTGCTTCTTCCGCCCGTGGGGCATTGCAGGAAGGAGGAAGCACAAGGCGGGGCCTGCAAAGGCTCCGTGTCGCGCTCCCCCGTTCCCACAATGCCCCGTGGGAGGAGCCAGCAGCGGGAACGAAGAAGCGCAAGGCGGAGCCTTCGAAGGCGCTCCCTCGCCCTCTGCAATGCCCCGTGGGAGGAGCGGCGGGCGGGAGGAGCGGCAGCGCGCGGGAGGAGCGGCGCGCAGATGGTGCGAGCGCAAGGTAAATCTTCTTAACTTTTTTTTAAAGTAGCTTGCATGCTTAAAAAGTGTGGGCAGCCCTGCACTAAACCAACAAATATGTAGGGTAAGCTGTATTAATACATTCTCAATTGATCTTTGAGATTACAGCAATGCTCAAGATTTGGGGACTGCAGAACAATTTCAAGGAGCAGGAGGAGAACTGTTATTGGAAGGGCAACGTCCTCATATAATTAATCATCATCATCTTTATTTATAACCCGCCACCATCTCCCCAAAGGGGACTTGAGGCGGCTAACATGAGGCCAAGCCCAAAAACAATACAACATAATAAAACACAAAACAGCAAGAAAAAAAATCATAACAAAATATATAAAATGACAAATAAATAAACAGTATAACATCATCATCATCATCAGTTTCTCACTTGTTAATCACCCTCCATTAAAATGCTCCAGGCGATTTACATAAAACAATTGCATTAAAAAATACACAATAGACTGCATTAAACATTAAAAGCTCTGCTAAAAAGCCAGGTCTTGAGTGCCTGAGCAAAGGGTCGCAGGTCACGCATGGCTCTCAAGTGGGGAGGCAGGGAGTTCCACAAGACAGGGGCAGAGGTGGAGAAGGCCCTGCGTCTTGTGCTCTCGAGACCTACTTCCCTGGGGCCTGGAACATGCAGTAAGTTTAGCTGGAGGAGTCGTGGCGACCACTGGCGGCAAAGAGGGGAGAGGCGGTCTCTGAGATATGCTGGCCCCTGACCATAAAGCGCCTTCAAGGTCAGAACCAACAACTTAAACAGGGCCCGGAATTCCCTTGGAAGCCAGTGCAAATGTAACAGAGTTGGAGTTATGTGGCATCTCAAAGGTGTTTTTGCAAGTGGCCTGGCAGTCGCATTCTGAATAATGCGGATCCTCCGTGTAGTCGACAGGGGAAGGCCAACATACAAGGCATTACAATAATCCAGTCTAGATGTGACCGTCGGATGGATGATTGTAGCCAAGGCTTCCTCTGAGAGGTAACGTGCCAGTTGTCTCGGCTGCCAGAGATGGAAAAAGGCCTGCTTAATAACATTAGCGATCTGGGCCTCCATAGTCAACTGTGAATCCAGGACGACACCCAAGGTCTTAAGAGTGGAAGATGGATGAAGGGGGGCACCATCGAAGTTCGGCAGGGAGGGCGCCACTCCAGGCGGGCGACAAGGCCACAAAATCTCAGTCTTAGTAGGATTCACCTTCAACCTACTGGCACGCAGCCATATCGATACAGCCTCAAGACATAAGGTGAAATTGTCTGGTATTGAGGTGACTCCAGGCTCCAGCCCTAAAAGCAGCTGGGTGTCATCTGCGTATTGGTGGCACTCCAGACCAAAGCTCCGCACGAGGCTGGCAAGAAGTCTCACGTAGACGTTGAAGAGGAGGGGAGAGAGAATTGCTCCCTGAGGCACCCCACATGAGAGGGCAGATATGTCAGAGGTTCGAGCTAGATACTCGACACATTGAGACCGGCCTCGAAGAAATGTGTCAAACCAACTGAGGGCCACGAACTCCCACCACGGCGAGTCGATGGATCACCAGGTCATGGTCGACAGTGTCGAATGCAGCCATAAGATCCAGGAGTATCAGGAGTGCCGAAACCCCTCTATCAAGCTGACAACGAAGTGCATCAGTAATAGCCACCAGAACCGTCTTTGTCCCATGGCCCGGGCGAAAGCCGGACTGAAAAGGATCCAGGCTGGCGGTATCGTCCAGAAACTGTTGCAGTTGTCTCAGCGCAGCTCACTCGATCACCTTGCCCAGGAATGGAAGATTGGAGACAGGGCGATAGTTGGACAAAATCGTAGGATCCAGGTTTGGTTTCGTCAATAAAGGACAGACTGAAGCTTCTTTTAAATTGTCTGGAAAGACCCCAAGCTCAAGTGAGCAGTTGGTGATTTTCCTTAAGGGATCTTGTAATCCACCCAGACAGCATTTAACCAGCCAAGAGGGGCACAGGTCGAGAGAGCAGGTGGAGGGCTTTGCCGCAGCCAGGATTTTTGTAACGGTCTCCATGTCAAGAGGGGTGAAAAGGTCAAAAAAGGGTCTCTAGCTCATTCAGAGTATCTGCTATTGGGGGCAGCTCCTGCCGTAGAGAGTGTTGATCTTGTCAGTGAAAAATCAGTGAAAAACATCACATAGTAAAATCAACACAACCGGCTACATATGGTAGCTACAAATCTATAAAGCAGTGTTTCTCAACCTGGAAGACAAGAGGGGGGTGTCAGAGGGCTCGCCAAAGACCATCAGAAAACACAGTATTTTCTATTGCCCATGGGGGTTTTGTGTGGGAAGTTTGGCCCAATTCTATCGTTGATGGGGTTCAGAATGCTCTTTGATTGTAGATGAACTATAAATCCCAGCAACTACAATTCCCAAATGACAAAATCAATCCCCACACCCCAACCCCACCAATATCCAAAGTTGGGTATATTGGGTATTTGTGCCAAATTTAGTACAGTGAATGAAAATACTTCCTGCTTATCAGATATTTACATGACAATTCATAACAGTAGAAAAATTCTAGTTATGGAGCAGCAACGAAAATAATGTTATGGTTGAGGTTCATCACAACATGAAGAACTCTATTAAGGGGTCGTGGCAATAGGAAGGTTGAGAAAGACTGCTATAAACTCAGGTAATAATCTAATCTAGAATAATTTAATTATGCCGATGGGATTTATAAAACTGTCAACTCAACATTTGCTTCTATGAGTACACTCTATTGGGAACTAAATATTCATTTTCCATCTTTTTTCCACAGGAAGGGATGCAAAGTGCTTATTCTACATTAAAACAAAATAAAGACAAAGCTATTTTGATATTTAATTTATTTTTTTATAAAGTAAATGAACAATTTGTGTGTGAAACACTAAAAATACTTTCAAAACACATTAGAGTGTAGTAAAAAAAGGGCTACAAATAGAACTAAGGCCATGGTGATTACGATGACATGCTGATAAAGCTCCTAATATGTTCTAAGTTCTGTATGGAAACAGAAGATAAAGACGGGATCGCAGTCATAACAGATATGAAGCAAAAAGAAACAGGGGAAAAGAGGAAAGAATAAAGGATTACTGAAACTGAAAGCTGACTGCAGCAAGGGAAGTCAGGGGATAAGAAGCCGCGAGTCCATATGTAAAAAAGAGCCTTGCACATAGAATTTCATGAAAGCCCTCTTTTCTTGGGTGTATAAATGAGCCAAGGGGAGCCGTCCTGTGTCCCCCTTCGGGGGTAGAGAAGAGACGGGGTACAAATACCAAAAATAAATAAATAAATAAATATGAATAAATAGATAAATAAATAGATAAATGAATAAATAGATAAATAAATAGATAGCTGTCTTTCAGCATTACTTCGCGAATGAAGATTCTTAGGAAGGACTCATCCCAAGCTTTTTACAAGTGCGTTGATGACTAAGAAGGCCAATCTGAGATAGGCAAGTCCGGTTGCAGAAAGCACAGCAGAAAGTCTCCTTGGGTGATGTTGTTTCCAAGTTAAGGTTCTTTCTGCGTTGTCGTTTCTCTTCGAGACCTGTTCGACGTCTCTTCTCGAAAGAGGCCGCAGCATTGTGGATAGTGCGTCTCCATGCCTCCCGATGTGAGGCCAGGGTGGACCATTGTTGGTGATCAATCTGGCCGAGCCTGAGATGTTGTTTCAGGGGATCCTTATATCTCTTTTTGGGGGCGCCTCTCTTGCGCTGACCCATGGCGAGTTCACCATAGAGTAGTATCTTTGGGAGGCGGTGGTCCTCCATCCTAGAGACGTGCCCTGCCCAGCGCAGCTGTGTTCTCAATAGCATGGCCTCAACGCTGGTGATCCCTGCTTGCTCAAGGACAGCAACATTCGTCACATAGTCAGTCCAGTGTTTGTTTAGGATTGTGCGAAGACAGCGCTGATGAAAGCGTTCGAGGAGTCGTAGATGTTGACGATAGTTGACCCATGTTTCAGACCCATATAGATAATAAATAAAGAAATAAAGAAATATAGATAGATAATAAAGAAATATAGATAGATAAATAGATAGATAAATAAATAGATAAATAAATAGATAAATAAATAAATAGATAAACAGATAGATAAATAAATAGGGTGGAAATAGCCCCTTTAGGTCACTTTATGGCCAGGAGAGTCCAGGAAATGGGGAGATTTTCAGCACGTCAAGTGGCTCTGGCTACACTTTGCCCACCTCTTTCCCAGGGGGTGAGATGGAGGTCTGTGGACATGGGCATGGTGAGCTTTCAGTGGCCGCTTACCTTCGCTTGGAGATCAAGTGGCCACCCAAATAGGAGCCCGCAATGGAGAAAATCATGGCCACGATCCCGTTCCAGAAGCCAAGTTTCGGTGGAGAGAAGTCCCGGTCCAGGAGGAAGAGCGGGAACATGGAAATGGAGCCTTGCTCACCTGCAAGGAGAAACAAAGAGTCACCTCACTTCTGCACCCCAAAACAGTTCTTGAAATGTAGGAAAGTCCTTTACACAATGGAATGACCATCCAGATATAACCTCCAATATATCACTGAGACATCTGCTGCAGCCAAACAACATGAGGGTGGTTCAGATGGCAAAAGTAATTGCTGAGGGAAAAGATACAATCTAGGAGAGGATGAGCAGCATGCTGTTGCCTGAACCTACTGGGAAGGACACCTCTTCTCTCCCTGGTGCGGAATTACGTGAGTGAAAAATACTTTTGCATATGGGACTCAATTTGCAGCAACTGAAGTAAGACAAGGGAGTCAAGCGAGAGATGGAGAGAGAAACTGGAAAAGTGGGAAGACAGATAACATTAGGCAACAAAACCTGAAAACTTTTCTGTTCCTGGTTTGAAAATGCTATTTCCTGTTTCATTGTGCAGTCCTTACTTGGAAAGTAGCAGTTTTATTCCAGAAACTTTGTTTTTGTGGCTGCCACAAACTAGGTTGAATTGGTTGAGACTCTAAGAGATATTCACAGAATCATAGAATCCTAGAGTTGGAAAAGACCTGGTGGGCCATCCAGTCCAAACCCATCACAGTCAAAGCACCCCGGACAGATGGCCATACAGCCTCTGCTTCAAAGCCTCCAAAGAAGGAGCGTCCATCACATTTGAAGCAGACAGTTCCATTGCTGAATGGCTCTCACAGTGAGGAAGTTCTTCCTCATGTTGAGGTGGAATCTCCTTTCCTGTAGTTTGAAGCCATTGTTTCATTGGATCCAAGTCTCCAGGGCAGCAGAAAGGAAGCCTGCTCCCTCCTCCCAATGATTTCCCCTCACATATTCATCCATGGCCCTCATCTTGTCGCCTCTCAGCAGGCCCGGATTAACACTTTCTTGCGCCCTAGGCCACACTTTGGAATTACGCCCCCTCTACCGAACCCCCCCCCCATATCACTGAGACCCACACTTTAAAAAGTGTGGCCTAGGGCAAGGGGCAGCAAATTCAAAACGAACCAGGAACCATAAACAAAGTTCCTGTGCTAACCGCAAAGACGCAAGGACGGGGACCTGCAAAAGAAGGAAGTCCGCGGGACTACATTTCCCAGAGGCGCCTCGGATGACGTGCATAGTCTCGCGAGAGTAGCAGGTAACGGACGCAGCCACTCTCCCGAGACCTGGGCAAACCACGTGTGCGGAAGAAGGACAGAGGAGGTAATTCCTGCAGGAGACGGGTAGGAAAAGGGGGCTGAAAGGCCCCAGAGGCAGCCTAGGCGCCCCCGAAGTGAACTGAAGCCTCAAGGCCTTTGTATTTGGTTGAATCTACAGTATCTCTATCTCTCCCCCCCCCCAGCCCCTTTGGAGAGGCTTTGGTTCACTTTGGGGGCGCCTAGACTCCCGTGGGAAAGGCTCCCCGGAGGGGGGGGGGAGGAGTTGGGAGACTTTGGTGACAGAATGCCCCTCCCCTCCTCCACCTCTCTCACCCTTGCTCTGGCTCCAGTTGGCGTACCAGGCGAAGAAGGAGGCAGCACTGAAGCAGGCCAGGGTGGTGAGGGCAGAGCTCGGCCGGAGCCTCATCTCCCAGGTCTCCGCTGCCGCCTCGGGGCTTCTCTCCGGAGCAATAGCCGCTCCTCGCCGCACCTCTCTCTCTCACCCGCTCCCGGCCCGTGGCGCCCCACATTTTTTGGGGGGTCCGGGCGTGATCTGCGCCCCGTTGGCTTGCGCCCATAGGCCATGGCCTCGTCTGGCCTTATGGGTAATCCGGGCCTGCCTCTCAGCCTTCTCTTCTTCAGGCTAAACACGCTGCAATGAATTCCTTACCTGGAAGGCTAGGAAAATGTCAATGTCAGCCCAAGACATTGGCAGTGATTTTAGGTAGGTGCATCCATTTTAGGAAGAAGCAAAGACTACCAGCATTGAAGCGATGCTCCTCCAACATCAGCTCCGCTGGACCTGCCATGTTGTCCAAATGCTCAATCACCGTCTCCCAAAGCAGTTGCTCTACTCCAAAGAACAGGAAACGGAATGTTGGTGGACAGGAAAAGAGACTTAAAGATAGGCTCAAAGCCAACCTCAAAAACTTTGGTATAGACACAGACACCTGGGAAGCCCTGGCCCTTGAGCGCTGTAGCTGGAGGTCAGCTGTGACCAGCAGTGATGCAGAATTTGAAGAGGCGCGAATGGGGGGCGAAAGGGAGAAACGTGCCAAGAGGATGGTGCATCAAGACAACCCTGTCCGGGATCACCTTCTGTCTGGAAAACGATCCCCTCACTGCGGGAGAACATGCAGGTCAAGAATAGGGCTCCACAGCCACCTATGGACCCACCACCAAGACACCACATTTGGAAGACCATCATCCTTGAACTATGAGGGATCGCCTAAGTAAAAGTAAAGTAAGTGGTGTACAAGTCATATTTAAAGTCTAGCTGCCCAAGGAGGCACCAACTTGTTCCTTGGCAAGATTTATTCAGGGGGGTTTCCTTTTGCCTTCTTTTGAGTCTGAGAGAGTGTGATGTGCCCAAGGTCACCCATGGCTGTGCAGGGGTTCAAAGTTACGATCTCCAGTCACACTCCAAAACTCAAACAGCAAAAGAAAGAACAGAGGGAACCCTTTTGACACAGGGGGTGCATTTTAAAATGCTGGGCAATACTGCACCAGTTGAATTCTGCCTGCTGTATAAGATTGGGCTGGAAGTCAGCCTGAAGAAAACGGAAGTCCTCTACCAGCCCGCACCACAGGAAGAACACCATCACCCCCACGTCAGCATAGGCAAATCTGTGCTTAAGTCCGTTCAGCAGTTCACCTACCTGGGAAGCATCATCTCTTCAGACGCCAAGATTAACAAAGAGATAGATCACAGATTAGCAAAGGCATAGAGTGAATTCGGAAGGCTTCACAAAAGAGTCTGGAGCAACAAGCACCTGAGGCAAAGCACCAAGATCAGTGTATACAGAGCTATCATACTGTCTATTCTCCTATATGGGTCTGAAGTCACCTATCGCCAACACCTACGACTCCTCAAACGCTTTTATCAGCGCTGTCTTCGCACAATCCTAAATATACACTGGACTGACTATGTGACGAACATTGCTGTCCTTGAGCAAGCAGGGATCACCAGCGTTGAGGCCATGGTATTGAGAACACAGCTGCGCTGGGCAGGCCACGTCTCTAGGATGGAGGACCACTGCCTCCCAAAGATACTACTCTATGGTGAACTCGCCACAGGTCAGCGCAAGAGAGGTCCCCCCAAAAAGAGATATAAGGACTCCCTGAAACAACACCTCAGGCTCGGCCTGATTGATCACCAACAATGGTCCACCCTGGCCTCACATCGGGAGGCATGGAGACGCACTCTCCACAATGCTGGGGCCTCTTTCGAGTATCGAAGAGAAACGACAATGCAGGAAGAACTGCAACTTGGAAACAACTTCACCCAAGGAGACTTTCTGCTGTGCTTTCTGCAACCGGACTTGCCTATCTCGGATTGGCCTTTTTAGTCATCAACGCACTTGTAGAAAGCGTGAGATGACTCCTACCTGAATCTCTGCTCACGAAGAAAAGCCAAGAAGAATAAACAATTCATAGGAAGTTTTGGAACTAAATCCCACCGGACTCACTGTACCTCTATTTCCTATTTTCCCAGTCAATTTTAGCTTGTGAATTTTATTTACATAGATCAGTAGATTTTAACCTATATTTTAACTATGTGTATCTTGTATTTTAATCAGGTTTGATCGATGTTGGACCCTGCCTCAAGCCACAAGGGGAGGCGTGTAATTAATGTGTTGTTGTTGTTGAACATTTTTGTAAGGTTCAGAGAAATTACTATTTGAACTACAGCTTCCAAAAGCCTTGGCAGAGCTTGCAAAATGATACCTTGTAATGGGATAACAAACGTCAGCCCTCCAGCTGTTTTGGACTTCAATTCCCACAATTCCTAACAACCTACCGACTATTAGGAAAGGTGGGAGTTGAAGTCCAAAACACCTGGAGGGACGGCTGAAGTTGGCCCACGCCTGGGATAAACTTACCCAGCTTGTAGATGAAGACGAACCCTGCGGTCCAGCGCGTGTCAGGCACATGGAAGAGCTCCTCGAGGATGCTCCAGGGGTTCGAGTTGCTGACCAGGACACGGCTGTCCTGTGAGGGGCGCCCTCTCCTCACCCGCAAGTCGGAAACCCAGGTGAGCAGGATGGCCAAGGTGTAGATGACTGCCAGGTAGAGGAAAATGGCAGTCCAGCCTAAATGGTAGAGGAAGGCCACTAAGCCGCCGCCAGCCATCACGGAGCCCAGCTTGTAGGCCACCACCTGGACAGTGTTGCCATAGCCGATCTCCTCATAGCCCAGGAACCGGATGGCCACCCCATCCACCGCGATGTCCTGGATGGAGGCACAGAGGTTCATGAAGAGGAAGACCATGGCCACGGGGAGGAAGTTGGTGTCGGGCTCCAGGAGGGAGCAGGCCAGGCAGGACAGGACCAAGCCGCACATGGTGAGCAGCAGCCAGGTTTTCTTGGCCAGGTAGTGGTCCACCAGCGGGGCCCACAACACCTTGAGGATCCAAGGGGCATAGAGCACCTTTGCCAGGCTGATCCTGGTGAAAGAGAGGCCCACCGAGCGGAAGTAGATGGGCAGCAGCCCCGACTGGAGGCCATAGGGGATGCCCTGGACAAAGTACAGCATCCCCAGTAGCACATACTTGATGTTCATGCTTCTTCAGACACCGGTCAGTACCTGTGAGGAACACAAAAGAAGAAGGTATGTGTGTGTTTGCAAGGGGGAAGCTTTTGTTTACTTATTAGTCTTGATTGATCAAAAAAATGGTTCAAAACTCGTTTCGGATGTAGGGGGCACTGTTGGTTCGATTCTAAAGTCACTTATTTATTTTTAGTTATTTATTTCATTTATAATCTGCTCTTCTCAATCCCCGAAGGGGGACTCAGGGCAGCTGACCAAGGGCAACAATTCAATGCCGGATACAGAGTACAAAACAACAACATATCAATTACAACAACAGATTAAAATCAATTAAATATCAAAACAACTACATAATCCCGGTTCCACATTCATAGGCTGTCCAAGTCAATCCGCAGTCCACCTCTACAACATTGTCTTTACTCAATTGTCAGTCCGCTGCTCCACATCAACCAAACGTCTGGTCCCAAAGCCACGTTTTTAATTTTTTTCTAAAGGAAAGGAGGGAAGAAGTTGATCTTATTTCGCTGGAAAGCGAGTTCCATGGGTGAGGGGCCACCACCGAGAAGGCCC
This sequence comes from Anolis apletophallus, assembly GCA_030556195.1. Classification (NCBI taxonomy): domain Eukaryota; kingdom Metazoa; phylum Chordata; class Lepidosauria; order Squamata; family Anolidae; genus Anolis; species Anolis apletophallus. The sequence goes on along the minus strand of JARBWK010000007.1, from coordinate 148,587,880 downwards.
TGTCCCTCGTCCCCACCAAACAAATATGCGACGAAGGTGGGATGAAGAGCAGGGCCTCCCCGGAAGAACATAAATTTCAAGGCGGGACGTAAGGGGAGATACGTTCGGACAAGTAAGCTGGGCCAGAACCGCAAAGGGCTTTAAAAGTCAAAACCAACACTTTGAATTGTGCTCGGAATTGGAGCTGACATAACAGAGGAGTGGTATGCTCCCTGTATATCGCTCCAGTTAGTAACCTGGCTGCCGCCCGCTGGACTAGTTGAAGTTTCTGAACAGTCTTCAAAGGCAGCCCTACATAGAGTGCGTTGCAGTGATAATCTGGTTTATATGGCAATGTAGAAGGGGTCTAAGATTCTTAGATCCCTTTTTGTAGCAACTCAGCCCCCATCTCAGCCGGGGGGGCAGGGAGCCAATCAGCCCCCACCTCAGCCAGGGGGGCAGGTTGCGGCCCCAGGGGCCCCGATCGCTTTGGACTCAGCTGAAGGTGATGCAGGGGATGATGGGTCCGCATCACCAACAGGCAGCCTGCAATGGGAAGACACCTGGCCAGAGGCCTATTCTGATGACGAAGGCTCTCCTGATTCTGGGCCTGATACGGAATACGAAAGACCGGGAGGTTTCAGTTCTCAGGAACGCGTGTTTTCGCCAGATGTTGAGGAGGACATGGAAGCCGAGGCCGAGCCAGTTTCCCAGGAAGATAACGGCGCAGATGGTGCCATTCCTGAGCGGAGATTCGACCGAAGGGGGAGTATTGAGGCTACACGGAGAGATTGGAAGCGAGGCCTGGAAAGGCGCTGGTCTTACAAAGGAGGGAATTAAGTAGGCACTTCGTGGGAAACTTCTTCAGTTTGGTGGCCATGTCTGTACTGGAAGGACGTAGCAGTTTGCTGTCTTCCTGGAAGCTAGAGTCTGGCTTGCCTTGCCAAGAACTACCTTGAAACCCTGTTTATTCCATGAACCTTGGATTGCCTTGTTTTACCACGGACTAAGTTACTTTGCTTTGGTTCGCTTTGTTTTTATGGACCTTGCTTTTTGATCCTTTGCTTTGAATACCTTAGGACATTGATTGCTTTTTACCTTGGACTTATTGATCCTTACCTTTTGGACATTTTACCTTTTTCACCTGCTTCTAATTGTGCTTAATAAATAGTTAATTGACATTGTCTGTGTGTGTGTGATTACGGGGTGGAGACAGGGCCTGCGTTGTGACACTTTTTCATGTGGCCTTTAGACAATTACACCCTCCCCACATACACACAAATTATTATAAAATCAGATAATATTTTGTAATTACCTGGATGTATTTCCTTTTTGAACAGATGCGGTTATTCCTCAGCCTCCCATCCTGAGTGGACTTCCTGTGGGGGGAAATAAGTGTTTATTTCCAAAACTGGCTCCCTTAAGGACTACAGTGGCCCAGTGTCTTGGATAAGTTTTCAGTGAAGTGGGTTTTAACAGTGACATACACACACACACACACACATACATATACATACACACAGAGAGATATATGTACATATATATATATGTATTAATGTATTTTAATTTTAACTGTTGTTTACTATGTATTGTGTGGCATCGAATTGTTGCCGTCTGTTAGGCCGCACTGAGTCCCCCCTCGGGGGTTGAGAACTAGCGAGCTATAAACACTGGAAATAAATAAATAAATGTATAGAGAGAGAGGTGTAAATTAAATATGGATTGTGTGTGTACACAAACATGTATTTATCCATATAAATGGTATATATATACATATATATATACACATAGTATATGCACGCACACATATATGTATATATAAATACATAGAGATATAAACATATATACGTTTATATTTGTATGCGTGTGTAAATTATATATGGATTGTGTGTGTACACAAAAACTTATTTATCCATATGAATGGGATAATATATACACACACACACGTACATAGATATATGTGTGTGTAAATTATATATGGATTGTGTGTGTACACAAACACATATTTATCCATATGAATGGGATAATATATATACACACACGTACATACAGATATATGTGTGTGTAAATTATATATGGATTGTGTGTGTACACAAAAACTTATTTATCCATATGAATGGGATAATATATATACACACACACGTACATACAGATATATGTGTGTGTAAATTATATATGGATTGTGTGTGTACACAAAAACTTATTTATCCATATGAATGGGATAATATATACACACACATGTACATACAGATATATGTGTGTGTAAATTATATATGGATTGTGTGTGTACACAAACACATATTTATCCATATAAATGGGATATATACATATATATATAGTATATGCACACACACAGATATGTATATATAAATACATACAGAGATATAAACATATAGACGTTTATATATGTATGCGTGTATAAATTATATATGGATTGTGTGTGTACATAAACACATATTTATCCATATAAATGGGATATATATATAGTGTGTGTGCATATATATGTATATAAACATACATATATGTGCGTATATGTATGTATGTTTTTAAATTATATATGGAATGTGTACGTACACAAACACATATTTATGCATATAAAAAGACATACATACACCATATATATCTGTACCTATCCATATCTAATGGAATATATATGTGTGTGTGTGTCTATGCACACACACACAGAAACTACAACTCCCACACTCCCTATTTTGGTTGAGAGAGAGATGGGAGCTACTCTTGCCCTCTAAACAAGGCCCCTTTCACAAACCCAAATACAACCCCACATTACCTGCTTTGATCTGGGATATCTGGCAGTGTGGGCACAGATAACCCGGTTCAAAGCAGATATTCTGGGGTATAGGGCTGTGTGGACACAGATAACCCGGTTCAAAGCTACTATTCTGGGATACAGTGCTGTGTGGACACAGATAACCCGGTTCAAAGCTGATATGCTGGGATACAGTGCTGTGTGGACACAGATAACCCGGTTCAAAGCTGATATTCTGGGATACAGTGCTGTGTGGACACAGATAACCCGGTTCAAAGCTACTATTCTGGGATACAGTGCTGTGTGGACACAGATAACCTGGTTCAAAGCTACTATTCTGGGATACAGTGCTGTGTGGACACAGATAACCCGGTTCAAAGCTGATATTCTGGGATACAGTGCTGTATGGACACAGATAACCCGGTTCAAAGCTACTATTCTGGGATAAAGTGCTGCGTGGACACAGATAACCCGGTTCAAAGCTGATATTCTGGGATACAGTGCTGTGTGGACACAGATAACCCGGTTCAAAGCTGATATTCTGGGATATAGGGCTGTGTGGACACAGATAACCCGGTTCAAAGCTGATATTCTGGGATATAGGGCTGTGTGGACACAGATAACCCGGTTCAAAGCTGATATTCTGGGATATAAGGCTGTGTGGACACAGATAACCCGGTTCAAAGCTGATATTCTGGGATATAGGGCTGTGTGGACACAGATAACCCGGTTCAAAGCTGATATTCTGGGATACAGTGCTGTGTGGACACAGATAACCCGGTTCAAAGCTACTATTCTGGGATATAGAGCTGTGCGGAAGGGCCTAAGATCTTCAAAGCCCTGGCAATCCCTCTGGGTGTCCATAGAGGCCTGCAAGTGACGAGACTACACTTCCCAGAATTCCCCCAACCGGCCCCTCCGCTTGGTGTGTATTTGTCCCTCCGCGCTAAGAACCCTGGGAGTTGGAGTCCTCCCCCCCTCCGTTGCCATGGCAGCTGGACTCACGCCTCTGCCTTTCCCGCGAGGCCGCCACTAGGGGGCGGCGAGGCATGCCCTCTTCTTCCCCGGCTCGCCCTCAACAGCAGAGTGAAAGGAACGGAACCGGAAGTGCTCCAGGCCTACCCTTCCGGTGGCGGATCCAAGCCTCCCCTTTGAGACAGGAAGTGACGCTGTGTGTGGCTCAGAGAGGAGGAACTCAGGGCCTGAAGGTTCTGCTTCCACCAGCCACTCAGCTCCAGCCACTCAGGCTGACACACATCCTGGGCTCAAAGCACTACAGAAGCAGAGGCTAGGAAGGGGAGCAGCAGGGCCCAGCTCTGGAGCTGGCTCTCAGCAGGCCTCTTGCCCCTCTCCAGGCTCAGACACCCCCCAAACAAAAAAGAGATAATTTATAGTTAGGGAACTTATAGTTTTGCTAAGGCAGTGTTTCCCAACCTTTTTTGAGCTGCGGCACCCCCCAACTACACTTATCAACTGATGGGGTCAAAGCTTATCAACTGACGGGAGCTCTGGCGTGGCTGGTCCATAAGGCCACGAAGTAGGAAGCGACTGAACGAATGAACAACAAATCTATTATTATGTCATTTTTATTACCTGGCGGTGGCGGGGGATAAGAGGGACAATGAAGGGGAAATTGATGCTTTAACAGAAGTAATGTCAGGAGAAAGTGCTGCTCAGCAAAGGCTTAGAGTAGTGGGGTAGCTTGCCAGCAACAATGACGAGAATAATCTACTCTGATTGGTACACAAGCACAGGCTGTGATTAGCCCAGGGAACATCATGTGCTTCTTAGATTGATTGGCCTAATAGTTACCATGCTGCATTTGTTTACAAAGTTAACACTTGGCTAGAAGACGCGCATGGCAAATGAAAGCTTCCACTTGGCAGGTTTCCCGGTAGTAATGTAACAATTCAGGTACATTCTGCACTTAGAGCAGATAACATAGAAAGGAGATGGGAATTAACACTGCACAACGTCTTTTTCGCAAATAGGAGTGTGATGCTACAGAATGCTTTGTTTAATTGGATAATAATATGGGTTCCATGAGTGCTAGCCAGTAACAAGTCATGAAGAAGGGAGGGACCAGGATATTGCCATCATTGCTTGTATAAAACCTGTGTGCTGGAAATGATCGGGGTTCTGTCTCCCAGCGGCGTCGTTCTGCATGGGGCAGACCCATCAGCTGATGTCATGCAAATAAAGGCTGGTTTCATTGAACAGCAGTAAAATTGTCGCGTCATCCGTCCAAGCACTCGCTAGTAACCGCAGCCAGGCACAAAGGTGTTTGCCTTGGGAGTTTTGGGACTCCAACTTCTGCTACAACAGCACTCAACTGGCTGTCCTCCGTCCTCGAAAACCGCCTGCAGCGAGTGAAGTGGGGAGGGGTGGTCTCCGAGGGCTCCCCCTTACATTGCGGAGTTCCTCAGGGGGCCATCCTCTCCCCGCTGTTATTTAACATCTACATGCGACCACTCGCCCAATTGGTGCGGAGTTTCGGGCTGGAGTGTCATCAGTACGCTGATGACACCCAGCTCATTCTGAGGATAGAGATAAACAGATAGAGATAAACAAGGAGGATGTTCTCATATGCCTTACTAAACTAAATGTCAACAAATCACCAGGGCCAGACGGCATCCACCCCAGAGTTCTTAAGGAACTCAAGTGTGAAACTGCTGAACTTCTAGCCAAGATATATAACCTTTCTCTAAGATCAGGCACTGTACCCGAGGACTGGAGGGAGGCAAATGTAACACCGATCTTCAAGAAAGGATCCAGAGGTGATCCAGGAAATTATAGACCAGTCAGTTTAACCTCAGTTCCAGGCAAAGTGATGAAAACCATTATTAAAGAAAAAATTACTAGGCACATAGAAGAACAGGCATTGCTGAAAGAAAATCAACATGGTTTCTGCAAAGGCAAATCATGTCTTACTAACTTGTTAGAATTCTTTGAGGGTGTAAATAAACATAGATAAAGGGGACCCAGTCGATATTGTTTACCTTGACTTTCAAAAGGCTTTTGACAAAGTCCCTCACCAAAGGCTCCTAAATAAGCTCTTCAGCCATGGAATCAGGGGACAGGTCTTGTCCTGGATTGAACCTGGCTAAACTGTAGGAAACAAAGGGTGGTAATAAACGGACATTTCTCTGGGTGGAAAGAGGTGAGAAGTGGCGTACTCCTGCTGGTTCAGTTTTGGGTCCGTTACTTTTAATTTATTCATTAATGATCTGATGTAGGAGTAATTCTGTGAGGTAGCAAAGTTTGCAGACGACACTAAATTGTTCAGGTAGTTAAAATGAAACTGATTGTAAAGAGCTCCAGAAAGATCTCTCGAAATTGAATGAATGGGCAACAAAGTGGCAAATGCATTTTAACCTAAACAAGTGTAAAGTCATGCACATCGGGGCAAAGAACCCCAAATACACTTATCAACTGATGGGGTCAAAGCTTTCTGAGACAAACCAGGAAAGGGATCTTGGGGTTTTGGTGACAGCTCAATGAAGATGTCAACCCAGTGCGCTGCAGAAGCGAAAAAAGCAAATTCTATTCTTGGCATGATCAGGAAGGGAATCGAAAATAGGTCTGCAAATGTTGTATTGCCTCTCTACAAATCTATGGTAAGGCCACATCTGAGTACTGTGTACAATTCTGGTCACCGCACCTCAAGAAGGATATAACGGAACTGGAAAAGGTACAAAGAAGGGCAACAAGAATGATCCAAGGGATGGAGCAGCTCCCTTATGAAATCAGGTTGCAACGCCTTGGTCTTTTCAGCCTTGAAAGACGGCGTTTAAGAGGTGACTTGATCGAAGTGTATAAAATCATGCATGGGATAGAAAAGGTGAATAAAGAAAAAATATTTTCTCTGTCACCCAACACTAGGACTAGGGGGCACTCCCTGAAGCTCCAAGGTAGGAAAGTTAGGACTAATAAAGGGAAATATTTCTTCACCCAGAGGGTCATTGGGTTATGGAACTCACTTCCAGAAGAGGTTGTGACAGCGGTCAGCCTGGACAGCTTCAAGGCAGGATTAGACAGATTCATGGATACCAAGGGAATCAGTAGTTACTGAAATGGACATCCAAGTGCCACCTCTGTGTTGATGGAGGCAGGCAGGATTTTCCCCGGGCACTGGTTGTGGGGGGTCGGGAGCAGGTGAGGGTTTTGCCCTCCTTTCTGCTAGAGATCCCTGTGTACAACTGGTGGGCCACTGTGTGACACAGAATGCTGGACTAGATGGGCTGAGGCCCGGTTCAGCATGGCTCTTCTTATGTTCTTATGTTCTTAGAGACTAGGAAGGGGAGCAGCAGGGCCCAGCTCTGGAGCTGGCTCTCAGCAGGCCTCTTGTCCTCTCCAGGCTCACAGACACCCCCCCCCCCCAAACAAAAAGAGATATTTATAGTTAGGGAGCTTATAGTTTTGCTAAGGCAGTGTTTCCCAACCTTTTTTGAGCTGCGGCACATTTTTTTACATTTACAAAATCCTGGTGCACACCACCAACCCAAATGACACTCTAACACAGTAATACAGATAGTTAATATGTTTTTAAATGTATTTATACACTCAGTGTGAAACCTGGGCCTGTTTCGATGAACACAACATCAATATCCTGGCAGGAATGGCAGAAAGACACAAACTTCCCACACAGAACTCCCATAACCAAGAGAAAATACTACAAGTGTTTGGTGGGCATTGACCTTGAGTTTTGAAGTTGTAGTTCACCTATATCCAGAGAGCACTGTGGACTCAAACAATGTTGGATCAGGACCAAACTTGGCATGAATACTCAATATGCCCAAATATGAATGCAGATGGAGTTCAGGGGAAATAGACCTTGACATTTAGGAGTTGTAGTTGCTGGGATTTATAGTTCCCCTACAATCCGAGAGCATTCTGAACCCCACCAATGATGGAACTGGGCCAAACTTCCCACACAGAACCCCCAGGAGGCAAGAGGAGGTCTCTACTTGGGGAAAGGGAGGCGGGCCTTCCCAATGCATGGAGAGGAGAGACCAAGTAGACAACAGGTGGGGGGGGGTGGTGTTTGTATTTTTGTGCCTTTATCGCGGTTGGTTTCTTAGGGTTTTTATACTTCAACACACTAGACTCCCCCCCCCTTTCCTGGAGGTTCCAACTTCCCACGGCACACTTGATGATCGCTCACGGCACACTGGTTGGGAAACACTGTGCTAAGGACATCAGGCTGATCTATTATATAAATGGGTTCACGTCATGTGATGTATACCTCAAACAAAGAAACCATACAACGCAGAAACACAATACTTGCCAACAGAAATAGGCCTCAAGCAAGGTACGTTTGTAGCAAAGAAACTTCCCCCAAACCTAAAAGGCCCCAAAACAATGAATAAAAATAAACTACATTTACCAGCATCCTCCTCAGCAGCCAAAGACTCACCCAGCCTCTACATTCTGAACAACATGATTGGCTGCCAATAAGGGCGGATTTGCATAACTGCTGCACTGGCCAGCCAACATGAAAATTCCGATCCATAATAAACTGCCAAAACAGAATAAGGAAAAGGCCTGAGCCAATCCCCAACACAAACACCCAAATCACTTCCAATCTAAAATTTACACCCCAAAAATAACAGACCACGCCCAAAATTGACAGTAAGGCTTCATTAACTTGATTTCCTAAGGTATAAAAGGGTGGGTGATGGTCTGGATGAGGACGAAGGTGAAGATCAAACCCGACAAGACAGAGGTCCTTCAGGTTGGTTGCTCGCCTGACCGGGGTATTGGGTGCTGGACGGGGTCGCACTCCCCCTGAAGGCACAGGTCCGCAGTTTGGGGGTCCTCCTGGACTCAGCACTGACACTTGATGCGCAGGTGTCGGCGGTGGCCGGGAGGGCCTTTGCAGTTAAAACTTGTGTGCCAACTGCGACCATACCTCGTGAAGTCTGACTTGACCATGGCGGTCCACGCCTTGGTTACCTCTAGATTGGACTACTGCAATGCACTCTACGTGGGGCTACCCTTGAAGACGTCTCGGAAACTCCAAACAGTACAACGTTTGGCAGCCAGATTAACTGGGGCAAATTACAGGGAGCGGTCAACCCCCCTGTTTAAGGACCTCCATTGGCTGCCGTTTATTTTCCGGTCCCAAATCAAGGTGCAGATCTCGGCATTACTTTGCGAACAAAGATTATTTAGGAAGAACTCATCCCACACTTTTTACAAGCGCGTTGATGACTAAAAAGGCCAATCTGAGATAGGCAAGTTCGGTTGCAGAAAGCACAGCAGAAAGTCTCCTTGGGGGATGTTGTTTCCAAGTTGCGGTTCTTTCTGCGTTGTTATTTCTCTTCGAGACCCGTTCGGCGTGTCTTCTCGAAAGAGGCCGCAGCATTGTGGATAGTGCGTCTCCATGCCTCCCGATGTGAGGCCAGGTTGGACCATTGTTGGTGATCAATCTGGCTGAGCCTGAGATGTTGTTTCAGGGAGTCCTTATATCTCTTTTTGGGGGCGCCTCTCTTGCGCTGACCCGTGGTGAGTTCACCATAGAGTAGTATCTTTGGGAGGCAGTGGTCCTCCATCCTAGAGATGTACCCTGCCCAGCGCAACTGTGTTCTCAATAGCATGGCCTCAATGCTGGTGATCCCTGCTTGCTCAAGGACAACAACATTTGTCACATAGTCGGTTAGGATTGAGCAAAGACAGCGCTGATGAAAGCGTTCAAGGAGTCGTAGGTGTTGGCGATAGGTGATCCATGTTTCAAACCCATATAGGAGAATAGACAGTACGATAGCTCTGTACACACTGATTTTGATCCTTTGCCTCAGGTGCTTGTTGCTCCAGACTCATTTGTGAAGCCTTCCAAATGCAGAGAAACGACAACGCAGAAAGAACCGCAACTTGGAAACAACATCACCCAAGGAGACTTTCTGCTGTGCTTTCTGCAACCGGACTTGCCTATCTCAGATTGGCCTTTTTAGTCATCAACAAGCATGGAAAGAGTCCTTCCTAAGAATCTTCGTTCGCGAAGTAATGCAGAAAGAGAGGATGTATATACAATATATATTATATTATAAGCAACTGCGCAGGAGGCAAGACGGAACTGCCTTCCTGGCCCCTCTCTTCACTCTGATCTCAGAGCAGGTTGGATGAAAAGTAATGCCTCCACCTTCGTAACTCCTCAACAGAGAGCAGTAATGGTATGCGGCAGGTACTGGCTTGTTCAGTAGACTCTCCTCTACAGTTCCATTTTGCCGGGAAGCCTTAGCATTGAACGTTTGTGTTTTTAAAGTGCAAAGTATGGAACCCTGCGCAGATGGTCGGTCATTGAATTCTTGACAGCAGGAGGTGTCACCCCAAAGGAGATTCATCAGCGAATGCAAGCTGTTTATGGTGATTGTGTTGATGTCAGTACTGTGTGTCGTTGGGCGAGTAAGTTTAAAGATGTGGGAACATCTGAGTTGCGTGACAAAGAGTTGGACATCCTGTAATTTATTTTAGTTAACGAATACAGGTGTTTTAGCATAGTGATTAGTGTCTATTTGTCTGTGTATATTTGTTTTTTTATTGTTGATATGGTCAGTCGACTAATCAATAAACAACTCTTATCTATCAATAAATGACTCTGTTCACTCCCTCTAGCACAATTCTCCTTACGTACAAATGCATAATTTATTCACCCCATTTTATGTCCAAACAGACAAGAAAGGTAACTATCATCCCATTGTAAATTGCATGTATTTATTAATTACAGGAAGGATATTTGGGATCATTTCAAGTATCAGGCTAGGTGTGATTGCTTGACAGTCATTTGTGGAAAAATGGAATAAACACCATGTATGTAGATATCCTTTGGTGCACTTGGGCCCCTTCTACACTGCCATATAATTCAGATTATCACAGCAGGTGATCCACATTATCGGCTTTGAACTGGATTATTTGAGTCGACACTGTCATAAAATCCAGTCCAAAGCAGAAAATCTGGATTTTATAGGGCAGTGTTGAAGGGGCCTTGGAGATGCAGGCGTAAATGTCCCTGCATGACATCTTTGAGGCAACAAGCAGATATTTAAAAGTTGCTGATAGCAGTATAAAAATGAGTGCTCCCAGTTCTGTTTCAACCTGTGCTTAGAGAAAGAAGAGCGTTCTCCAGGCCAAGCCTCCTCCCTAATCACACCAATCTCCCCTCCTCCAGCGCAAGGAACGCTCTTTGTGATGAGAAACATATGCAGAACTATAGCGGTATAAATACAAGTCCAAAAAATTCCCCTTAGCAGAGGGAAAGCCCTTGGACAATGGTCCGTAATGTCCGTTTTCCAGTTTGAAAGAAAGGCTTTGGCCAGGACAATTAATTAAAAGACATTTAAAATGAAGTTTTATATACAATAAAAATGAATAACCCAGAGATAAAAGCAAACCATTCTTCTCCTTCCTCGTGAAAAGAGAACGATGTTCACCTGCCTAGACGGATACTGTCAGCCTAGTAGAAAATCTCAGAGAGAGCTGTAGCTGCTCTTACAGACAGTGAAACCTTTTCCAGAGGAGAGACTGCCATCAAACCAGTTTCCAGTGCAGGCTTTCTGCAACACAACTTTCTGCGATGTTCTCTCACTTCCAATGGATGATCTCCTCTGTGGCCAAGCGCATGATCTTGTTGAAGTCGAAATGGATGTACTTCCTCCAGAAGCGCCGGTCTCTGCCATAAATCTGGGCAGGAAAGCAGGGACTCCCTGTCCAGAGAGAGAAATCTCAGTCAATCTCTGTTAGGAATTGTGGAAGTTGAAGTCCAAAATACCTGGAAGGAGTGCCGAAGTTGGCCCATGCCTGGTATATAAGCTGCTACATTTGTGCTGATGCTCAGGATCAGAATCCCCAGAGGGGTGCAGCCTTACCTATGCCATGCAAGATCCTGGCCACGGCTCTGCCAGAGAACTTCTCTTCTTGCCGTATGGAAAGGAAGTGGCGGACGTCGGCTCGGATTTGGTCTTCCCAGTCCCGAAACTGCAATTGAGAGGCAAAGGCCGCAAAAAGTGAGGCAGACATTGCCACGTGTAGCAAGTAGGCCTGCGTACGTTCTTTCGAAATCTTAATTCGGAATAACTTCGGATCAAATTCTTTTTGAAGCGATTTTGAAGCGATTTGGGAACCTGGAAGTATCCTTGCCATTTTGAAGCTTTTCCCACTATTTCTCTTATGAAGAGTCGGAAATTATTCACCTTTTCCAACCAGTGTGGATGGATTCTCTTCGTTTCCTTTCCCTCCTGCGTCAGACCTGGGGCGAGAGCCGTGTTTAACCCAGTTTGGATGCGGATGTCCTTCTCTCTCGCGTCAGTCTGACGCGGGAGAAAAGGTCATCTGCATCCAAACTGGGTTAAACACGGCTCTCACGTCTAAAAATGTAGAAAAGGGAATCCCTCAAGTTTTGCCTGTCCCGTTTGCAGGTTTTTGCCCACTGCGCAATCGCGGACGCAAAGCAATTCCAAAATGTTGGAAATTTCGAACCATTTTTTTCTGGAAAATTTCTGAAATCATATGAGAATCGAATTGCCAGCACCCTCTACATCTGAGACAAGTTTTGAACCATTTTTTCCCTTGATCAATTAGGCCTAGTAGCAATGCAGCAAGGCAGGCTGGCGTTGACTCTTTGGCCTGACGTTCCAAGGCTTTTAAATCCCATCTGCTTGTATGTACGTAGGTGGTGGGACAGAGATAAGAGCCTCCCTAGTAAATCATAGATGTCTCCCAGGTTCATAGAGATATGATCCTTCAGATAACCTGGACCAGAGACATATAGGGCTTTGTAGGTCAAAATCAGCACTTTGAGTTGTGCTTGGAAACGTGTTGGCAGCCAATGAAGTGCCTCCCAGTCCCATCGCAGCAGGAGGATATCAAGAGCTGCAGAGAGGTCCAGGAGAACTAACAGGGACATATTTCCCTGCCTAGCTCTCTGCAGAGGTCATCCACCAAGGTGAGCAAAGCTATCTCTGTCCCATAACCAGGTCTGAAACCAGACTGAAATGGATCTAGATAATCTTAGATTGGTTTTTAATGAAAGTGGGTGATTATGGCCATTGTTTTTATGGACTGAACATTGTTTTAATCCAGAGTGAATGTGTATGGTGCTAATGTAGTTGTATTTTAATGTATTTTTAATGTATTTTAATTGTTGAAGCCCCCCCAACCATAAAATTATTTTCGTTGCTACTTCACAACTGCAATTTTGCTACTGTTATGAATCATAATTTGAATATCTGATATGCCAGGTATATTTTCATTCACAAATTTGGCACAAATATCCAATACGTCCAAATCTGAACACTGGTAGGGTTGGGGGAGATTGATTTGTCATTTGGGAGTTGAAGTTGCTGGGATTTATAGTTAACCTACAATCAAAGAGCATTCTGATTTCCACCAACAATGGAATTGAACCAAACTTGGCACACACAACTCCCACGACCAACAGAAAATACTCAAAGGGTTTGGTGGGCACTGACCTTGAGTTTTGGAGTTGTAGTTCACTTACATCCAGAGAGCATTGTGGACTCAAACAATGTTGGATCTGGACCAAACTTGGCACGAATGCCCAACATGCCCAAATGTGAACACTGGTGGAGTTTGGGGAAAATAGACCTTGACATTTGGGAGTTGCAGTTGCTGGGATTTATAGTTCACCTACAATCAAAAATCATTCTGAACCCCACCAATGATAGAATTGGGCCAAACTTCCCACGCAGCACCCCCATGATCAACGGAAAATGCTGTGTTTTCTTATGGTCTCTGGTGACCCTTCTGACACCCCCTCGTGACCCCTCCAGGAGCCCCAATCTTTAGGTTGAGAAACACTGCTTGAGATCATGGTGCCAGTTTTCTGATCCTGTGATCCCATGAGGTTTGTAAAAGACCCCAAATTTCCTTAAAATGGCTAGGAATAAACATCCAATTTTGAAAATTAGAACAAAACTAGAAAAATGCCGGGGAGGCTGTGGTGCATTTAAAGCCGAACCGCTTCTTCTTTTCTAAGGAGATGCCAAGGGTACAGAAACTGCTCTGGAGGGTTAGATTGCACTGCATTTACTTCCCTTTCAAAGCTGTAAGAATAGCAAACCACGCTCTTACTCACTTTTATGTCACTGAGGTCTTTAGCATCCATTCCTTCATCTCCTAGGTTATAATCCGCTTCCTCTAGCATCACATCCTTCTCAAAATAATCCATCAACAGGGTCTTAAGCTGGTTGCTCCTCTCCTCCCCTCCGGCATCACAGCACGAGGCACAGCTCCGGAAGGCCACTCTGTTCAGTGCAAAAGGAGACATGAGAGGGGGGGATGAAGGGCAAAAGACTGCAAAGCAGAGGAAGAGTGAGCGACCCCTTGTCACTAGCTTTTGCAAGGGCCTTGCAAAACTCACTCATAGAGGGCCCAATGGGCAAAAAAGTTTCCCTCCCCATTTAGCCACTGTGAGATGAGTTCTCACAGCCGCCCCCGAGTCCCCATTGGGGAGAGGGGGCGGGGTACAAATAAAGTTTATTATTATTATTTATTATTATTATTATTATTCTCCTCAGTCGTTGCACACTGCAATTGAATATTTTACTCAATTCTTCCGAGGGTCTTAACTTTTCTAAAAGGTAAAACACCTGCAGAATTATCACTGGTACTTTTTGAACATTAAAAAGCATTTAAAAGGTTATTTTATTTTGTTCTCAATGAGACACAGTATCCCACAGAGCAACACAGAGCAAGAAAGTAGATGCACAGACTAGAGCTACATTAGGTACACAAAGAAGGGGATTTTGCATTTTCCTCAACATTCACACACACATATAAGCATTCGTTCATCATCATGCATACATTGCCATCTCTTCTTCCTTCTCCTGGAAAAGAGACCTCAAAGTAGGCCAAACCAAGTTCCTAGCAAAGGTTTGTCCCCGATGTTATTTAACATCTACATGAAGCCGCTGAGGGAGATCATCCGGAGTTTCGGAGTAAGGCGTTATCTGTACGCAGATGACATCCAGATCTGTCACTCTTTCCCACCTGTTACTAAGGAAACTGTCCAGACCTTAAACCGGTGCTTGGCTGTGGTGTTGGACTGGATGACGGCTAGCAAATTGAAATTGAATCCAGACAAGACAGAGGTCCTCCTGGCCAGTCGAAAGGCCGAACAGGGCATAGGGTTACAGCCTGTGTTGGATGGGGTTATACTCCACCTGAAGACGCAGGTTCGCATCTTGGGAGTTCATCGCTTAGCCTGGAACCCCAGGTTTCGGAGGTGGCCAGGGGAGCTTTTGCACAGTTAAGACTCGTGCGCCAGCTACGCCCATACCTTGGGAAGTCTGCCCTGGCCATGGTCGTCCACGCTCTGGTCACATCCCAAATAGATAACTGCAATGCACTCTACATGGGGCTGCCTTTGAAGACGGTTCGGAAATTGCACTTAGTCCAACGGGTGGCAGCCAGACTACTAACAGGAGCTACATACAGGGAACACACCCTCCCCCCCTGTTGTGTCAGCTCCACTGGCGGCCTGTCCATTTCCGAGCTCAATTCAAAGTGCTGGTTTTGACCTATAAAGCTCTATACGGTTCTGGACCAGCTTATCTGTCCGAACGGATCTGCCTCTACATCCCACCTCGTAACCTAAGATCGTCCGGGGAGGCTCTGCTCTCGCTCCCGCCAACATCTCAAATCTGGCTGGTGGGGACGAGGGACAGGGCCTTCTCGGCGGTAGCCCCCCACCTATGGAACGAGCTTCCAAGCGAGATACTGTACGTTCGACTCCATCCCTCTTTCAGGAAGAAAGTAAAATCGTGGCTGTGGGACATAATAGACATAAAGCAGCACTTAGGCGAAATGGACTGATAAGGATGATTTATACAAGGATATGGGTTTTTTCAATTGATAATTAAGGTTTTATACTGTTTTAATGAATGTTTTATGTAATGTATGTATTTTGTGCATTTTAACAATTAATGGTTATGGTTGGTGGTTATTGTTTTAATTGTTTATATAACGGCATTGAACTGCTGCCTATGTAAGCCGTCCTGAGTCCCCCTTTCGGGGTAGAGAAGAGACGGGGTGTAAATGCTAGAAAAAAATAATAAATAATTAATAATAATATTTTTTGGGATTGTAAAGTGTCTCTTATATACCGTGTTTCCCCGAAAATAAGACACCCCCGATTGTAAGACGTATCGGGGGTGTCAGGGGGGTCGGCTAATGTAAGCCGTACCCCGAATGTAAGCCATACCTCGTCGCCACGCCGCTGCCGCCGCGACCGGCCCATCGGCCGCGGCACACCTCCGCGGCACACCTCCTTTCCGCCAGGCCTCCAAGGGAGGGGAAGAGAGCCAGAAGCATGGCAAAGCGTGCGCTGCGTCAGAGTGACGCGTCGTTGCTGCCCGCCCGGCTCGCTTCCCCCTCCCTTTCCTCCCAAGAAAGGGAGGGAGAAGGGAGCCGGGGCGGGGCAGAGCGATGACGTGTCACTCTGACGCCGCCGCTTGCCCCCGCCCGGCTCGCCCCCTCCTTTCCTTTCTCAAGAAAGGGAGGGAGAAGGGAGCCGGGGCGGGCAGAGCGACGACGCGTCACTCTGACGCAGCGGCGCTTTGCCATGCTTCTGGCTTTCTTCCCCCTCCCTTCCTTTGTCCAGAAAGCTGCGCTGGAGGTGTGCCGCGGCGGTGTGGCGGCAGCGGCAGCGGCGTGGCGGGCGACGGGCACGTCTTAGTTTATATAAGACGTACACCGAAAGTAAGACGTAGGGGTACTTTTGGGGGAAAAGAAAGTAAGACGCTGTGTTACTTTCGGGAAACACGGTAGCAATATTTCTTGCTGTTGTTCGAGTTGACTTTGTAAATGACTGACAGGTGTTTTTCCAGCCAAAATGTGCTGACTCCCATCAGTTCCTGGACAGATGTTGACCTTCCTTCCTTAAGTGATAATTGGTTTTCCTTCTTAAGGAGCACTGTTTGTTTCCTTCTTAACTTTAAAAGAGCCATTGGAGTTTTTTTGGTAATGTAAACATGTCTTTTTCCACCAAGAATTCAACAGTGAATCATTTGTCTCTGGTCACCAATGTCAACAGTTTGCCTCCTTTTTGTAGGTTTCCAGGCCTCATTTTTAGGGTGGCATCTTTAGCCAATATAAGTACCAATCATACACCTTTCACACAATTTCATTCAACTCACATATCATATTTATCCACCACAGAATCGTAAGAGTTTAAAGAGATCTTGAGAAACATCATACTAACCCCACCATTCTTTGCAAGATGCTAACCTGCCCTGTAACTTCCTACAACCACTTAAAATAGGGTCTCTATTGTCAGCTGCCCACCTCTGGAAGGCCTGGAAGCACACTCGGAGCTGGCCAAGGGCTGCCTTTTCTCTGTCCATCACCCGGCGGTGCAGGAATTCGCACACTAAGTCCAGTTCCTCATCGGTAAGGTCGCCATAGGAGTGCAGATAGAAGGAGAGCTCACTGAACTCGACAAGGACCCCACTCTTCCTAGACGCACTGGACCCTGAGCCAAAAAGGGAGAGAGTGAAATAAGAGAGATCTCTATATCTTCCAGCCATCATGGCCCAACAATCACTCAAGTAAACCTTTAAAAGCGCAGCAGACTGCAAGGAAAACTTGTGTCAGAAGTGACTTGAGAAACTGTAAGTGGTTTGTGGTGTGAGAGAATTGGCCACCTGCAAGGACGTTGCCCGGATGTTTTACCATCCTGTGGGAGTTTTCTCTCATGTCTTCGTATGGCAAGCTGGAGCTGACAGCCGGGAGCTCACCCTGTCTCACGGATTTGAACCGCCAACCTTCAGGTCAGCAGTCCAGACAGCACAAGGTTTTAACCCATTTCACCACTGTGGCTCCAGTACAAGAACTATTGTGAATGGATGTGGTTTCTATATCACCTTTCTGAACCTCATCCATTCACAATGAGTATTGTAGGAATATTTGCAATCCATAGCAAAGTGCAGCATAGTCAGCATTATATATGGGCTTATAGTAGGAAAAATGAAGGAAAATACACAGTATGCTTTGGGAACTATGGTTACAAGTAAGCAACCCATATTTACCCTTTCGTGTTCACTGTGAATCGTATATATGGTATTCCTGCACATGCGCAGACAGTTCGGAATCTTCTAGAAAACTTATTAGACACTTTGAGGCGGTAACACCAAACGAAACAATGAGACTCCTTATCTGTAAACTAAACACAAACTG
The DNA here is from genome assembly GCA_030556195.1 of Anolis apletophallus. Taxonomy (NCBI): domain Eukaryota; kingdom Metazoa; phylum Chordata; class Lepidosauria; order Squamata; family Anolidae; genus Anolis; species Anolis apletophallus. The sequence continues at coordinate 148,569,939 of JARBWK010000007.1, read as the reverse complement.
CCCAGAGACTTACATAGATGAGGCTATCAATATGAATAAATTCCAAGAAATGTCAAATACTCTTCATAGATCCCTGCCCAGAGTTGATTAATCACAACATTACCATATATCAGGGCTGTCCAACTTCTACCGGACCTGTGGCCGGAATTCCAGTTACTGATGACCTGGGGGGCCGAAGGGTCTGCCTCCGCCCCCGGCTCCACCCCCTCCCCAGCTCCACCCCAGCTCCGCCCCCTCCCTGGCTCCACCCCTGCCCCGCCCCCTCCCCGGCTCCGCCCTCTCCCTGCCTTGAGGTGTCTGTGGAGGACACCTGGGCTTTGACTTGGAGATAGAGATGAACACCAAAATCCCAGTCTCAAGTCCCAGTCCCTGCTTTGAACTGGATTATATTGCAGTGTGGACTCAGGCCTTTCACACAGCCATATAACTCAGAATATCCAGGCAGGAAACCCCACAAAACCTGAACTTTGAACTGGATTATATTGGCAGGAAACCCCAGTTTGAACTGGATTATATTGGTGTGGACTCAGGGCCCTTCCATAACTCAGAATATCAGGCAGGAAACCCCACAAAACCTAACTGGATTATATTGCAGTGTGGACTCAGGGCCCTTCCAGAATACCTGCTACCTTTTGAACTGGATTATCGGAGTCCACACTCATATAATCTGGTTTAAAGCAAATAACATAGGATTTTATTCAGATGTGTGGAAAGGAAGTCAAATAAGAAGCCAAGGCCCTTCCACACAGGCCTATAACCCTGAATGATAAGGCATAATATTCATTCTGCCTCTGCTAATAATAATAATAACAACAACAACAGGTTCCTGGAGTAGGAGACCTCCAAGGGCCATCCAGGGCCATCCAGTCCTACCTCCTTCTGCCATAAGGGGAAAACACAATCAAAAGCATTCCTCACAGATGGCCATTCAGCCTCTGATGATAATAATAATAATAATAATAATAATACAATGGGTTCCTAGAATAGAGACCTCCAAGGGCCATCCAGTCCTACCTCCTTCTGCCATAAGGGGAAAACACAATCAAAGCATTCCTCACAGATGGCCATTCAGCCTCTGATGATAATAATAATAATAATAATAATAATAATAATAATTACAATGGGTTCCTAGAATAGGAGACCTCCAAGGGCCATCCAGTCCAATCTCCTTCTGCCATAAGGGGAAAACACAATCAAAGCATTCCTCAGCCATGTTGAATCAAACCTAAACTCTCATGAGAGCAACAGAAAGTACTGAACCTTGAGTTTGGGAGTTGTAGTTCTCCTCCATCCAGAGAGCACTGTGGACTCAAATAATGATGGATCAGGACCAAACTTGGCACAAAGCCTCAGAAGAGGAGGAAGCCGAAAGGGAATGGATGAGCACCCCCGTGCTCAAACTCGGCCCCCCCCCTTTTTTGTCTGGCCACGCCCTCTCACTGCACTCTCTCTCTCCTCCTTCCCTTTTCCTTCAGGTGGTGGAAGGGGGATGGAATGAATGGGGAAAGAGAGAAAGAAGGAGGGAGGGAGAGAGGGGGGAGGGAGGGAGGGAAGTAGGAGGAGGAGGAAGGGAGCCTGCTCCTCCTCCCTGCCCCGCCCCTCACACACACACCCCCGCCGTGAAAAAAATAAATAAAAAATATTCAAAAAATATTCAAAAAAAATATTTATTTTTTTAAAAAAAATCTTAAAAAGCAGGTATCTTGCAGGAGGGTAGGGGGCCGTGGGGACGGGGCTGGGGGGGCCGTATACGGCCCGGGGGCCGCCAGTTGGACAGCCCTGCCATATATGATATTCAAAAACTTGTAATCATCAGTCTGTCTTAAGCACTATGCAACACATCACACATAGAACATGGAAACAAATGGGCAATAATAAAAGCACTCTAAAGACTTTTGGGAAGAAGGGGAAAAGTTTGCATATTGGTATATTTTAAATTGTATGCTGATGCTTTCATGTTAAGCTGGGCTGAGTCTCCTTCGGGAGAGATAAAGTGAATAATAATACTAATAATGTATGGATGGTCGATGTTGCAATCCCAGGTGACAGCAGGATTGAAGAGAAACAACTGGAAAAGCTGACACGATATGAGGATTTAAAGATTGAACTGCAAAGACTCTGGCACAAGCCAGTCAAGGAAGTCTCAGTGGTGATCGGCACACTGGGTGCACTGCCTCAAGACCTTGGCCTGCACTTAAACACAATCGGCACTGACAAAATTACCAACTGCAAAAGGCCACCTTACTGGGATCTGCACACATTATTCGCCGATACATCACACAGTCCTAGACACTTGGGAAGTGTCCGAAGTGTGATCCAATACAACTACCAGCAGAGTGACCTTGTTTGCTGTGGACTCTTCTTGTTGTGTTTCAAATAATAATAATAATAATAATAATAATAATAATAATATCTCCTATGACAAAAGAAAACAACAGTGGTACCAATAATGGTTGGTACGCTTGGAGGCAAGCCAAGAAACCCCGGAAAGCACTGGAAAAGCCTTAATTTGGATGAACATCAATCTACATGCTGCAGAAGGAAGGCAGCACTTCTTGGAACTGCACACATTCTGCAAAAATACCTCTAATATCCAAGCCCTTGGGAATAGTCCGATATTCAGAGACGAATATATTGGACACTTGGACCTAATATGCATGTGTGCTGTGTTATGTACAAATAAATCTTTCCATATAAGCAAAAGCAAAACACTGTCATCGACATAGTTTTCGGAAAAAGAGGTGAAAAAAGGTAGCAGGCCTGCATCACAGGGCTCCCTCTGTCCCTCACTGCTCCACATACAAGTGTTTCTTCACTTCTAATAGGGTTCAGGTTGAACATAGAGCTTGGAAACGTTTTCTGTTTAAGACTACAGACCCCAGAAATCTCCCCAATTCTGCTGACCAAGGGATTATGGGATGTTTCCTTAGTTACCGTTCTGCAACCGGGTGTCCCACTGCAGCTGGCGCAGGGCTCGCTTCACCGGCAGGACCTCCCAGCCCATGGAGTCAGCCAGCGCCACCACGTCAAAGTCCACAGAGCTGGCGTGGGTGTGGCTGATGCCTTGCAAGCGCTGCTGGGCCAGGCAGATGGCAAGAGGGGGGCACCTGTGGGAGGCAGAAGAGAGAAATCCTAGCCATGCCACTGCAACCAGGGATTTTTTTTTATTGTTTCAATATTACAACAACTTTGCTTACACTGAGTTTTTGTTGGTGCTCAGACTTGTATACACATTTCATTTCCATGTAATTTATTTATTTAATCACTTACTTTATTTATATTCCACTCTTCTCACCCCGAAGGAGACTCAGAGCGGATTACAGTACACATACTTGCAGACAATCCCTGCAGTTCAACATATGACATATACACATGTGACATTTATCACAGTACAGTACAATACAGTACATACATTTTGACATATTACACACATATATAGACGAACAGAAGCAAACTTTCTGGCTACCAGGAGGAGTTGACGCACTCCTCATCTCTCAGCGTTCTTCCAGCGTCCCTTTGTTGTTCCTTCCGCATTCCTCAGTGATTCCTGGGTTCTTTTTTAATGACCTCATAATTCAGTCAAAATTTGCCTCCCCACTTTAATGTGGTACCTTTATCTCCTACTTCAGTGTTTTTCAACCTTTTTTGAGCCGCGGCACATTTTTTACATTTACAAAATCCTGGGGCACACCACCAACCAAAATGACACAAAATGACACTCTAACACAGTAATACATATAGTTAATATGTTTTTGTATTTATACACTCAATTAGTGTGAAACCTGGGCCTGTTTCGATGAACACAACATAGATATCCTGGCAGGAATGGCAGAAAGACACACACAAAGGTCTTGCTCAACAGTTGGGAGTTATAGTTCACCCGCAATCAAAGAGCATTCTGAACTCCACCAATGATGGAATGGAATCAAACTTCCCACACAGAACTCCCATAACCAAGAGAAAATACTATAAAAGTTTGGTGGGCATTGACCTTGAGTTTTGGAGTTGTAGTTCACCTATATCCAGAGAGCACTGTGGAGGGGAGGGAGGAAGACGCGGGGCGAGTCTGTGCAGTAGCACCCGCACGGGTCACGTCTTCCTCCCTCCCCCCTCCCGCAGAAACGGCAGCGTGAGCAAAGAGAGGCAAAGCAAGCAGAGCGAGGCTGGGAAGAAGGGAGCCCGAGTGGAGAAGAAAAAGTGTTCGGCAGGAGGGGGAAGAAAGGGTATTGGAGGTCCCAATTTCCCACGGCACACCTGATGATCGCTCACGGCACACTAGTGTGCCACGGCACACTGTTTGGGAAACACTGTCCTACTTGACAAATGTAACTGTCTTTCGGGCTGCAAAGGTCGACAGCAGGCTACACTTAAGGTCGAGAACCCACCTTGACCCAGGCAGGCCTCAAACTCATGACCTACTGGTCAGAGAGATCTTATGCAGCTGACACTTAGCCAACTGCGCCACATTCCCATGTAACATTTCTTTGGTCTGCCCCTTCTCTTTTTACACATCCTTCTCTTCAATGGCATTTTTTAATTGTTGACACCCCTCATCTCACCCTCCATCACCTTTCCCTTTGACCACATATTTACCCCGTGTCTTTATCTTTAACCATGCACACCATTGCCTGAATTTCCGGACAATATTTACATTGGCTTCGCCTCTTTCTATCCATTCTATATATTTTATTTATTTATTTACAGTATTTATATTCCGCCCTTCTCACCCCGCAGGGGACTCAGGGTGGATTACAATGTACACATACATGGCAAACATTCAATGACACACAACACATATAGACAGACAGTCAGAGGCTATTTAACACCCCAATTTCCGGCCACCAGGGGAGCTGTCACTTCATTGCCCATCTGCGACACTGATTAAGAACATTTCCGCATTCCCCGCATGCTTTTGCTGGAGATTTTTTATGGCCTCGTAAATTTTGTTTACACACATAGGTAGTACCTAATTTTCCTACTTGACAAATGCAACTGTCTTTCGGGTTGCAAAGGTCAACAACAAGCTACACAATTGGCTGGAATCTCATTCCGACCTGGGCTGGCTTCCAGCTCATGACCTTTCGGACAGTAGTGATCTTTAATGCAGCTGACACCCGGCCAGCTGCGCCACATGCTCTTCTATGCTCAATCCATGCTCAGACCAATGCTCAAAACTACTATCTCATACCAGCTCCCTGGAAGACTTTTGGCAATAGACACTCTTCCTTTCGCCTGAGGAAATGGCAAGCTGTCCTTGAATCATAAATCCAAGTTAGGTGTCTGTATATTCTTCATTATCACACCAAACGAGTGTGGAATCTTACAAGAGAATTAGGGATTTTTAACAGGTGGATTCCTTGCCCTTCTGTTTGCAGAACTCAGCTGGGAAACCATATGTCTTAAGGTGTTTTGTTGATCTCAGAAGAGAGGGAAGGGAGGAAGGAGGCGATGTTTTCCAAGCTCTTAATTCATCCCCCACACTTTGCGCTACGGTGAGCATTGTACAAATTAATTAAACAAACAGCAAGAGCAACGCTACGAGGGATTCAATTTCCACTCCAGCATCCTCCAAGGAGCTGCGTTCGAAGGCAGCTGGCACAGAAAACAGCTCTAATCAGCCGTTTGGAACACTTCCCGTTCTTTCGATCACACAGCTAGAAAATTAGTTAGAAGCGTAATTCATTTGTATTATTATAGAAGCATGAAAACAAATACACTTTGCCTACATCATTGAACATTTTAGCATGGTAAACAATGGTGTCCTCGTCTGCTAAGGTTTTTGTATTCATGCTTTAATGCGTAAGGGGCTTATTTGCCTTTTACATGACAAGGGAAACTTTTGAAGATACATTTTGCTAAGTCCTTTCAACTATAATCACTGAGCTTCTTTTGTAAACAGAAAAAGTAGGATAGAAATAAACACCATAATAAGGAATATTATTATGGCACAATTCAAAGGGCTTGCTTTAGCCTTTAAAGCCCTAAACCAGCATTTCTCAACCTGGGGGTCGGGACCCCTGGAGGGGTCGTGAAGGGGGTGTCAGAGGGGTCGCCAAAGACTATCAGAAAAACATTGTTTTCAATTGGTAATAGGGTTTTTTGTGGGAAGTCTGGCCAAATTCTCTAATTGGTGGGGCTAAGAATGCACTTTAATTGTAGGTGAACTATAAATCCCAGCAACTACAATTCCCAAATGGCAAGGTCTTTTCCCCAAACTCCACCAGTATTCACATTTGGGCATATTGAGTATTCATGCCAAGTTTGGTCCAGATGCATCCAGTACTCTCTGGATGTAGGTGAACTACAACTCCAAAACTCAAGGTCAATGCCCACCAAACCCTTCCAGTATTTTCTGTTGGTCATGGGAGTTCTGTGTGCCAAGTTTGGTTCTATTCCATCGTTGGTGGAGTTCGGAACGCTCTTTGATTATAGGTTAACTATATTATATTATTATAATAATATAATAATATATTATATTATATCTATATATATATATAAAAATCGAGTGGTCGTGCAAAGGACTGTATGCACGGCCAAACTACGCCCCCCAGAAACACCAATCCAACGAGACACATTCCCACAGACCATGAGGTATTACCATCACACAAAAAAACCCACCTTCCTACCTTCCAACCCCCAAAATCAGCCCCCAAAACCGCCCATTGGCTCCCCGTTCTGCGCTGGCCACGAGCGCAGAACAGAGGGAGAGCCACCATCGCGCAGCGCACTCCAACCCCCCACCCCCCAACACAACGCCGGACAGAGGGAGAGCAAACACACTGCGCACTCTGACTCCCCCACCCCCCAACCCATCCCGTCCCCTCTCTCCCACACACCAGCAGCTTCACGCCACACCGGCGGCGCCCAACCCGCCTCCTCCGCCGCCTCACAGAGGGAGACCCGCAGCCGCTCTCCGCCGCGCATCGGTCGCTGTCTCCCTGCGGTCTCCTCTTCAGGGGAGTGAGGGGAGGTGGGCGCCGCCTCAGCGCTCTTCTTCCCCACTGTCGCCTCCTACCCTTCCTCCTTCCCTTCCTCATGTTGGTGGTCGAGCCGCGTGGGTCGGCCCGAACGTTTGGGAGGCTGCGAGACGCAAGAGGAGGCGGGTAAAGGCCATGGCACTACACCTCCCAGAAGGCTCAGCCGGTGCTGGGAAGCAGAGGCGGAGCTTTCTGGGCAGAACCTTCTGGGAAGTATGATCCCATGGCCTTACCCGCCTCCTCTGCCATCTCCCAGCCTCCCAAACGTTCACGGGCTGGAACCCACGCAGCTCGGGAACAACAACATGAGGAACGCTTGGGAGGCTAAGAGACGGAAGAAGAGGCGGGTAAGGCCATGGGACTACACTTCCCAGAAGGCTCTGCCCCAAAAAGCTCCGCCCCTGCTTCCCAGCTACCTGCCACGGAGCCTTCTGGGAGATGTAGTTCCGTGGCCTTACCCACCTCCTCCTCCGTCTCCCAGCCTCCCAAACGTTCCCGGCCCGACCCCACGCAGCTTGGCTCCAGGGAACATGAGGAAGACAAAGAGGAAGGCCAGGAGGCGACAGTAGGGCAAAAGAGTGCACCGCGGCACCCCACCTCCCTCCCACTCCCTGAAGAGACCGCAGGGACAGACACCGCAGACCAGCCGTCCTCCTACCCAACGTCCCCATCACACCCCCCCCACCGACAGGGAGGTGGCGAAGAGAGCGCCCAGGCAACAGACCAGATGCACATGCAACAGGCAGGCAACCTTACAAAAGACATACTAACACCCATAAAAACAAACACCCCAAACACTACGACTCTCTACACAACACCACACAAAAAAGACACAAATGTACACACACAAATACATACACAAACATATATACACATACATACACAAACATATACATAAACCCACACATACACACATACACATATATACACACACATACCTACACATACATACAAACACACATATATACACATACACAAACACATATAACTACACATATACACACACAGATATATACACACATATACATACACATATATACACACAAACATACACATATAAACACACACAAAACACATAGTCACATCATTACCAACCCTTACACACCCAGACTTCCTCACATCTCCTACATAGGGCACAGCAACGCGTGCCGGGTACAGCTAGTTAACTATAAATCCAGCAACTACAACTCCCAAATGACAAGATCTATTTCCCCCCAAACTCCACCAATGTTCACATTTGGGTGTATTGGGTATTTGTGCCAAATTTGGTCCAGTGAATGAAAATACATCCTGCATATCAGATATTTACATGACGATTCATAACAGTACAAAAATTACAGTTGTGAGGTAGCAACAAAAATAATGTTATGGTTGGGGGTCACCACAACATGAGGTGACCGCAGCATTAGGAAGGTTGAGAACCACTGCCCTAAACGGTTCTGGCCCAACTTACCTATCCGAACGCATCTCTCCCTATGAACCATCCACGTGTTTAAGCTCATCCGGAGAGGCCCTGCTCTCGGTCCCGCCTACTTCGCTGACCCGATTGGCGGGGACGAGAAACTGGGCCTTCTCAGTAGTGGCCCCTCAGCTATGGAACGCCCTTCCTAGGAACATTAGATTGGCCCCCTCCTAACATTTCGGAAGAAACTGAAGACCTGGCATTTGCAGACGAATTATAATTATTTAACTGAGACCTATGGAATTAATATGACAATGCAACGGAAATCGACTCTATTGATGAGACGCTGAGATTTCTATTTTACAATTTTATAATTTTAACTGTTAATTGTATTGTTTTTATATAGTTGTGTATTAATTGTTTGTTGTATTTTATATTGTGGCATTGTTGCCACGTGTACACCACCTCAAATCGCCTTCGGGCTGAGAGGGGCGGTGTAAAAATACAGTAAATAATAAATAAATAAATATCTTGGTTCCAATATAGACAAACTAGATAATTCTATACAAAATTCTATACAACTCAAGGATTCTATCATTCTATACCTACCCAGTGGGGTTGTTTTGTTCCCACCAGACATTTTTAAACCTGGCTCTCATGCCCCCTTCTCTCAGCCTTCTCTTCTCCAAGCTAGACATGGACTCAGGGTTATTCCAGGTGAAATCCAACCACAATAGAATCAAGTGAGACTATGATCTCAGTACATCTAGACAGTAGAATCGTGTTAGCTTTTCTCACCTCTGGGCCACCGTCCGCAGCTGCTGGGGTCCCCCGTAGCAGATCACTCGGCAGGAGGAGAACGTGGGGTGCAGCATCTCCAGCCAGCGCTGGGGGTGAAGCTCCAGGTAGCACAGAAGTGTCTCGATACCTGAACAAAGAGAGGAGGGGCCTGGTCAATGGGAAAAGGGGTATCCAGTCCGCTGTAATGGACTGGATGAGGGCAAACAAATTGAAACTAAATCCAGACAAGACAGAGGTCCTCCTGGTCAGTCGTAAGGCCAAACCAGGCATAGGGTTACAGCCTGTGTTGGACGCAGTTACATTCCCCCTGAAGATGCAGGTTCGCAGTCTGGGAGTGATCCTGGACTCATCACTGAGCCTGGAACTCCAGGTCTCCGCGGTGGCCGGGAGAGCTTTTGCAAAATTAAAGCTTGTGTACCAGCTGCGTACCTTGGGAAGTCTGACCTGGCCACTGTGGTCCACTCTCTGGTTACATCCCGTATAGACTACTGCAATGCTCTCTACGTGGGGTTGCCTCTGAAGACTGCTCAGAAGCTGCAATTAGTTCAACGCTCGACAGCCAGGTTACTAACGGGAGCGGGGTACAGGGAGCGCACAACTCCCTTTTTGCGCCAGCTCCACTGGCTGCCAATTAGCTTCCGAGCATAATTCAAAGTGCTGGTTTTAACCTACAAAACCCTAAACGGTTCTGGCCCTGTTTACCAGTCCAAACATTTCCCCCCCTTATGAACCATCAAGGCTATTAAGATCTTCTGGTGGGGCCCTGTTCTCGGTCCCACACTCTTTGTAAGCCCGTCTGGTGGGAGCGAGAGACAGGGCCTTCTCTGTGGTGGCCCCTCGGCTATGGAACTCTCTCCCGATTGAGATCAGGTCTGCCCCCTCCCTCCTGTCCTTTAGGAGGCTGGTGAAATCCTGGCTACGGGATGAAGCATTCCCAGAATAATGGCTGAGGCTGACCACAGAACAAAGGTATCGGCCACACATACGGACTGAGTTGGACATGATTTTATCTTGGCGATTTGGCTTATTCGTAATTTTATTCTTTATGTATTTTAATCTTTCGTTGTATGATGTTTTTAGATTGTATTATTGCATTGAATCCTTGCTGTGAGCCGGTCTGAGTCCCTCTTCGGAGGTCGAGAAGAGCGGGATATAAAAGTTTGAAATAAATAAATAAATCTGCATATGTGATGCTTCTTGGCATCCATCTGTTCTAAACAATTCCCTCATTAAGAATAATTTAAAACATTATTCAGATTTCTACTACTACTACTACCGGAAATAATAATAATAACTTTATTTTTGTATCTCGCTTCCATCTCCCCGAAGGGACTCGGGGCAGCTTACAGAGGGACAAGCCCAAGGTTTACAATAAAACAGACACAGTAAAAACAATCAATAACAACAAATAATAAAAACATTAAAAATCAAATTGCCCTGACTGCCCAATTTGAAACTAGGTTCGGGTTCAGAGTAAGTGCAATGATCCCTTGAGAGAGCCGTGCAATAGTCAGAGGGCTGGGTTGCCGGGGTAATTAAAGTGTCTTTATTTATTTACTTACGACATTTATATGCCGCCTTTCTCACCCCGAAGGGGACTCAGAGCAGCTTAAAAGTAAAATGTAGAGGTAAATACAATATATTATATTATTGCCATAGCACAGTATTACTATTATGTATTACATTGTGCTATATTAGTAATATTACATGTAATAAAATATATAATTATATCATATTGTTATTAGTATTATATTGTATTACATTATAATATTATCAATATTATATGTATCTCTCTCTCTGGTATTACAGTGCTTTGTGAACGAAGATTCTTAGGAAGGACTGATCCCACGCTTTCTACAAGCGCGTTGATGACTAAGGAGGTTAGATGTGTCCTTCGAGCCTGTGCAATGGACCTTTCTGGTGGAGTGCAGCGTGAACACAACTGGCCCCACCCTTTAAACCAGGGGTGCCCACATTTTTTCTGCATGCGAGCTACTTATATTAAAACCAAGTCAGGAAGATCTACCTACCTCCTCAAGGCTGGAGAGGGGAAGGGGCGGGGCTTGGCCAGAGGGGGCGGGGCCAGGCCGTGCCAAGCCCCGCCCCCTCCCCTCTGGCTTTGGAGCTCCCAGCAGCTTCTCCAGGCTTGAGGATGGCAATGCCAAGCCAGTGGTGGCATAGCTAGCACAAGGCTGGCTTGGCCCTGCCCTCCTCAAACCTGGAGCAGCTGCTGGGAGTGCCGAAGCCGGGGAGGGGGCGGGGCTTGGTGCTGCCTCGCTCGGCCCCCCTCTGAGAAGCGATCCGGCTAGGATCGACCTCCTTCGGTCCCGGGATCGACTGGTCGATCGCGATCGACTTCCTGGGCAGCCCTACTTTAAACCAAAGGTTCGTCTGCCAGGGTCTAGCAAGCTTAGGATGGTGGCAGCAAGGTCTTCAGGTCGTAGGTTGACCTTACAGGGTTAGACGAGCACCATCTGCTCAGGTTTGAAATTAGAGTTTTCCTTCTCCTAGGATGGTTGCCAAATGGCTAGAGAGGCCTTCCTACCCGTTGACGCTTTGTCAGACCTTTCGGTTGTGACCTGCCTGGCATGGGAGACCCTACTGATGACTATTATGCTACCGCCAGCATAGCTCACAACTTCATTAGGCTACGCAAGCCTCTCCCCCACGACAAGGGGGCGCCAACGGAGAGGATTATATGTATATACAATATATTATATTATAAGCTTGAGATGGCGGTGGGAGTGAGAGTCTCTTCAGAGTATGTGCTGGTTTGTAGGGGAAGATGCAGTCGCGAAGATAGACATGTCCCGAACCGTTTAGGGCAGGGCTGTCCAACTTCTTTGGGCCAAGGGCCGGAACTCTTTGGGCCACCGGAACTCAGGTGTGGGCGCTCCCGCCCGGCGCGCATGCCCAGCGTCTGAGATGGCGGCCAGGGTGGGAGTGAGAGGAGAGTCTCTTCAGAGTATGTGCTGGTTTGTAGGGGAAGATGCAGTTGCGAAGATAGACATGTCCCAGGAGCTTACCTTCCTTCAACCGTTAGGGCCCGCCCCTAGGGCATCTGACGGGCTTCCCTCCGCCTAGGTGATCACATGCACTTTGTATTGGGACAGGAAACTTATTGGCAGCCAATGGAGCTGTTTGAACAGGGGGATTGACCGCTCCCTGTAACTAGCTCCCGTTAGGAATCTGTAATACTTAGCAATAGTAATACTTAGTTATTTACAAAGCTTCTTTGAGTCTGGGAGCAGGGGAAAAGGGCAAAGTTTGTCCATGCCCATGCCTGGATTACCCATAAGGCCAACGAGGCCATGGCCCAGGGGCGCAAGCCGAGGGTGGGGGGGCGCAGATCACGGACCAAAAAAACCCAAAACTGGTCTGCGCCCCTCTTTCCCCCTTTCTCATTCCCCTCCTCGCTCCTTCTCCCGGCAAAGTCCCCTCCGTCTCTCGCTTTCTCGCGAGCTCTCTCTTGTGCGCTCTCTCTTGTGCGCTCTCTCTCTCACGCGCACTCTCTCTCTCTCTCACGTGCGCTCTCAGTCTCGCTCTCTCTCTCACGTGCGCTCTCTCTCCCCCCCCTCTTGTGCATGCCTTTGGAGCGAGTTTGCACCTGCTGCGCTCTCCCCAAGCCTCCCGACTCCCGAGGAGACCTTCAGAGCACAGCGGAGCTTTCCAACCGGTGGGAATGGGGACCTTTGGAGGTGGCGGGAGGTTGGCTTAAAGGGGGTGTAATTCCAAACTTTGGCCTAGGGCGCAAAAAGGTGTTAATCCGGGCCTGTCCATGCCTGCCATATAGGGTCACATTCTTCCCCCTCAAACGACAGGGAGGCAGCCGATACATTATGCTCCAACGTCAAGGGTCTGCTTCTGTTTCAGGGAAGATACTCAGGCTCTCACTCTGCTCTTCCCCCAATTCTCGATCTCAGGGCTCCTCCTCACCTTCCTCTCGGAAGTCCAGGGCTTCCACAGTTGGCTGGATAGGGATGGCTCTCTCGTGTTTGTAACACACTCTTTGTCTCCTGGCGTCCGAACTGGGATTCTCCCCTCCTCCGCTTTCCTCTAAGAGAGCCAACATCTCTGCATCCTCCACTTCATTGCTCTGCAGGTCGAAAGTGTCATTGTCACATCTCTGGTGGCAGGCTGCCTATGGGATTCCTTCTCCTGAGTGGCCCAATTAGTACTAACCCAATACCATTCTAATGCTTATTATTATTGTTGTTGTTGTTATTATTTTTATTATAAATACTGTTGGTATCTCTGCTGGGGTTTGTTTCCAGGACCCACGGTGGATATCAAAATCCAAGGATGTTCAAGTCCTGTGATATACAATGGTGTAATGCAGTGTTTTTCAACCTTTTTTGAGCCGGGGCACATTTTTTACATTTACAAAATCCTGGGGCACACCACCAACAAAATGACACAAAATGACACTCTAACACAGTAATACATATAGCTAAAATGTTTTAAAATGTATTTATACACTCAGTGTGAAACCTGGGCTTGTTTCGATGAACACAACATAGATATCCTGGCAGGAATGGCAGAAAGACACAAACTTCCTGCACAGAACTCCCATAACCAAGAGAAAATACTATAAGAGTTTGGTGGGCATTGACCTTGGGTTTTGGAGTTGTAGTTCACCTATATCCAGAGAGCACTGTGGACTCAAACAATGTTGGATCAGGACCAAACTTGGCACGAATACTCAATATACCCAAATGGGAACACAGATGGAGTTTGGAGAAAATAGACCTTGACATTTGGGAGTTACAGTTTCTGGGATTTATAGTTAACACACAATCAAAGAGCATCCTGAACTCTTGGAACAATGGAATTGAACCAAATTTGGCATATTGAACTCTTATTACCAACAGAAAGTACTGAAAGGGTTTGCTTGGGAATTGACCTTGAGTTTGGAAGTTGTAGTTCACCTACACCCAGAGAGCAATGTGGACTCAAACAATGTTAGGTTATGTTGTTGTTTGTTTTCTATCCAGAATCACAATGTTGGAAAGAGGCTCACCACTTTAAGGTCCCTCAAACAGGCATGGGAAAACTTTGGCCCTCTGGGTGCTTTGGGCTTCGACTCCCACCATTCCTAACAGCCTGAGGCCCTTTCCTACTTAAGTGGCTGAGGGGGGGAAAGGAAAAGGGCCTGCGGCTGCTAGGAATGGTGGGAGTTGGAGTCCAAAACACCTGGAAGGTCCAAGTTTGCCCATGCCAGCTTTCAACAGAGACCTCTTCCTCCCCCTTTGCGCCCTTTCTTCCCCCTCCAGCCGAACACTTACTTTTTCTTCTACACTACCGCTTCTACCGCCATTTTGATCCGAGGGGGCAGCGTGAGCGTGTTCAGGAGGGGAGGGGGGAGAGAGGGGGACGTGACCCATACGGGCGCTACTGCGCAGACTCACCCCAGAGCAAAGCGAGGCAAAGCAAGCAGAGCGAGGCTGGGAAGAAGGGAGCTCGAGTGGAGAAGAAAAAGTGTTCGGCAGGAGGGGGAAGAAAGGGTATTGGAGGTTCCAATTTCTCACGGCACACCTGATGATCGCTCACGGCACACTGGTTGGGAAACACTGGTGTAATGAAATGGTGTCCTTGGTGTAAATATTACTTAATATTAATAATAATATTGCAATATAATGGTATGGTACAATATAGCACTGTGGCGCAGCTGGCTGGGAGTTGGCTGCATTAAGATCACTTCTGACTGAAAGGTCATGAGTTTGAAGCCAGCCCTGGCCGGAGTCCCCATCTCCTTCTCTGACCTTGCTAAGCTGCTGCTGCTCCTGGTGAAGCTCCCGGCACTTGCATCGGGGGAAGACCTTCTGCACCAGCCTCTTCACCGTGAAGAAGTCGACGGTGTCCGCATAGATGTGCCGCCTCAATTCATGCAAGTCCTCTCCCTGGAGAAGGAAAGGGCCGACAGCATGAACTGGAGGAATAATAATAATACATAATAATAATAATAATACACTTTATTTATACAAAGGGAGACTGGTTGGGAAAGAAGCCCTTCTGACTTCATTGGTATCTATTTCTATTTTGAAATTGATCAGTAGCGGCTACATTTCCCACCCACGGCTTATACTCGAGTCAATACATTTTCACACTTTTTAGGGTAAAACTAAGTGCCTCAGCTTATATTCAGGTTGGCTTATACTCGAGTATATACAGTATGTATCTCATAGAAATACATTATAATATACTGTACTAGCTGTACCCGGCACGCGTTGCTGTGCCCTATTTAGGAGATGTGAGAAAGTCTGAATATGTAAGGGTTGGAATTGATGTTACTTATGGTCTTGGTGGGGTCATGGCTGTGTCGTTGTGGGTTGTTCTGGTGGGTGGGATGTTGAAGTCCTGTGGAGTTGTCGGTGTGTGGTGTTGCTGACGTTCTGCAGAGCTTGTGGATATACAATGTTTTTTGTCTTTCCGTCTGCTGTGTTGATGTAGAGGTTGATGCTTGTGTGGGTGGGGTACTTTGGAAGTGAGTGGAGGTACTTGAAATCCCATCATCCATGGTGTGCCCTCCTCTAAACTGCAGTTGGATGGAGTGTGGGTCATGGGGGCACTGTGTGCCCAGTTTGGTCTTTATCGGTCTTTGTTCTGGGCCACAGTAGTGTGTGGGGAATGAAGGGTTTGAAAGTACTACAAATCCCATAATCCATGGCAGTACATCAAATCCCATCATCCATGGTCCACCCTCCTCCAAACTGCAGTAGAATGTAGCGTGGGTCATAGGGGCTCTGTGTGCCAAGGTAGGTTACTGTAAATTCAGGCCATACACAATGTCCCATGAGCTGAGGCCTAGTCAGGAAAATTAAGTTAATGAAGCCTTACTGTCAATTCTGGCCATACACAATATCCCATGAGCTGAGGCCTAGTCGGGAAAATCAAGTTAATGAAGCCTTACTGTCAATTCAGAGCTTAAACAGCATCCCATTAAGTGAGGCCTAGTCAGGAAAATCAAGTTAATGAAGCCTTACTGTCAATTTTGGGCGTGGTCTGTGATTTGTAGGGGTTTAAATTTTCTGTGGGAAGTGAATTGGGTGTTCGTGTTGGCGACTGCCTCAGGCCTTTGCCTTATCCTCCTCTGCCAGTTTAGAGGGTCGGAATGTTCATGTTGGCTGGCCAATAGAGGCGTTATGCAAATACTCACTCACTGGCAACCAATCATGTTGTCAGAATGTAGAGGCTGGGAGATTCGCTAGCTGCCGCGGAGGACGCTGGGAAATGTAGGTTTTTTTGTATCGTTGTTTTGGGGGCCTTCTAGGTTTTGGGAAGGAAAGTTTCTTGGCTAAAAACCTACCTTGCCTGAGGCCTATTTTTGTTGCCAAGTTTGGTGTGTCTGGTTTGTATGGTTTCTCTGTCCATGGCAGTCGTTCCATGACGGGACCTCCTTTATATAATAGATATACTCGAGTATAAGCCGACCCGAATATAAGCCTAGGCACCTAATTTTACCACAAAAAAACTGGGAAAACCTATTGACTTGAGTAAAAGCCAAGGGTGGGAAATGCAGCTGCTACGGGTAACTTGCAAAATAAAAACAGATATCAATAAAATTATATTAATTGAGGCATCAGCAGGTTAAATGGTTTTGAATATTTACATAAAACTGTAATTTAACATGAGACTGCCCAACTCTGATTAAACTATTATTCTAACCTTCTTCAATGTGAATGTACTTACATGTCCTTCCAATAATAATAAAAAGAGTAAAATAATGAATGTAATAATGATAATAATAATCGAGTAAAATAAAGGAAATTCAATAATAATAATAGAGGAAAATAATAAACATAATAATAATAAATAGAGTAAAATATACTCTTGGCATTACTTTGCGAACGAAGATTCTTAGGAAGGACGCATCTCACGCTTTTTACAATCGTGTTGATGACTAAAAAGGCCAATCTGAGATAGGCAAGTTCGGTTGCAGAAAGCACAGCAGAAATTCTCCTTGGGTGAAGTTGTTTCCAAGTTGCGGTCCTTTCTGCGTTGTCGTTTCTCTTCGAGACCGATTCGGCGTGTCTTCGCGAAAGAGGCCGCAGCATTGTGGATAGTGCATCTCCATGCCTCCCGATGTGAGGCCAGGGTGGACCATTGTTGGTGATCAATCTGGCCGAGGCTGAGGTGCTGTTTCAGGGAGTCCTAAATATATCTCTTTTTTGGGGCACCTCTCTCGCGCTGACCTGTGGCAAGTTCACCATAGAGTAGTATCTTTGGGAGGCTGTGGTCCTCCATCCTAGAGACGTGCCCTGCCCAGCGCAGCTGTGTTCTCAATAGCATGGCCTCAATGCTGGTGATCCCTGCTTGCTCAAGGACAGCAACATTTGTCACATAGTTGGTCCAGTGTATATTTAGGATTGTGCGAAGACAGCGCTGATGAAAGCGTTCGAGGAGTCGTATGTTGGCGATAGGTGACCCATGTTTCAGGCCCATAGAGAAGAACAGATAGTACGATAGCTCTGTACACACTGATTTTGGTGCTTTGCCTCAGGTGTTTGTTACTCCAGACTCTTTTGTGAAGCCTTCCGAATGCACAATATGCCTTTGCTACTCTGTGATCTATCTCTTTATCGATCTTGGTGTCTGAAGAGATGATGCTTCCCAGGTAGGTGAACTGCTGAACGGACTTAAGCACAGATTTGCCTATGCTGACGTGGGGATGATGGTGTTCTTCCTGTGGTGCGGGCTGGTAGAGGACTTCCGTTTTCTTCAGGCTGACTTCCAGCCCAAACAGCTCTGCAGCTGTTGCAAAGCAGGATGTGAGGTGCTGCAGAGCTGCTTCTGAATGGGCGATAAGGGCAGTATCGTCTGCAAAGAGCAGCTCACGGACTAGATAGTTTAGAGTCTTAGTGCGAGCCCTCAGACGGCTTAAGTTGAACAAGCTGCCATCAGTACGATAGCGCATATATATGCCGTCTTCTTCTTCGAGGTCTGCCATAGCCCTTTGGAGCATCATACTGAAGAAGATTGTAAATAGGGTTAGTGCAAGAACATAACCTTGCTTCACTCCATTAGTTATTAAAAAGGGTTCCGAGAGCGCATCGTCGTATCTGACTTGACCGCACTGGCCCTCATGTAACAGGATAATCAAGGATAGGATAATAATACATGTAAAATAATACATGTAATAATAATACTGTAAAATACTGTAAATATTATAATAATACATTAAGTAAAATAATAAATGTAATAAAAATAATACTAATAACAGAGTAAATAATAAGTAACCTTGATTCGACTATAAACCGAGGGGGCTGAAAAACTAGGCTTATACTCGAGTATGTACAGTATTTGATATAATGTTTGCAGGCATGGGCAAACTTTGGTAGGCTGTTAGGAATTGTGGGAGTAGAAGTCCAAAACACCTGGAGGGACAAAGTTTGCCCATGCCTGCTTCATAATTGTTTGTTTTAACTGTGTTGTTCCCTGGGGAAAGTGGGTAAGCAATAAACATTATGATCATGATGATGATTGTTGTTGTTCATTTCCCACCCACCCAACCAGGCCTCACCTCTGGGTGCAGGAAGAGGTGGCAATGGGCGGGCTTCCCGTCCCTTCCGGCCCTCCCGATCTCCTGGACGTAGCTCTCAAAATTCTTGGGCATGTTGTAGTGGATGACACCTCGCACGTCGGACTTGTCCAGCCCCATCCCAAAGGCCACCGTGGCCGCAACAACCCTCAGCTGGCCGGACATGAAGTTGTTCTGCACCCGGCGGCGCTCAGCGGCAGAGAGGCCGGCGTGGTAAGCATCAGCGATCCACTTCAGAGGGCGGCGGATGCTCTTTTTAGCTGCACAGAAGCCGGGAGAAACACTCAGTCCACAGGGCAAAGGGCTGTCTTCGGGCAGAAGCTTAAACCCAGCTCAGAGATTCCAAGCCAGTGCCTACAGTTTCCATGGCACTTTAGCAAAATCAAGATTTGCCTTTGAATAATAATATTTTCAAGCCATAGATGGTTGCATTTGCGGAAATGGAGAGCTGAGGCTCCTTTTTACTGCCATATAAATTCCAGATGATCTGCTTTGAAGTGGATTATATGGCAGGGCAGATTCATATAATCCAGTTCAAAGAAAATAATGTGGATTGCGTTGTTGTAGGTTTTTCGGGCTGTATGGCCATGTTCTAAAAGCATTGTCTCCTGGAGACAATATAAACTGGAAAGGAAACCAGAGATACTGTTATTGGGATTGGTTGAAGGAACGATGCCACCAATAGAGAGAAAATTTTTGTTGATAGGAATAACGGCAGCTAGGATCCTATATGCAAAGGGGTGGAAAACACAGACAACCCCGTCCAGGGAAGAATGGTTCACGAAGGTCATAGAGACAATACAAATGGACTGGCTGACGGAAAGGTTGAGGAACAAACAGAACCAGGGGCTCGAAAGGACGAACTGGGAGACAATTAGAGATTACTCCAGAAGTGAATTTAATGTAGACCTACTATTGGACTAATAGTAAAAATATATTGTTTCTCCACCCAACCACAGGATTAAATTAAGAGGAAAATAATCAGAAGAATGTACAGATGAACTAACCAGGAAGAGGTTTCCGCTCTTCACCCAACTATGTCTTCACATGACTTTCACTCTTGTATAACTCATAGTAAACCCGGGAGCCAGCTCTAGGCGCCCCGAGGTCTACTTTCTGTTTTTCTTTATCGTTATATGTCTTATTTCTTGTCTTATTCTGTATTTTAATTACTGAAAATCAATAAAAACTGATTTTACAAAAAAAATAAAAGCATTGTCTCCTGACATCCATATCATCTGCTTTGAACTGGATTACTTGAGTCTACACTGCTATATAATCTAGTTCAAAGCAGATAATTTGGATTTTATATGGCAGTGTCTATACAGAGCAGTTAAACACAACATTGCACCGGGACTGTGGCGCAGCTGGCTGGGTGTCAGCTGCATTAAGATCACTACTGACCGGAAGGTCATGAGGTCGAAGCCAGCCCGGGTCGGAGTGAGCTTCCGGCCAATTGTGTAGCTTGTTGTTGACCTTTGCAACCCGAAAGACAGTTGCATCTGTCAAGTAGGAAATTTAGGTACTCTTCCGTCTTCCAGACATCTGTTTTGTATTAACCCCAGTTCTAGAAAACAGCATCCCTTTGCATTTTCTTTTAGGGTTGCCATAGACCCACTGGCACTCTGTTGGTTAATCATTTACAGGTTTGCAGCCAGTTTTGCAGAAGCTTGCTTCTGGAGCCCTGCAAAATGTATCCCTTTGGTTTGGAGCCCGCCCCTTTTCCCCCTGGGGATGAGTTCTCCATTTTGAGATCTCTTTAGTCTTCTCTCGGCTAGAGAACGACTCAGATGTGCTTTGGTCAAGCTAGGTCAGCTAGACAGGTCATTGTAAGTATTAGGATCTTCTAACTACCTTTACGTTTGTGTTGTTGTAGTGTGGATAGTTAGCCAATTTACCTTGTTATAGTCCTGTACTATCTTGTGGTATTTTTTGGGGCTATCTGGCTGCAACCTTCACTAGTTCTGCCTATAAAACTGACTCTGTGCTTAGATAGGGGAAGATTCGTTCTTCCTAAATAGCCAGCCAGAGTCAGGATAGGGAATATCCCCGGATTTCCCTATCATTGGTGGAAGCAAAGGGGGATTTTTCACTCTTTATCCTAGCAACCAAGTCTAGAGAAAGAACCATCTAGGGCAGGGCTGTCCAACTTCTTCGGGCCAAGGGCCGGAATTCAGGTGACTGATCACCTTGGGAGCTGGAGCGGAGGGCGTGGCCGCTCGCGAGGGTGGGGCCGCTCCCGCCCTGGCGTGCATGCCCAGCGTCCTGCACGGCCTGCCCCTTTTCGGCGGGGTGACGTCAGGCGCCACGCCTGACGTCACCCAGCCCCGTCGAAAAGGGCCGGGTCGCGCAAGATACCGGGCTTGCGCGCCAGGGCGGGATCGGCGAGCCGCCCTCCGCCGTGTCCCTGGCTCTTGCAGCAGCCGCGCTGAAGGAAGGTAAGCTCCGGGCTTACCTTCCTTCAGCGCGGTTGCTGCAAGAGCTTGGGAGACGACCCCCCGGCCCGCCTCCCGCCCTGGCGTGCATGCCTGGCATCTTGCGCGACCTGCCCCTTTTGGGCGCCTGACGTCACCCCGCCGAAAAGGGGCGGGTCACGCAAGATGCCGGGCATGCGCGCCAGGGCGGGATCGGCGAGCCGCCCTCCACCGTCTCCCTAGCTCTTGCAGCGGCCGCGCCTGAAGGAAGGTAAGCTCCGGGCTTACCTTCCTTCAGGCGCTGCTGCAAGAGCTAGGGTCACGGGCGGAGGGCGGCTCGCCGATCCCCTGGCCGCCTCCGCCCTGGTGCGCATGCCCGGCATCTTGCGTGACCTGCCCCTTTTCGGCGGGGTGACGTTAGGCGCCGAAAAGGGGCGGGTCGCACAAGATGCTGGGCATGCGCGCCAGGGCGGGATCGGCGACCCGCCCTCCGCCATCTCCCTAGCTCTTGTCTTGCAGCGGCCGCGGCTGAAGGAAGGTAAGCAGCAGCAGCAACGACGACAACGGTGGTTGCGGCCCCGGCTCTCTACGCCTGCACCAAGTGCACGCTGCGCTACCCCTTCGAAGAGCTCTCCCAAGGACAGCTTACCTTTCTTCAGGCGCGGCCGCTGCAAGAGCTAGGGAGACGGCGGAGGGCGGCTCGCCGATACCGCCCTTGCGCGCAAGCCCGCGAGCGGCCCTGCGTGAGCGAGGAACAGGCGAGGGGAAGTCCCGCCCCTAGGGCATCTGACATGGCCTCCTCCTCACCCGGCCCCGCCCCTCCTCGCGCGCCCCCTCCCGGAGGGACGACATTTTTTTGGAATTTTTTTCCAAAATGTTTTTAAAAAATAAAAACTGATGTCTTGCAGGGGGTTAGGGGGCCGTAGGGAAGGGCTCGGGGGCCGTGTACGGCCCCCGGGCCGCCAGTTGGACAGCCCTGATCTAGGGAGTTTGATTCATCATCCTTTTGGAAATTGTTAAGATCTGCGCCAAGTTCTCCCAGAACTTTGTTCAAATAAAGGACTTTGTTTTTATTCCATCCTTGTAGCAACCCGTGCCTGGGGGGCAGGGGGCAGCACCGGGGGTCCCCCTTGCATTAGGGCCAGCTGCAGCTGATGAGGAAATGGAGGAAGGGGCTGATGAGGTAGCTGGGCCTTCCTCTCCCACAGAGAGCTTGACCTGGGATGATGGATGGCCTGACGGCTATGATAACTGGGAAGGTCAGGCCGATTCGGAGAGTGTGGAATCCGATGATTGTTATGAGAAGCCAGGTGGTTTCGGGTCGCAGGAAAGAATCTGGGAAACAGTGGAGGAGGAGGCCATGGAAGCTGAAAGGGAGTTCGACTCTCATGAAGATAGCGAACCAGGTGCTGGGAGGCAAAGACGGAGCTTTGATAGGACCCGTAGCACAGATTGGCGGAGAAGCCTAGAGCGTCGGGGTCCTCGCCAAGGGGATTAAGTATAGGATCCGTGGGAACGGATCCTCAGTAGCTCGCCCACTTCTATCTCACAAGGAGTGAAGTGAGCGAAGGACTACGGAGCCAAGCTACCGGCTCGTGCCTTGCCAAGAAGTTTCTTGGGCCCTGTTTGGATCTTGCCTTGTTCCCTGATCCACATTGTTTTGCGGAGCCTTTGCCAAGCCTTTGCCAAGCTATTGCTTTTGGATTTTACTACAGACTCGTTACTTTTGGATTGAACTTTTTGATACTTTCTTTGGACAATTACCTTTCACCTGTTCTTTATTCTTCAATAAATAGTTAGCTGATTACCGTCTCTGTGTATGTGATTAAGGGGCCGGGCCGAGTCCGTGCATCGTGACAATCCTGAGGTGGTTTTACTTTTTGGGAACCCTGAGCTTCAAGAGAAGGCACCCGCAGTCCCCCAGGCTTTAGATAGAGCACATCTTAGCCTTAGCCTTTAAGTGCCTGGGCGTGACGGCACAGGTACCACCTATGTGTGTGGAGGCTAACTTAACAAATTTACGAGGCCATAAAACATCTCCAGCAAAAAGCATGTGGGGAATGCGGAAAGTACTTCATCAGTGTCGCAGATGGACGGTGAAGCGACAGCTCCCCTGGTGGCCAGAAAAAAGTTAAATAGCCTCTGACTGTCTGTCTATATGTGTTGTGTGTCTATAGCATTGAATGTTTGCCATGTATGTGTACATTGTAATCTGCCCTGAGTCCCCTGCAGGGTGAGAGAAAGGCGGAATATAAATACTGTAAATAAATAAATCTGGCGAAGCAGAAAACAAGATTTCCCCCTTCTCCTCAATGGGACATCCTTTCAAATATTTCAACATGGCTCTCATGTCTCCTTCTCCCAGCTAAACAGACCCAGCTTTCCTGGCTCCCACCTTTTGATTTCTTCCTTTTCGCAGCAGCGCTGCCCTCTTCTTCCTCTTGCTCCTCAATTCCAGGACGCTCTTTGAGCTTCACACCTTGTAGGCAGGTGCGGACGAGCGCTGCAATGCGAGCCGTCTCCTCTCGGCGCGTGCAATAAATGATGATGGAGTCCAGGCTCCCAAACCTTTCTCCTTGCAGCAAGCTCAGCAGGGCCTGTCACCGCCAGGGAGAAAAGCAGCAGCTCAGCCCAGAAGTGCAGGACTGTCTTCCTGCAAAAACCTTCTTGAAAAAGCTTTAACTGTGATGATCTGGACTCTTGTATTTATTCCAGAAAATATGGTAAACAAAGTTATGCGTGAGATGCGTAGTGTATAGAACAGGCATGAGCAAACTTCGCCCCTCCAGGGGTTTTGGACTTCAACTCCCACAATTCCTAACAGCCGATAGGCTGTTAGGAATTGTGGGAGTTGAAGTCCAAAACCCCTGGAGGTAGGGCCCAAATTATTACATTCCCAGGGGCAAATAGACATAATGCAGTAATACAGTAAGCCCACATATTATGCAAGGGATTCATACCAAGACCCTTCACATAGCTTAGAGAGAATACTTCTCTAGGCATGGCCAGGTCCTCCAGAGAGACTCTATGGTATTCGAAGGTCTTTCCATATAAGTCTTTCCATATATGAACTCACATAATAAACAAATCTATTGAATTTCATTAAACAGGAGTTCAAGATATGACTAAAGACCATTTGGTGTCAAGACGTATATTGTTACAGACTGTCAAGGCCTAATTGTTATTGTTACTTATTTAACTTATGCAACAACAACAACAAAAACAAATCTTTACTTTTTCACTATATCTTCACAATTCTGGATGAACTTAACCAATTGGTCCAGTTGACCTGAAACACAAACTCTCGAGTCTCTCTATTGGGAGAAAGTCAGGATGAAAATAATGCAAATAAAGTCACTCCTGACATGAAAAAAACCCCCAAAAAATCAAAAAACCCTCCACGGAAAGGCAAAACTCCTGGCTTGGCCGCAGACTTACCTGGTCCTTGTCTCTGTCTGTGGAAACGGAGAGGTGCAAGTTTGGAGGGACAGCTGCGGAGCGCACCGCAATCCCTTCGCCTCCCAAGATGCCCAAGTGATGGGCCACATCCCGTGCTGTGGACAGAGTGGCCGTGGCTGTGAGGCCCAGGAAGCAGCGCACGCCCAGGCGCTCCCGGAGAACCTGCCGGGGAGAAGGGGTTACACTTAGGGCCAAGAAAAGGAATGCCAAAAGACAGAAATGTAAGATAAGGTAGAGATATAGGATGGGGGACATCTGGCCTGGAAAAAAGTCCACGTGAAAGGGATCTAGGAGTCTTCGTGGACCACAACCTGAACATGAGCCAACAATTTGATTTTTAAAAAATTGTGTTAGAAGCGACCTGAGAAACTACAAGTTACTTCTGGTGTGAGAGAACTGGCCATCTACAGAGACATTGCCCAGGGGATGCCCCGATGTGTTACTATTCTGTGGGAGGCTTCTCTCATGTCCCCACATGGGAAGCTAGAGCTGGCAGATGGGAGGTCACCCCATTTCACAGATTCGAACCGCTGACCTTCAGGTCAGCAGTTCAGCCGGCACAAGGGTTTAATCCATTGCACCACCACAGCTCCTAACTGAAGGGGTTAAAGAGTAAAAAGTACCCCTCCCGAGAGGAGATGCTCCAAGTGCCCGTATGTTAGCAATAATCTGCCCAGAGACAGCCAAACAGAGAAGGAGCCATACTAAGGGTTAATGTGAAGAATGTTGTTGCTGATAAGAACGAGTATAAATGCATTGTGACTGCGTAGCTCGGGGTGATAGCCATTTTGTTTCTTGACCTGCAATGGTCAAGGGCTATTCACCCCATTACTGATCAGATTGGAATAAAAGTCTTGTTTGGATTCATCGGCCTTGGCTGAGTTCTTCCACCTTATGGGCTCTGCAACCAAGAACCTAAAAGTTTCCGCTACACTAACAATGCAATGCAGTAGCCAAAAAGGTCACACGGTTCTAGGCTGCATCAATAGGAGTCTAGAGTCCAGATCAATGGAAGTCATAGTCCAACTATATTTTGGTTTGGTTAAATAATAATTATTATTTTTATTTGTACCCCGCCACCATCTCCCCAACGGGGAGTTTATGTCTTATGTCATTGATTATGTTGATTATACAACAACCAAGGTAAAATCAAGGTAAAATCAATCAAACGACAACATAATCAATGACATAAGACATAAACTGTAAAATGCAACAACGATCCAGGCAATGGCCATCTCAAGGCTAGACTACTGTAACGCCCTTTACATTGGTCTTCCTTTCTCGGTCATCTGGAGGCTTAAACTAGTGCAGAACGCTGCAGCGAGACTCGCGGCTGGAGTGCCGGCCAGGACTCACATCACTCCAACCTTGCAGCGACTGCACTGGTTGCCAATTGAGCACCAGATCATTTTCAAAGTGTTGGTTTTGACCTTTAAGGCCTTGCATGGTCTGCGGCCGGTGTACTTGAGGGACCATCTACTCCCATATGTTCCCCAGAGATCCCTTCGATCTGAGGATCACAACCTCCTGAAGATTCCTTCCATACAAACTTTTCACCTGTCATCAACTAGAGGGCCTTCTCTGTGGTGGCTCCAAACCTGTGGAACACCTTGCCGGCCGAAGTCCGAGCAATCAATGAGCTGCCGGCCTTCCGGAAAGCCTGTAAAACAGCTCTTTTCCAGCAGGCATTTAATCTTTAGCCACCCCTTGGTTGTGGATAATAACACTGTTTTAATGTTTGGACATCTTATTGTTTTATTGTTTTAATGTTTTAGGTCGATGTTGTAGTTGAGTCTGGGACTTCAGGTACTACTAGGAGGACAGGGCTGTGTGAAGAGGATACTACGGCATCAAACATTGATATGGATTTGGGTGGGGTTGCTTGCAATGATAGTACTGGCCTCAGGAGGGGAAAGAGGTTGACTCGTGAACAAAGTGAGGAAGATGTGCTCCAAAGTAAAAGAATCCGGCAGATACTTACGGAGTCAACTGACGAAGAATCATTTCTGGGTTTTTCGGGGGAGGATGGGAGTCAGAGTGAGGGAGATTCCTCTGACGAAGAGACAGAGATGGATGAGGCATTGGTAAACGAGGTCCAAGCAGTATGTGGGGAAACTTCTGATCCTAGCACAGTGTTGGGGTGTTCAGATGATCGGGAGTGGGCCTCGGGACATCTAGATGAGTGGGTTGAGTTAAATGAAGACAGAAGATGGCGTGTTTGGCGAGAGAATCAAGAGAGCACAGCCGGGGAGTTGCAACAGCTGGAGCTGCTCATAGTAGGGCGTATGCTAGTGAGGACGGATCTGACATGGAGGATTAATAAATAAAGGGCATCTGAGGGATTGCTTTCTGTGGCTGGCAAAGTGTTGCGTCTGGAACTTTAGGTTTGCTGTGAAACCTGCTGCCCACCACCCCTCCTTTTCGCTTGACTGGGGGTTTGTCTTCTTGCAAATTGACTGTGAATGAGAGACGCTGCCTTGATTCAAGATTGGCTCCTGCATGCATTCTGAGGACTACTGCTGTGGTTCTCCAATCCCGACCTGGTTTGGAAATTTGACTCCTCTCCTTCTCTGCTGAAGACCTTCGAAAGTTCCTGTTAAC
This sequence comes from Anolis apletophallus, assembly GCA_030556195.1. Classification (NCBI taxonomy): domain Eukaryota; kingdom Metazoa; phylum Chordata; class Lepidosauria; order Squamata; family Anolidae; genus Anolis; species Anolis apletophallus. Next base: position 148,542,747 of record JARBWK010000007.1, on the reverse strand, counting down.
TGGTTTTTCCTGTTTGTTTTCTGCTAAAGCTTAAACGACCACTTGTGTTTCTTTGTGGGATTTTTTGAGTGGGTTTTGCCAAGAAGGCTTATTTTTTGGTTTTTATCACTGCTGAGAAGTGTTTTCTGTTTATTGGTCGCCTTTTTGACCTAAAAGACTGTGGACAATAAAACTCTTGTTACTCTTATTTCTGGCCTGGCTACTGTGTCGTGACAGTCGATGTACTGTAAATCGCCCTGAGCCTAATGGAAAGGACAGTATACAAATCAAAATAATAAATAAATAAATAAATAAAATATAAAATTACAATGAAATAAAACCATTTATAACACAGGGCAATGAGCAGGCCACATGTACCAATTAAAATAGGGGGCTAGAGCTAAAAACAGAGGGGTGAGAGGTAGCTGTAGGGCCAATTATTTGTGAGAGAGAAAACTCTTTCGGACAAACAAAAGTACATATGACAGGGATCTCGGAGCCTTAAAAGCCCACAAGCTGAACATGAGTCAACAGCATTAATATGTCATGAAATATGATGTATGGTTTGGATGAAATTGAATGAAAAGTGTACGGTTGAGGTCTACATAGAATGGAGAGGCCATTGTATGTGGTGCAGTTGGCTAAGTGTCAGCTGCATAAGATCTCTGACCAGTACGTCATGAGTTCAAGGCCTGCCCGGGTCGAGGTGGGTTCTCGACCTTAAGTGTAGCCTGCTGCTGACCTTTGCAGCCCGAAACACAGTTACATTTGTCAAGTAGGAGATAAAGATACCCCATTAAAGTGGGGAGGCAAATTTGGACTGATTTATGAGGCCATTAAAAAAGAACCCAGGAATCGCTGAGGAATGCGGAAAGAACAACAAGGGACGCTGGAAAATGCTGAGAGATGAGGAGTGCGTCAGCTCCCCCTGGTGGCCAGAAAGTTTGCCTCTGTTCGTCTATATATGTGTGTAATATGTCAAAACGTATGTACTGTACTGTGATAAATGTCACATGTTTATATGTCATATGTTGAACTGCAGGGATTGTCTGCAAGTATGTGTACTGTAATCCGCTTTGAGTCCCCTTCGGGGTGAGAAGATCGGAATATAAATAAAGTAAATAAAATACTCTTTCCTGCATTTGTCAGCCTCAACGGCAAGGCCCAATCAGACTCCCTACCTTACAGAGGCGCAGGTAACAGGGGCGGAAATTATGGGACCACTCGGAGACGCAGTGCGCTTCATCGATGCAGGCGAAAGCCACCGGCGGGAGCTGATCGGCAGGCGGGAGGCAGCTGGAGGCGGAAAGGCCTCCCCCAACTAAGGCCTCTGGGGAGAGCAGGAGGACGTGGACCTTCCCAGCCTTTACCTGCCAAGATACAAACCCGTCTCATGAGGAGCAAGGCTCTCCTACTTTGCCCAACTCTTATTATGCAGCCATAGATCTAGTGAACGTCATATCCCTAAGTGAGCATCGTAACCTTTTGTAAGGTAGGATCTACCTGAGAAGAATTAAAAGCTTGCTTGAGTCAAACTCCTCCTTAGTGGTAAATATCCACCAGTATTCATGCAAGGCAATTAGGTTTCTCAGCTGTTAGACTCGTATACCTAGAGATCCCTTTGAACTGTTAGGGACAAAGATATGCCAAGGCAGAAAAATATATAAAGCAGAGGTTCAGAAGTGTTCTTTTCAGCTGCCCAAAAACATCTACTCTCCCACAAAACATCTTGGTTTAAATCATGCTCTCAAGAGACCAAAAATAAACAGTCTTCTTTGAAAGTAACATAGTTGGTTTACTCACAAACTTCATGTATTCAGCATATGGGTACTTTTTTTTATCAAACCAGTTACAGATAGGATTTGAAGTAGTTCTCTGTGTATTTAATTATTTAAAACTATTGTATCCCGATCTTCTCACCTCCGAAGAGGGACTCAGACCGGCTTACAGCAAGGATTCAATGCTACTAATACAATTTAAAAACATCCTACAACAATACAAGAATAAAATACATAAAAGTCAAATTGCATACTAAAAACAAGTTCAACTCAGTCTGTAAACGTGGTCATTCACTTTGGTTTATAACCAGACTCAGCCATTAACCTGGGAATGCTTTGTTCCAAAGCCAGGATTTCACTAGCCTCCTGAAGGACAAGAGGGAGGGGGCAGATCTAACCTCGCTCAGGAGGGAGTTCCATAGCCAAGGGGCCACCACAGAGAAGGCCTTGTCTCTCGTTCCCACCAGACGTGCTTGCGAAGGTGGCGGGACCGAGAGCAGGGCCTCTCCGGAGGATCATAGCGTCCTTGAGGGGAGAATCCGTTCAGACAGGTACACTGGGCCGGAACCATATAGGGTTTTGTAGGTTAAAACCAGCACTTTGAATTGTGCCCGGAAGCTAATTGGCAGGCAGTGGAGCTGGCGCAACAAGGGAGTTGTGCGTTCCCTGTATCTCGCTCCCGTTAGTAACCTGGCTGCTGAACGTTGGACTAACTGAAGCTTTCAAAACTTCATTATTATTTCATTATTGGCGATTTTTAAAGACAGAACCAATTAGGAACTGCCATTTATAACGAAATTATGAAAGTTTTGTTAGAGTTCTGAAATGTTCACCACCAGAACTTTAGCAACACTGTAGAAGCAAAGCACCAGCGCCACCTAGTTTTCGCCACCAGAACTTTAGTTTTGTAAGTACTTTAGAACCATTTAGAACCATGATTGCCCAGGCCTAATGGTCAGCAAAACTGCGATAATGATCTTTCCCCAACCACAAACATGCTTAAGATTATTAATTGCAAGCTTCATATTGAAGCTGGAACCCAGTATGGGGAAGAGTTCTATAAAAATAGCACTATATAATATAATGTTTGTTCCTGGGTTATAAATGTCATTTCCTAATTGGTTCTATCATAAAAACATGGTAAAAGTTTATTTATTTACATGTTATTTATTTACAGTATTTATATTCCGCCCTTCTCACCCTGCAGGGGACTCAGGGCAGATCACTAAACACACATACATGGCAAACATTTAATGCCATAGACATACAACATTATAGACAGACACACAGAGGCTATTTAACTTTCCAGCTTCATGAGGGTATGCTTTTTTAATTCTGGCCACCGGGGGAGCTGTTGCTTCACCATTCACATGTGACACCGATGGAGTACTTCCTAATTCGTTGCACACTGCTGGAGAGTTTATTATGGCGTCGTAAATTCGTTAAATTAGCCTCCCCTGCATAAGCGGTACCTAAATTTCCTACTTGACAGATGCAACTGTCTTTCGGGCTGCAAAGGTCGACAGCAAGCTAGACAAATGGCCGGAAGCTCACTCCGACCTGGGCTGGCTTCGAACTCATGACCTCTCGGTCAGTAGTGGTTTTAATGCAGCTGACTCCCAACCAGCTGTGCCACAACCCAGTATTAAACTGCAAAAACTTTGTTTTTGTGAGATATTTTGCAGCACATACTCAATGAATGTCTCATAGAATCTCAACCAATTCAACTTAGTTTGTGGCAGTCACAAAAAAATGAAGTTTCTGGAGTAGACCAGCTATTTTCAAAGTCAGGACCGCAGAACGAAACAAGAAATGACACTTTCAAGCCAGGAACAGAACATATTTCATTTTTTTGACATAATGTAGTGAGGCAGCCATGACAATTGCACACCCTGCTCACCTTCTCCATGGCAGCTTCTCTCTGGCTCTTGGACATGTTGGAGTGGATGCAGACAGCTTTCAGGCGCTGAGGAAGGCCAGAGACCTGCAAAAGCAGAGTAGAATTACTGAAAGGTTGGACACAACACAAACAATGGCCAATACAATTGCACCTGAACTTCCTGATGGCAAGAGTTGTTCAACAGTGGAACCCTTTGCCTCAGAGTGTGGTGGTAGCTTTTTCTTTGGAGGCTTTTAAACAGAGCCTGGATGGCCATCTGTTGGGGGTGCTTTGATTGTGTCCTCCTGCCTGGCAAAATGGGTTAGACTGGATGTTCCTTGGGGGTCTCTTCCAGCTCTGTGATTCTATGATGCAAAGGTGCCTCTGGACTTACCTGGTCATCCATTAGAGACACCAGTGGCGAGATCACCAAAGTGATGCACTTGGATCGCTTGCTGTACAGGTAGGCTGGGAGCTGATAACAGAGGGATTTCCCCATTCCCGTTGACAGGACCACCAGCGTCGAGAGACCTAGAAGAGGAAGGTGGGAACGTCAGGTAGGGCAGCACGAGAATCGGAAACTCCAAGGTGAAATTCCTTTTCCCATTGAGACTTTCTCTGATGGATATTCATTATTTTAACACTCTTTTCTCACTCATCCTTCCAAAAAGCCAACAAGAGGATTGCATTCAATCTCCCCCACCTGGCACCCTCTGTATGTGCTGCAAGAATAATAATAATAATAATAATATATATTTATATCTATAAGTGAATGTTTGTATGTAGATGTGTGCCAGCTTTCTGATTGGCTCTCACTGTGGTTTCTGATTGGCCAACCTCTACATTCTTACTATATGATTGGTTGCCACAGAGGGAGAATTTGCATATGGTTTCTGATTGGTCAGGCTAGACATTCCAACATTCCTAGGTGGCAGAGAGGGGATTGGTTGCCATTGTGGTATAATTTGCATATGGTTTCTGATTGGCCACCGTCAATATTCCAACATTCTTCAGTGGCAGAGAGAGTAATTGACAGGAAGGCTTCCTCAACTTGATTTTCCTGACTAAGCCTCAGTTAATGGGATACTGTGTAAGGCCTGAATTGACAGTAAGGCTTCTTCAACTTGATTTCCCTGACTAGGCCTCAGCTAATGGGACACTGTGTATGGCCTGAATTGACAGTAAGGCTTCCTCAACTTGATTTTCTTGACTAGGCCTCAACTCATGGGATACTGTGTATGGCCTGAATTGACAGTAAGGCTTCCTCAACTTGATTTCCCTGACTAGGCCTCAGCTCATGGAATATTGTGTAAGGCCTGAATTGACAGTAAGGCTTCCTCAACGTGATTTTCCTGACTAGGCCTCAGCTCATGGGAAAATGTGTATGGCCTGAATTGACAGTAAGGCTTCCTCAACTTGATTTTCCTGACTAGGCCTCAGCTCATGGGATACTGTGTAAGGCCTGAATTGACAGTAAGGCTTCCTCAACTTGATTTTCCTGACTAGGCCTCATCTCATGGGATACTGTGTAAGGCCTGAATTGACAGTAAGGCTTCCTCAACTTGATTTTCCTGACTAGGCCTCAGCTCATGGGAAAATGTGTATGGCCTGAATTGACAGTAAGGCTTCCTCAACTTGATTTTCCTGACTAGGCCTCAGCTCATGGGATACTGTGTGAGGCCTGAATTGACAGTAAGGCTTCCTCAACTTGATTTTCCTGACTAGGCCTCAGCTCATGGGATACTGTGTGAGGCCTGAATTGACAGTAAGGCTTCCTCAACTTGATTTTCCTGACTAGGCCTCAGCTCATGGGATACTGTGTAAGGCCTGAATTGACAGTAAGGCTTCCTCAACTTGATTTTCCTGACTAGGCCTCAGCTCATGGGATACTGTGTGAGGCCTGAATTGACAGTAAGGCTTCCTCAACTTGATTTTCCTGACTAGGCCTCAGCTCATGGGATACTGTGTGAGGCCTGAATTGACAGTAAGGCTTCCTCAACGTGATTTTCCTGACTAGGCCTCAGCTCATGGGATACTGTGTGAGGCCTGAATTGACAGTAAGGCTTCCTCAACGTGATTTTCCTGACTAGGCCTCAGCTCATGGGATACTGTGTGAGGCCTGAATTGACAGTAAGGCTTCCTCAACTTGATTTTCCTGACTAGGCCTCAGCTCATGGGATACTGTGTGAGGCCTGAATTGACAGTAAGGCTTCCTCAACGTGATTTTCCTGACTAGGCCTCAGCTCATGGGATACTGTGTACGGCCTGAATTGACAGTAAGGCTTCCTCAACTTGATTTTCCTTAGGCCTGACTAGGCCTCAGCTCATGGGATACTGTGTGAGGCCTGAATTGACAGTAAGGCTTCCTCAACTTGATTTTCCTGACTAGGCCTCAGCTCATGGGATACTGTGTGAGGCCTGAATTGACAGTAAGGCTTCCTCAACTTGATTTTCCTGACTAGGCCTCAGCTCATGGGATACTGTGTGAGGCCTGAATTGACAGTAAGGCTTCCTCAACTTGATTTTCCTGACTAGGCCTCAGCTCATGGGATACTGTGTGAGGCCTGAATTGACAGTAAGGCTTCCTCAACTTGATTTTCCTGACTAGGCCTCAGCTCATGGGATACTGTGTGAGGCCTGAATTGACAGTAAGGCTTCCTCAACTTGATTTTCCTGACTAGGCCTCAGCTCATGGGATACTGTGTATGGCCTGAATTGACAGTAAGGCTTCCTCAACTTGATTTTCCCGACTAGGCCTCAGTTAATGGGCTACTGTGTATGGCCTGAATTGACAGTAACCAACATTGGCACACAATGCCTTTCTCAAATAACCCGGGCCGTGTTGGGTCCTCAAGCTAATAATAATAATAATAGTAATAATATTAATAATAGTATGAAAAGATCGAACTGCAAAGACTCAGGCACAAGCCACCCCATGTGGTGATGGGCACATGGGGTGCAGTGCTTAAAGACCTTGGACTGCACTTAAAAACAATCGGCACTGACAAAATTACCATCTGTCATCTGCAAAAGGCCATCCTACTTGGATCTGCACACATTATTCCTAGATACACTGCACATTCCTAGACACTTGGGAAGGGTCCAACATGTGATCAAATAGAAATAATAATTTCAAACAATAGTAATAATATTAATAATAATACTAAAGACCTTGGCCTGCACTTAAACACAATCGGTGCTGACAAAATTACTATCTGCCAGCTGCAGAAGGCCATCCTACTGGGATCTGCACGCATTATTCGCCGATACATCACACAGTCCTAGACACTTGGGAAGTGTCCGGCATGTGATCCAATACACAACAGCCAGTATAGTGATCTTGTGTGCTGTGGAATCATCTTGTTGTGTTTCTAATAATAATAATACACTTTATTTATATTCTGCCCTTCTCCCCTAGGGGACTCAGAGAGGATTACAGTATTTACATACATCAGCAAACATTCAATGCCTTTACAATCATATACAATGACCCACACAAAAACCAATAAAGGCACGGGGTTCTCCTTTCGTTTCCTGCTTCTGGAGGTATCTCTAGCTCTGGGGAGGTGCTTTTCTCCATTTTCAAGCTGAGGAGCCTGCGTGGCTGGCAAGATAGCTTGGAGTCTCTCTTTGCCTTTTCCCCGCAGAACCTATTTATCTACTCACATTTAAGAGCTTTTGAACTGCTAGGTTGGCAGGAGCTGGAGCTGACAGAAGGGAGCTCACCCTATCTCGCAGATCCAAACTGCCAACCTTCAGGTCAGCCGTTCAGCAGCACAAGACCAATGGTGGAAATTGTAGTCAATTGTTAAATAATGACACCAAGTTTGGAGTGCTGGATGCAAGAGGTTGGCTCACCTTATCAATTCCTACACAGATCTCTCTCAGGGCACTGTCAAATACTGGGGAAAAGGTTGCAAAGTGGATCCCAGTCTTTTTTAAGCTAAACTAAATGGTGGCAAGTTTACTGAGATAGAAAAACAGTGTCCTGAGTAGACATAGAACAAAAATAGAGAGAGAGATGCAGGATATGGTTGAAAGAGCAGAACGGGGGGTCAAAGTTTGGTTATACACGGCTATAGTTTAGATCTGTCCAAAGATGATGGAAGCCTGTATTGTCAGGGAATCAAATAGGATTTCCTGAAGGATCCGAATATAAATATGGGAGCCTCCAGAGGGCAAGAAGACAAGCCCAGACCTTGTAAGACTAGGAAGGCCTTGTTAAATCAACTGATATGGCAATATGGAAGAGGATCTTTGTCTGTAATCCACTCAGGCTTGAGGCAAGCACACTGCCTTACCTGAAAGAATCCGCATCACTGCTGTTTCCTGTCCTGCGCGGAAGGAGGTGAAGCCCAGCTCGGCCAGCGCTTGGAAAACCTCAGGAGGGGTCTCTGCAGAAGATACAACAAATCAGAGATGAGCTACTCTTGACCCTGGGAAAAATGTGACTCTCCTATGGAAAGACAGGTTGGCTTCATCCCGTTCAGGCTTATGTTGGGAAGCTAAGTACAGTGGAACCTCGATTTAAGAGCATCCCAACTTAAGAGAGTTTTGAGTTAAGAGCTTGGCCATGGAACAAATTAAGCTCTTAAGTCAAGGTACCCCTGTATGTTATTTTACTTAACATCTAACCTTTAAAATTAGTAGAGGCTGTAATGTATTTCCTAGGGTTTTTTTTTTTTACTGTAGGCCCTTAATATCTGCTAGGGTTTGCTTCCAGGATCCTCCGATGGATCCCTAAATATGAAGGTTATCCAGAAAGTAAGGTTACAAGGCATGTGTCTCTCATGGGGAATTTTCTCAGGGGAAATTGCTATCACTGTCATGTAGCAGGAAGCCAGCGGAAGCGAACGAGCAGTGCCAGTTGTCAGTAGCTTATCAACTGGAGTGAATGTTCAAAATGAGGATCCTCATTCCGTTTCCCTCCTAGTGCAAAGTTCGCACTATAATACGCTACCTAAATGCTAAGGGCATGAATGCTGCTGCGATTCATCGCAAAATAGTTTGTTTATGGAGAGACAGCATGTGACAAAATGGGTTACAGAATATATTGGGAAACCATGAAGAAACTTCGCAGAGCCATCCAAAACAAATGTGGTGGGATGCTGACTGTGGGAGTCTGTCTTCATGACAATGCGCGCCCCTCTGCACATTTTTATTTATTTACAGTATTTATATTCCGCCCTTCTCACCCCGCAGGGGAATCAGGGCGGATTACAATGTACACATACATGGCAAACATTCAATCCCATAGACACAAAACACATATAGACGGACAGTCAGAGACTATTTAATATTCCAACTTCTGGCCACCAGGGGAGCTGTTGCTTCACCATCCATCTGCGACACTGATGAAGTACTTTCCACATTCCCCACATGCTTTTGCTGGAGATTTTTTATGGCCTCATAAATTTTGTTAAATTAGCCTCCCCACACATAGGTGGTACCTACATTTCCTACTTGACAGATGCAACTGTATTTCGGGTTGCAAAGGTTGACAACAAGCTACAGAATTGGCCGGAAGCTCACTCCGACCCAGGGTGGCTTCGAACTCATGACCTTTAATGCTTTAATGCAGCTGACACCCAGCCAGGTGCGCCACAGTCCCGGTGCAACACAAGAGTGGTTGATTTTATTTGGTGGGGATGTTTGAAGCCACCCCTCTCACAAACACTGATCTTGCACCCACTGACTATCATCTCTTCACTCAATTGAAGAGACACCTGGATGGAAAACACTTTTCCGACGAGGAAGAGATGAAAATCAAAGTGACGAACTGTCTGAAAAAGGCAGAGGGAAACTTCTATGACACAGGCGTCAAAAGCCCATCCCACAGATGACAAAATGTACTGAAGTACATGTTGATAATGTGGAAAAATAATGTAATACCTATGCTACAATCCATGTGAGTTTGATTGAAATAGATTCATTCTTTGGATTTTTAAAAAATCTTGTAACCTTACTTTCTGGATAACCCTCGTACATGGATGCTCAAGATCTGTAATAATGCCACAGTAAAATGGTGATCCTCGTAGAAAGTGGCAAAATCAAGGTATGCTTTTTGGATACTTTGTGCCGTAGGATGGATATTATCAAGCCAGGGATAGTTGAATCCATGGAGGCTGAATCTGTAGATATGGAAGACAGGCTGTATTCACCTACTTAGAATTTAAAATATTTCAACTCATCCTATATTGCCTTGGGGGTCTTGGTGGGCTGAGAGGTGATATACAAAGGCTTCGAATAAACACCCCACTGGTTCCTTGATCCTATCTTACTTTCTCCATTAATAGAGACCAATGTGGCAACTCCGCAAACTAAGGTAGAAATTCCAAAGGAATGAAAGATACCACGTGTCCTAGGATTTCTCCATGACATGTTGCAGCAAAGCTTTGCCTTCCTCCCAGCAGGTCAGCCATCAGAAGACTTCTCCCTGGACCTTACCTTTCACCTTCCCATCTGGACCCAGTCCGTAGAGGGGCTCTATGGGCTCCGGTGGAGGGGGCGGTTCATACATGGGTCTGTGCATGGGCAGGAAGACTCCTCCCTCTTGACCCTGAGCCTCCAACAATCCTTGGCTGCTCTCATTTTTTGCTGGAAAGGAAGGTGGGACATGTTATAAACAACCAAAGGAGAAGAACAACTTCACAACAAGGCAACTGAGATTCATCACATGATCTTAGCACAGATTTTGGGATGAAGTCATAGAGGAACATCTTGTTGGGGCTCAGCAGCAAGATGCTGGGGAATCCTCAGAAGGCGAGGGGAGTGATGGTTTTCCCACTGAGTCTGTGAGTGATCAGGCTGAATTGCAGGCCTCAGATCAGAGATAAGTTGCAGATGAGACAGAAGATGTTTAGGATTCCATTTCTATTGGGAATCAGCCTTCAGCAGATGGGAAGTTTTCCCGCAATATCAGATTCGGCCTCTGCACGGAGGGAGTGAAGGATAGACTATTTATTTATTTAAGGCATTTATATGCCGCCCTTTTCACCCCGAAGGGGACCCAGAGCAGCTTACAAGTAAAAGGCAGGGGATAAATAATGTGAATAATAATAATAGTCTTGATTGTTGATGTCGCCATACTGGGTGACAGCTTCATTGAGAAAAAACAACAGGGAAAGCGCAACCATTATCAGGTCCTCAAAATCGAACTGCAAAGGCTCTGGCATAAACCAGGACAGGTGGTCCCAGTGGTCATTGGCACATCGGGTGCCATACCAAAAGATCTCAGCTGGCATTTGGAAACAATAAACAAGGACAAAATCATGATCTGTCAACTGCAAAAAGCCACTTGACTTGGATCTGTGCGATTATTCGGAAATACATCACACAGTCCTAGATGCTTGGGAAGTGTTCGACTTATGATTTTTTGATACGAAATTCAGCATATAGATCTCATTTGCTGTGACATACTGTGGTTTTGTGTCATTAAAATAATAATAATAATAATAATAAGATCAGCCTCCTGTGGAATGACCATAGATTCACACTGAAGGTCTAGTGATTCCTTTAATTTATAAAATAGGATGAAACTGGAATCTGTGACTAGGATCAGCTTTTCCATCTGCTTGCTAACACAGAATCAAAGACAAATTCTTTTTTTTTTTGTAATTAATTTTTATTCATTCTGACAACAACAACAACAACAACAACAAAACACAATACATCACAAACTTACCGACCTAAAACATCGGCATACACGTAAACATAAACAAAACCACAACCTCACATAACATAAAAACATAACATAAAATCATATCCCCCTCCCTTCCCCCCCCCCCACTTCCTCCACCCTCACCTACACATATATAATACCCTCCTAGTCCGTTTTGCAGAGGCTCCTAGTACATTCGACCATTGCACAGAGGGGTGGTCTTACTTCCCCTTTCTGTGATCTAAGACTTAGTTGTCCAATATTTCCATATCTTTATCTTCACTTTTGTTTTGTTGTCCATCATATCAACTTATATTTCTTCACTTTAAGGTAATTGATATATTTGTCCCAGTTTGTTCTGTTTTCAAATGCCCTGTTATGCGCTACTTTCTGTGTTAGCAGATCCATGTTCATTATGTCGTAGACTTTTTTTAACCAATCTTGGTGTGTTGGCACTTCTTTAAGTTTCCAAAATCTGGCCAGAGTTATTCTTGCTGCGGCAGCCAAATAAAAAAGGATTTTGTCATCGTTTTTATCTAACTCAAAATCAAATATCCCCAGCAGAAAGTATTCTGGCTTAAAATCAATTTTTTTCCCCAAAATATCTTTTGACCTCTTAAATATCTCCCACCAGAATTTCTTTACCTTTTTACATTCCCACCACACATGGGCATAAGTCCCAACAAGTCCCTAACAGATTTGAACCCACAGAGCAGCAAAGCGGAACAGGTCCTTTGGTTCAATGGACGGACCTATCTTTCTCACCTGAAACCTTGCTGTAGGCCGTGTTAGTCATCTGGGCCACTTCCTCCAAGGTGAGCAAGGGCACTTCTTCCTCTGCATCGCAACCATTTTCCTTTCGTTTGAGTTGAGCATCAGAGGGAGGCTGAGACGCTGCGGTAAGGAAATCAAAAGTCGGTTCAGGAAAATCATAATAATTAAATCCAGGCTTCTACTGTGTAAAGACATTTATGGATACTTTCCTTCTCTTTTCCCTACCTACCTACCTACCTTTCTCTCCCCCCCCCTTCCCTCTGTTTCCTTCCATTTCTCCTTCCTTCTCTTTTTTCTACTTCCTTTTATTCCTTTTCTTCCTTTCTCCCCTCTCCCTCTGTTTTGGAGGGAGCAAGAAGGGGATGCAGGGATAAAATAGAGTTTTGGTAGAGTTACAGGCTGGGTAGGTGCAGGGAATGCTGTGGATGTAGCACATCTTGATTTCCGTAAGGCCTCCTAGCAAGCAAACTAGTCCCAATGTGGGCTAGGCATACAACTGATGATAATGTCGTCTGATGATAACGTAGTCTGTGCACAATCTGAAAAAGACCTAGAATTCACTCTAAACACCTTCGCGGAACCATACGAGAAGCTCGGCCTCTAACTGAACATCAAGAAAACCAAAGTGCTCTTCCAGCAGTCATCATCCAATCCCTCCGCAATGCCAGAAATACAGCTTAATGGTAGCTACCTTGGCAGCCACCTCCCTTGGCAGACACCTCTCCACAAAAGTCAACATTGACACTGAAATACAACCTTCCCTGAGCTCTGCGAGTGAATGAAGAAGAGAGTGTTTGAGGATCGGGACATCCGTAGGGAGACCAAGGGGCTTGTCTATAAAGCCATTGTCCTTCCAAACCTGCTATTCGCTTGTGTGTCACAATGCACGCCATAAAAATAGCAAAAGCAATCCAAAGGCTGTAAGCAATCAACTGTCCAAAAGCAGCTTGATGAATAATCCAAAAGGCTTGACAAAGCTCCGCACAGCAATGCGGATTCAGGAACAAAGCAAGGTACAAGATGCAAGGCAAGACTTGGTGGCCACTAGCCAACTTAGCTCCGTGGACCCACTTCGCTACACGTCTACTCAGAAGAGACGTGGCCGAAGCACTGGGGATTAGTTCCCACGGATCCTATACTGAATCTTTCGGCCGAGGTCCCCGCGGCTCTAGGCTTGTCGTCTCCAATCTCTGCTCACGGACCTCGGCCTGTCTAGGCTCTGGTACCATCCCCTTCTGCTGGACTCGATACTACGTCTCCTATCAAAGGTTCGGCCTTGTCTCCCAGCACCTGGGTCTCTATCTCCATGAGAGCTCTCCTCCCTAGAATCTTCCCAGCCGCTCTCTTCCATGTTTTCACTCACAGGATCCTGTGAGCCTCTCCCACCCGGCCGTTCATAACTTTCGCTATCACTGCTTTCCATTTGCACCTGGTTATCATCTATGTCTTCATAGGGGTCAGGCCAACCTTCATCCCAAGCCAAGCTTTCAGTGGGAGAAAGAGGCCCAGTGATGGGAAACTCTCCTTCAGGTAACCCTTCCAAATCCTCTTCAGAATCTATCTCTGCTGGTGCAGGCCCTAATGCTAATGGAACCCCCGGTCCTGTTCCCTGGCCCCCAGGCACAAACGAGAACTGCTGTGCTACACTGTGAAACATGGACTGTCTACAGATGTCACACCTAACTCCTGGAACAATTCCATCAGCATTGACTTTGAAAAATCCTGCAAATCTCTTGGAAAGACAAGTGGACAAACGTCAGCATACTGGAAGAAGAAGCAAATACCACTAACATTGAAGCAGTGCTCCTCTGCCATCAACTCCGCTTAGGGTTGACACCTGTCCCATATTATACGGGACGTCCCGTGTTTTATAGGCCATCCCGTATTTTTAGCTCCTGTCCTGTATTGACGGACAATGCTTATTGTCAATATGGACTCGGAAACTCACTCCTTTTTCGTCACTCTAACCAGTATCAGTCTATGTTCCAAGTTGACGACGTGGGTAGAATGGACCAGAACTAACGTCATTCCGTTTCCAGGCGGCGGCTAGTCAGTTCGGCGGTAGGCGGTAAGGGGTTCCCTTCTCTTCCTTACTTCATCAGTTCCTTCGTTGGCGGCAATGGCAGTGTGGGCCAGCTTCGAGAACAACAATGAGATCGGTTGCTTTGCCAAGCTCACCAACGCCTACTACCTGGTGGCTGTCGGGGGCTCCGAGGACTTCTACAGGTAACGGAGGAGCAGGAGCCCTAAGCCTCTGAGCCTGGCACTTCTCATCCTCGTGCCTTTCAAGGGCCCTTGGCCGCCTTTCCCTCTACAGTGGCGCCTCAGGCCATCTTCTGGCTCGAACCCTTCTGGCGGAGAGAACGAGAGACACTCCAACCAAATCAGCATTGTTTATGCCTCTACGCCAGGCCTGGGCCAACTTTGGCCCTCCAGGCTTAAGCGGCTGAGGGGAGAAAGGAAGGGGCCTGAGGCTGTTAGGAATGGTGGGAGTTGGAGTCCAAAACACCCGGAGGGAGGGCCCAAGTTTGCCCTTAGCCAAACCCCAGCTGTCAGATTAAAAACACATTGAGTTCTTTGCTGGAACTAATAGTGTATCATTAGAGTGGTGAACTCACTTTTGCGTGAGTCCAGTGTAGCCACTGTGATTTAGGAATTTGCCCATTTTTTCCTGCAACCCCAACCATTTCAGGAAAAAAAAGGGCAGCCTACCATTTAATTCCCTGACAAATGCATGTGTGTGTGGGGGGGGGGGGGGGAGAGGAGCCAGCGAACGGCTCAAACAAAAGCAGCTATTTCCATTTAATTCCCAATTTGGAAAGTATTAAAGTGAAGGCAAAACCTCTCTGTGTAAATTTTTTTAAAAAAATCTGCCGGGTTCCTAAAGCTGAGCCTGACACAATTCTCAAACTTCAAACTGACAGAAACCTTTCTCTATAACAGAGAGCATCCTTTTCTCTATAAGGGGGAGCCATGTGGATCTGGTATATTTGATCCCATCCTGTAATACAGTCCCTGCGAACTTCTCCAAAATTGAAACTGGGTCTCTGCATGTTTTTTCTCCATGTTTTGTCATACCTAATGCATTGTACTGCTATCATAAAGCTATTTTTATTGTTGTTATTATTAGTAGTAGTACTGTATACTACAGTACAATGCATTAGGTATGAAAAAACATGCATAAACATACTATGTACTGTTAAAAGGTGTAAATCAGTTTCTTTTATGAATTTCAATCATGATCTTATTCTGTTAATAGAACTATTTCTACCTAAGGTTTGATGTTGAAGTTTGTATAAAGTGTCCCTTATTTTTTGTGGAAAATCCTGTATTTTTAGGTAAATGACCCTTATTTCTTATAATTATTAAATTATTTATTAACTTTATTTCTATTCTGCCCTTCTCCCACAAGGGGACTCAGGGCAGCGTATCACAAAGTGGCAACCCTAACTCCGCTGGACTAAAGGCCATGTTGTCCGAATGCCCGATCACTGTCACCCAAAGCAATTGTTATATTCCTAACTCAAGAACAGGAAATGTAATGTAGGTGGACAGGAAAAGAGATTTAGAAATGAGCTCAAAGCTAACCTCAAAAACCGTGGCAAAGATTCCGAGAACTGTAAAGCCCTGGCCCTTGAGCGCTCTAACTGGAGGTCAGCTGTGACCAGCAGTGCTGCAAAATTCGACGAGGCGCAAATGGAGGGCAAGAGGAGAAACGTACCAACCCTGATCAGGACTGCCTTTTACCTGGAAAGATATGTTCTCACTGCAGGAGAACATGTGGATCAAGGTGGCTCCACAGCCACCTATGGACCCACCACCAAGACACTCCACTTGGAGGACAATCATCCTCGGGCTACAAGGGATCGCCTAATGGAAGACATTGCTAGTATTAAGTGGATCTGGAATTGGTTAAGTGACCAAACCCAAAGGGTGATTCTCTCCAATGTTTCCACTTCACCCTGGAAAGAAGTGACAAGTAGAGTGCCATGAAGAGGGTTCGGTCCTGGGCCTAGTACTGTTCAACACCCTTATTAATGACTTGGATGAAGGTTTAGAACAGGGGTGCTCATTAGGTAGATCGCGATCAACTGGTAGATCGCGTACGGTATCCTGGTAGATCGCAGGCAGGGCGGAATGAAGGCTCAGTCCTGCCCTGCAGGCTCCCGACACCACCCAGGTGCAGAAGGAGGTTGGACTGGATGGCCCTTGGAGGTCTCCTCCTATTCTAGGAACCCATTATTATTATTATTATTATCAGAGGCTGAATGGCCATCTATGAGGAATGTTTTGATTGTGTTTTCCCCTTATGGCAGGAGGTTGGACTAGATGGCCCTTGGAGGTCTCCTCCTATTCTAGGAACCCATTGTTATTATTATTATTATTATTATTATTATTATTAGCAAAGGCTGAATGGCCATCTGTGAGGAATGCTTTGTGTTTTTCCCTTATGGTAGAAGGAGTTTGGACTGGATGGCCCTTGGAGCTCTCCTTCTACTCTAGGAACCTATTGTTGTTGTTGTTACTATTAGTAGTAGTAGCAGAGGCTGAATGAATATTATCATAATTATTATTATGAATAAATTCAGGGGCTTATGACATCAAATTAGGATGGACGAGCCTTACCTTTCCCCTTGCACTGCGAGGCCCAGTGGCCAACCTGTCCACACCGGAAGCAGGTGTCCAAGCTCCGGCCCGTGGCTCGGCCACCTCCTCCTCCGCCAAAGAGCTCTCCCTTCTTCTGCCACTTCTGCTTCCAAACCTGCCAAGGAACCATTGAAAGGTTAGAGAAGTCCATGAAGTCCTCTTAAATAGTGTTTCTTAAAGCTTGGAAAAACATATGCTTTTTGATCATTTTCATTCCTGATGAGGCTAGCTTGCGATTTAGGAGACTTAGTGGTGTCATCGAGCTTCGATTTGAAGGCAGCATTCCTTCTCAGTCATACCCAACTATTTCTCACAATAGATTATTTATTATTATTTAGGAGCATTGCTGAAGGGCACATCCCACAGTCAAGAGAAGAGACGATGGAGAGCAAAACCTTACTTACTTACTTACTTGCTTACTTACTTAGGCGATCCCTCGTAGCCCAAGGATGATGGTCCTCCAAGTTTGGTGTCTTGGTAGGTGGCTGTGGAGCCCTATTCTTGATCCGCCTGTTCTCCTGTAGTGAGGACATTGGTTTCCAGACAGAAGGCGGTCCCAGTCTGGGATGGCTTGACATGCCTTCCTCTTGACATGTTTCTTCTTTTTGCCCTCCATTCGTGCCTCTTTGAATTCTGCAGCACTGCTGGTCACAGCTGACCTCCAGTTAGAGCGCTCAAGGGCCATGGCTTCCCTGTTTTCGGTGTCTATGCCACCGTTTGTGAGGTTGGCTCTGAGCCCATCTTTCAATCTCTTTTCCTGTCCTCCTACATTCCATTTCCCGTTCTTGAGTTTGGAGTAGAGCAACTGTCCAACTTCTGCCAGCCCAGGGCCATTGGTGAGTGATCACCTGGGCATTTGACAATGCGTCCGTCCAGCGGAGTTGATGGCGGAGGACCATCGCTTCAGTGCTGGTGGTCTTTGCTTCTTCCAGCATGCTGACATTTGTCCGCCTGTCTTCCCAAAAGATTTGCATGTTTTTTTCGGAGGCAGCGCTGATGGAATCATTCCAGGAGTTGGCGGAGGTCTGCTAGACAGTACATGTTTTCCCAAAAGATTTGCAGGTGTTTAGCAGGGAATCATGGGAGGACAATCGCTTTAAAAACAAGCCCCTTGGTCCCCCGACAGATGTCCCGTTCCTCAAACACTCTCGGCTTCATTCGGAAGAATGCTGCACTCGCAGAGCTCAGGCGGTGTTGTGTTTCAGTATCAATGTTGACTTTTGTGGAGAGGGGGCTATCAAGGAAGCGGAAATGGTCAACATTTTCTAATGTTACACCCTTAAGCTGTATTTCTGGCATTGGAGAGGGATTGGCTGGTGCCTTTTGCTGGAAGAGCACTTTGGTTCTGTCAGATTTAGCATGAGTAGCCTTATAGAGAAAAACTCTAGCCCCTATGACTCCCAGTGTGATTGCATAGCTCATAAAGAAAAACACATGAGACTATAGCTTTAAGTAGAAGTACAAACGTCCAAAGTGTATTGACAGCATACAGCATAAGAAAAATACAAAACAGATGAATGGCTTTCTCAGCAACATAAACAGTTTCTTCATTCAGAGATAAGAAGGCAAAAACAAAATTCAGTCTCTCTTACACAGTCCATAGAGTGACCTTGTTTCTTCTTCATAATCTTTCTCTTCTCCTCCGGCAACAAACTGAAAGCAAATTTCGACTCATACCGAGTCACACGTGGAGCACAGAACACAATCTTCAACGTTCCATCACGCTCAAGAATGCAAGCACACAGCAACTTACTTTATACACAAACTTTCAATTATCTCATTAATTAGTGAAGTCAGCTGCAGTAGAAACAGCCCTAATCCTTAACAAAACTTAGGAAAAAGTATAACATAAACTCATAGTAGCAACATGCCCCTTCACTTTTTCTAAGTGATTCTATTTTAACTCTACTAAACCCAACTTTCGTATTACTTCACAATGTTTTGCTGCTGTTAATGGCTTTGTAAAGATATCTGCCAAATTCTCTTCAGACCTACAATAAACAATTTTAATAAATCCTTCCTGAATCAAGCTTTTTTACATTTTGATACTTTACTGCTATGTATTTTGTTTTATTCTTCAAGCTTTCACTTTCAGCCATAGCTATACAAGTTTGTGAATCATCATATACAGTAATAGGCAGTTTACATTCGAAACTTAAATCATGTAATAATTGTTTAATCCAAATTAACTCATTTGCGGCTTCAGATAACGCAGAAAATTCGGCCTCAGAAGTAGAAACTGCAACCGTAGTTTGTTTTCTTGATCTCCAACAGATTGGAGACTTCCCATACTGTATTATATATCCGCTTACAGATTTTCTGTCTTTTTCTTCAGCGAAAGAACTGTCTGCATACATTATCAGTTCTTTATCAGCTTCTTTTGTGAAACATAAACAATAATTAATAGTACCCTTTAAATATCTGATTAACCTTTTCAGTGCTAACCAGTCACTCACTGTTGGTTTTGATACCTTTCTGCTAAGCAAACCTACTGCATATGCAATATCTGGTCGTGTCCAATTTGCAATATGTAAAAGACTTCCAACAAAAGAATGATATAACTTTACATCCTTCAATTCTTTCGTGTCTTCCAATCTTAGAAAATCTCCTGTTAAAGGAGTTTGCACAGCATTGGCATTTTGCAAACCTGCTTTAGCAATAAGATCTGAAATCTTTCTTGTTTGATTTAGGAACACTTCCCTTCATGGCTGACTACTTCGATGCCTAAATAATGTTTTAAACATCCCAAATCTTTTAATCTAAAATGCTTTGCCAAATACGTATACACAGTTTGTATTTTAGAATCAGTTTGAGCGGCGATACAAAGATCATCAACATAAATCAAAACAATTATTCTATCTTCACCTTCACCTAGTGTATAAACACATGCATCTGCTACACTTTGCTTAAAACCCAATTTTACCAACACATCATGTATGCACTGGTTCCACCGTCTTGCAGACTGTTTCAGCCCATATAATGCCTTTCGAAGTCTATAAACCTTTCCTGGTTGAATTTCATATCCAGGTGCCTGCCTCATATATATTTCTTCAGTAATGCTAGCGTTGAGATATGCTGTCTCAAAATCAAAATGTTTCAACTTAAATCCTTGTTGCTCAGCTAAAGCAACAATAATGCGCATAGACTCAGCTTTGGCTGTAGGCGCAAAAGTGTTGTCATAATTTACGAATTGCCTTTGTGCAAAACCTTGGGCTACAAGTCTGGCTTTGTATTTACAACTCCCATCAGGTAAGTCTTTCTTTCTAAAAACCCACCTGCACCCAATCACTGGTTTATCTTGTGGTACATCTACAACATCAAACACTTCTAAATTTAACAAAGAATTAAATTCTTCATCCATTGCCTTTTTCCATTTACATTGCTCCTCAGGATTACAGCTAGCTAAATCTTGGAAAGTTTCAGGTTCCACTTCTGATTGAGAAGTCATTACACCCTGAACTACAAACCTATCAGGAGGTATACCTTTGGTTGTTCTTTGTGACCTTCTGGGAATTACAACCTGCTCTTCAGCATCAGTGTCCTGTAAATCTAACTCAGGTTCCTCTTTTACTACACCTCCATTTTGTACCTCAATGCTATTGTCAGGCTCAGATTTTACATTTACCTCTGTTGGTGCATGTTCTGTTAAATGAAAAACACTTCACTATTCTGATGAATATGTTCCCAGCCTGCATTCTTTTCAAAATTTGCACTCCTTGAAATGACTATTTTACTGTTGTCCTTAATAAAACGATACCCCTGGGTATCTTCCTGATATCCAAGAAAACGTAGTCTCTGCCATTTTTTCTGACCCTTTGTCCTGGTTTGTCTAGGTATCAGCACATTTGCATAACTGCCAAATATTCTAAGGTGTTTTAGAACTGGACTTTTCTTATGCAACAAATAATATGGCGTATTATTTACACATGAACTCCAACTCCTATTCAAAATATATGTCGCTGTTGAAATTGCTTCTGCCCAATACCTATTAGACATTTTTGCATCTTCTAACATGCAGTCCTTCATAGTTTTCAAAACGCCTACTTTTCTTTCTGCTACCCCATTTTCGGCAGGCGAATATGAATTTGTTTTCTGATGTCTAATTCCTTTTATTTTTAACCAGTCTTGAAACTGTGTCCCCATAAACTCACCACCACGATCAGTCCTTAAACATGATACTTTGAAAGGAAACCTTCTCTCAATCATGGCTACCCATTCTTTGAACTTACTGAAAGCCTGAAATTTTGATTTCAAAATGATACAATAAGTAAACCGTGAAAAATCATCCACTAACACAAATATGAATCTTGCATTTCCAAATGAAAGAGGAAATGGCCCTGCTAAATCAGCATGTATTAATTCAAAAGGTCTAGTGGTTGTGTTTAAACTTTTCTTAGCCATTGGATGTGCCTTCACTTTAGCTTTAGAACACACAGCACAATCCAAATATTTTTGGCATGGCTTTACCTCTAAATCAGTCACTTTTGATAACTTTTGCAGATAATTAAAATTCACATGACCAAAAACTCTATGCAGGTAATGAATACAATCACTATGTATTGGCTTGTTATTCACACAAGACACATTTGGTGAACTGTCCTTGTTACTCATCACATATACTTTGTTTTCCAATTTACCTTTTGCACATAGCTTATTTTCTTTCCATACAGTACATCCATTACTATTTAGTTTAATGTCATACCCATCCAGGCACAATGAAGATGCACTTAATAAACAAAAATCAAGCTTTTCAACTAACATAACTTTATCTAAATATCTTCCCAAACTAGGAACAAATGCTGAACCCATAAGACTGCACTCTGCTAATGATCCATCAGCTAAAACAACATGATTAATTTCTGGCTTCTTAGTGTCCTTTAACAATTCCAAATTATTAACTACATGCTCTGCACAACCAGAGTCAAGTAACCATGTGGCCTCATCATACTTAGCCTTTGGTAACACAGTCATTACATTTCTGTCCTGCCACCTGGGGTTCCTCTTCATTTCTTCTTTCTTCTTTTTCTTCTTGGGGCAATTCTTGATAAGATGATTAACATCTCCACAATTATAACACCTCCTTATGTTACACACAGTTGGGCTTTTGCTGCATCCAACCCCTTCACAAGCTGAATTGTTTAACCCAGAGTTTGTTTCTTTAAGAAACTGCTTTCTTCTTTCTTCCTCAAGAAGCCTTGCAGAAACCAAATCCAAGGTTAATTGTGCTTCAGGCACACTCTGCATGCTAAACACAAAATTGTCCCAACTAGTGTCCAAAGAAGATAACAAAATGAAAGCTTTGTGGTTTTCTGTAAACACCATTTGTCTGTTTTCCAACTCCATCAACAGGTGTCTTAGCTTTTGTAAATGCTCAGCTATGTTGTCACCCCTCTTGAGCTTCAAATTATAAAGTTGCCGGGTCAAAATAATCTTTATCCCAGAAGTTTCAGTTTGATAAACTTCCTTTAACTTCTGCCAACAATCTGCTGCAGACTCAGTGTCTTTTATGTAAATTAATTGTGGGTCCTCGACAGCGAGAAAGATTGTAGCTCTGGCCCTCTGGTCTTGCCTCTTTACTTCTTCACTTGAAGCTGCTGTAGGAGGCGTCTCAACAACAGACCATAAATCTTCTCTGATAAGAAAACTCTTCAGCTTGATATTCCAAGCCATATAATTATCAGCATTCAAACGCTCAAATGGCAAACTTGATATATGCTGAGCCATGGCTGCAATACTGTCTCTACTTAAGCTCAAAAATCACACCAAAAACAAAATTCCAGAGTTCTGGGCTTTAGAGTTCTTTTTCAACTATGCTAGGCATACTCTGCATATTAGCGTGTGCTGGGCCCATAACCCATGTCAGATTTAGCATGAGTAGCCTTATAGAGAAAAACTCTAGCCCCTATGACTCCCAGTGTGATTGCATAGCTCATAAAGAAAAAACACATGAGACTATAGCTTTAAGTAGAAGTACAAACGTCCAAAGTGTATTGACAGCATACAGCATAAGAAAAATACAAAACAGATGAATGGCTTTCTCAGCAACATAAACAGTTTCTTCATTCAGAGATAAGAAGGCAAAAACAAAATTCAGTCTCTCTTACACAGTCCATAGAGTGACCTTGTTTCTTCTTCCATAATCTTTCTCTTCTCCTCCGGCAACAAACTGAAAGCAAATTTCGACTCATACCGAGTCACACGTGGAGCACAGAACACAATCTTCAACGTTCCATCACGCTCAAGAATGCAAGCACACAGCAACTTACTTTATACACAAACTTTCAATTATCTCATTAATTAGTGAAGTCAGCTGCAGTAGAAACAGCCCTAATCCTTAACAAAACTTAGGAAAAAGTATAACATAAACTCATAGTAGCAACACGATCATCATTGGGAAGGCCCACCTCCCTTTCCCCAAGTAGAGACCTCCTTTTGCCTCCTGGGGATTCTGTGTGGGAAGTTTGGCCCAGTTCTATCATTGGTGGGGAACTATAAATCCCAGCAACTACAACTCCCAAATGTCAAGGTCTACATCCCCTGAACTCCATCTGCGTTCATATTTGGGCATATTGAGTTTTCATGCCAAGTTTGGTCCTGATCCAACATTGTTTGAGTCCACAGTGCTCTCTGGATATAGGTGAACTACAACTCCAAAACTCAAGGTCAATGCCCACCAAACTCTTATAGCATTATTGAAGGGGAAATTGCTCTCTTGGAGGCAGTTTGGGAACCGAGAAAAGTTGCAGTAATGCACTGTAGAGGACATCAAAAGGGTGAAGACCCGGTTGTTAGAGGAAATAGACAGGTCTATATCCCCTGAACTCCATCTGCGTTCATATTTGGGCATATTGAGTATTCATGCCAAGTTTGGTCCTGATCTAACCTTGTTTGCATCCACAATGCTCTCTGGATATAGGTGAACTACAACTCCAAAACCCAAGGTCAATGCCCACCAAACTCTTCTAGCATTTTCTCTTGGTTATGGGAGTTCTGTGTGGGAAGTTTGTGTCTTTCTGCCATTCCTGCCAGGATATCTATGTTGAGTTCATCGAAACAGGCCCAGGTTTCACACTGAGTATATAAATACATTTTAAAAACATATTAACTATATGTATTACTGTGTTAGAGTGTCATTTTGTGTCATTTTGGTTGGTGGTGTGCCCCAGGATTTTGCAAATGTAAAAAGTGTGCTGTGGCTCAAAAAAGGTTGGGGAACACTGATCTAGAGAAGGAAACTCGAACCAAACCTACGACCTGAGGACCTTGCTGCCACCGTCCCAGCTTGCTAGGTCCTGGCAGACGAACCTTTGGTTTAAAGGGTGAGGCCAGTTCTGTGCACGCTGCGCTCCACCAGAAAGGTCCATTGCACAGGCTCGAAGGACACATCCAACCCGCTTAGTCATCAACGCGCTTGTAGAAAGCGTGGGATAAGTCCTTCCTAAGAATCTTCATTTGCGAAGTAATGCCAGAGACGTTGTCATCAGTATACTGGAGTTCTATAACAGATATTGTTGTCACCTTGGTTTTGGTTTTCAGTCTGCTGAGGTTAAATAGCTTACTATCTGTTGGAGATGATTTCCACTCGGTGGAAAGATTCCCATCAACAAGTTGAAGTATCAGAGCGATGAAGATGGAAAACAAAGTTGGGGCAATAACATGTCCTTGTTTGACACCTGATTCCACCTTAAATGGGTCACTTTGGGAGCCATTGCTGTCCAAGACAGTTGCCGTCATGTCATCATGGAGGAGCCGCAGGATGTTCACAAATTTGCCATTTTGGGTCCTCCTTACCAGTTGTCATTGGGCAGCCATTGGTAATCTCCTTAGGACTTGTCGCTAGGTGGCCATTTTGCATCCTTTCCATTTAGAGGCCATTTTGGGTCCTCTTTAGGATTTTTTACTAGGTGGTCATATTGGGTTTTCCATAGTACTGATCCCTGGGCAGTCATTTTGTGTCTTCACATCTTCCTTAGCACTTATTCTTAGGTGGCCATATTGGGTTTTCCTTAGTTCTGATCACTGGCCAGCCATTTTGTGTCCTCCTTCACAATTGTTAGGAGGCCACAGTGGGTTTTCGTTAGTACTCATCACTGGGCGGCCATTTTACATCCCTGTCATTTGGAGGCTATTTTGTGTTCTCCTTAGAACTTATCTCTAGGTGGTCATATTGGGTTTTCCTTAGAACTTGTTCATAGGCGGCCATTCTGATTCCTTATCCTTCGGCTGGCAACTCGGGTCTTCCCAAGCCCTGATCTGGAGGTGGCCATTTTGTTTCCTTATCCTTAGGTGGGCTCATTGGGTCTTCCCTAGCCCTCATTCGAAGGCAGCCATTTTGTTTCCTTATCCTTAGGTGGGCACATTGGGTCTTCCCTAGCCCTCATTCGAAGGCAGCCATTTTGTTTCCTTATCCTTAGGCGAGCACATTGGGTCTTCCCTAGCCCTCATTCGAAGGCAGCCATTTTGATTCCTTATCCTTAGGCGAGCACATTGGGTCTTCCCTAGCCCTCATTCGAAGGCAGCCATTTTGTTTCCTTATCCTTAGGTGGGCACATTGGGTCTTCCCTAGCCCTCATTCGAAGGCAGCCATTTTGTTTCCTTATCCTTAGGTGGGCACATTGGGTCTTCCCTAGCCCTCATTCGAAGGCAGCCATTTTGTTTCCTTATCCTTAGGCGAGCACATTGGGTCTTCCCTAGCCCTCATTCGAAGGCAGCCATTTTGTTTCCTTATCCTTAGGTGGGCACATTGGGCCTTCCCTTGCCCTCATTTGAAGGCAGCCATTTTGTTTCCTTATCCTTAGGTGGGCGCATTGGGCCTTCCCTAGCCCTCATTCGAAGGCAGCCATTTTGTTTCCTTATCCTTAGGTGGGCACATTGGGTCTTCCCTAGCCCTCATACGAAGACGGCCATTTTGTTTCCTTATCCTTAGGCGGGCACATTGGGTCTTCCATTTTGATTCCTTATCCTTAGGCGAGCCCTCATTTGGGTCTTCCCGCCCTCATTCAGGCAGCCATTTTGTTTCCTTATCCTTAGGGGTCTTCCCTAGCCCTCATCCGGGCACATTGGGTTCCCTTGCCCTCAGCCCTCATTTGAAGGCAGCCATTTTGTTTCCTTATCCTTAGGTGGGCGCATTGGGCCTTCCCTAGCCCTCATTCAAAGGCAGCCATTTTGTTTCCTTATCCTTAGATCCGTGATGGCCATTGGCATTTGAAGCCATTTTTTGTTTCCTTATCCTTAGGTGGGCACATTGGGTCTTCCCATCCGTAGCCCTCATTTCGACGGCCGCCATTTTGTTTCCTTATCCACATGTGGGCACATCTGGTCTTCCCTAGCCCTCATTCCCAAGGCAGCCATTTTGTTTCCTTATCCTTAGGTGGGCACATTGGGTCTTCCCTAGCCCTCATCCATTGGGTCTTCCTAGGCAGCCATTTTGTTTCCTTATCCTTAGGTGTGGCACATTGGGTCTTCCCATAGACGGCCATTGTTTCTAGCCCTCATTCATTGTTTTCTTATCCTTATGTGGGCAGCCATTTTGTTTCCTTATCCTTAGGTGGGCA
Source organism: Anolis apletophallus (assembly GCA_030556195.1). Classification (NCBI taxonomy): domain Eukaryota; kingdom Metazoa; phylum Chordata; class Lepidosauria; order Squamata; family Anolidae; genus Anolis; species Anolis apletophallus. The sequence continues at coordinate 148,516,476 of JARBWK010000007.1, read as the reverse complement.
CATTGGGTTGTTTCCCTTATGCCCTCATCCGTGACTGCAGCCATTGCCATTTTGTTTCTTTATCCTTATGTGGGCACATCGGGTCTTCTCTAGCCCTCATTCCCAGGCAGCCATTTTGTTTCCTTATCCTTATGTGGGCACATTGGGTCTTCCCTAACCCTCATCCGTAGACGGCCATTTTTTCCTTATCCTTAGGTGGGTACATTGGGTCTTCCCTAGCCCTCATCCGTAGACGGCCATTGTTTCCTTATCCTTAGGTGGGCGCATTGGGCCTTCCCTTGCCCTCATTTGAAGGCAGCCATTTTGTTTCCTTATCCTTAGGTGGGCACATTGGGTCTTCCCTAGCCCTCATTCGAAGGCAGCCATTTTGTTTCCTTATCCTTAGGTGGGCACATTGGGTCTTCCCTAGCCCTCATCCGTAGACGGCCATTGTTTCCTTATCCTTAGGTGGGTACATTGGGTCTTCCCTAGCCCTCATCCGTAGACGGCCATTGTTTTCTTATCCTTATGTGGGCACATTGGGTCTTCCCTTGCCCTCATCCGTAGGCGGCCATTGTTTCCTTATCCTTATGTGGGTACATTGGGTCTTCCCTAACCCTCATCCGTAGACGGCCATTGTTTTCTTATCCTTATGTGGGCACATTGGGTCTTCCCTAGCCCTCATCCGTAGGCAGCCATTTTTTGCTTATACTTATGTGGGTACATTGGGTCTTCCCTAACCCTCATTCCCAGGCAGCCATTTTGTTTCCTTATCCTTATGTGGGTACATTGGGTCTTCCCTAGCCCTCATCCGTAGACGGCCATTGTTTTTTTATCCTTAAGTGGGCACATTGGGTCTTCCCTAACCCTCATCCATAGACGGCCATTTTTTCCTTATCCTTAGGTGGGCACATTGGGTCTTCCCTAGCCCTCATCCGTAGACGGCCATTGTTTTCTTATCCTTAAGTGGGCACATTGGGTCTTCCCTAACCCTCATCCATAGACGGCCATTGTTTCCTTATCCTTAGGTGGGTACATTGGGTCTTCCCTAGCCCTCATCCGTAGACGGCCATTGTTTCCTTATCCTTAGGTGGGTACATTGGGTCTTCCCTAACCCTCATCCGTGAGGCGGCCATTGTTTTTCTTTATCCTTATGTGGGCACATTGGGTCTTCCCTAGCCCTCATCCGTAGGCGGCCATTGTTTCCTTATCCTTAGGTGGGTACATTGGGTCTTCCCTAGCCCTCATCCGTAGGCGGCCATTGTTTTCTTATCCTTATGTGGGCACATTGGGTCTTCCCTAGCCCTCATCCGTAGACGGCCATTGTTTCCTTATCCTTAGGTGGGCACATTGGGTCTTCCCTAGCCCTCATCCGTAGACGGCCATTGTTTCCTTATCCTTAGGTGGGTACATTGGGTCTTCCCTAACCCTCATCCGTAGACGGCCATTGTTTTCTTATCCTTATGTGGGCACATTGGGTCTTCCCTAACCCTCATCCGTAGACGGCCATTGTTTCCTTATCCTTAGGTGGGTACATTGGGTCTTCCCTAGCCCTCATCCGTAGACGGCCATTGTTTCCTTATCCTTAGGTGGGTACATTGGGTCTTCCCTAGCCCTCATCCGTAGACGGCCATTGTTTTCTTATCCTTATGTGGGCACATTGGGTCTTCCCTAGCCCTCATCCGTAGACGGCCATTGTTTCCTTATCCTTAGGTGGGCACATTGGGTCTTCCCTAGCCCTCATTCGAAGGCAGCCATTTTGTTTCCTTATCCTTAGGTGGGCACATTGGGTCTTCCCTAGCCCTCATTCGAAGGCAGCCATTTTGTTACCTTATCCTTAGGCGAGCACATTGGGCCTTCCCTAGCCCTCATTTGAAGGCAGCCATTTTGTTTCTTTATCCTTAGGGGAGCACATTGGGTCTTCCCTAGCCCTCATCCGTAGGCGGCCATTCAGTTTCCTTATCCTTAGGCGGGCACATTGGGTCTTCCATAACCCTCAGCTGTAGGCGGCCATTCAGTTTCTTTATCCTTATGTGGGCACATCGGGTCTTCCCTAGCCCTCATCCCCAGGCGACCATTTTGTTTCCTTATCCTTAGGTGGGCACATTGGGTCTTCCATAGCACTTATCCGAAGGTGGCTATTTTGTTTCCTTATCCTTAGGTGGGCACACTGGGTTTTCATTACTAGTTATCATTAGGCAGCCATTTTGTTTTCTTAACCTTAAGCAGCCATATTGGGTTTTCTTTAGTTCTCATCAATCGGTGGCCATTTTGCATCCTTGTCACTGGAGGTAAATTTCTGTTTTCTTTACTACTTTTTACTGGATGGGCATTTCATTTCTTTATCCTTAGGCGGCCATATTGGGTTTTCTTTGGGCAGCCATTTTGCAGGCTCCTTAGTGCTTGTTCTTAGGCAGCCATATTGGGTTTTCATTATTTCTCGTTACTGGGTGGCCATTTTGGGCCCTTCTTAGCATTTGTCATCATGTGGCCAATAGTCCATATGCCCAAATATGAACACAGATGGAGTTTGGGGGAAATAGACCTTGACATTTGTGAGTTGTAGTTGCTGGGATTTATAGTTCACCTACAATCAAAGAGCATTCTGAACCCCACCAACGATAGAATTGGGGACAACTTCTCACACGGAAGCCGCAAGATCAAGAGAAAACACTTAAGGCCATCGAGTCCAACTCTCTTCACCAAGGCAAGAAAACATAATCAAAGCCCTCCTGAAAAAGAGCCATCCAGCCATAGGTATAGATAGATATATGATTCACATGCACACAGATATAGTATCATAGGGACCCCTAAAGAAGGACAATTATATGTTCTATCTTCCAGAGTAGGCAAACCAGACAATCTCCACATCAACACTGACAAAAGAAACATCAAGAAACACTGTTTACCCACTCTTTACAAATATTAGAAACCAACACTTTCTCGTTACTTAATTTTCCAGATCACCAAACTGGGCCACAGCAACGCCTGGCAGGGGACGGCCAGTATTGTCATAAGGAGATATACAGGTGGTACTTGCTACTTGAGATGCTCTAAAGCAGGCATGGGCCAGCTTGGGCCCTCCCAGGTGTTTTGGATTACAACTCCCACAATTCCTAACAGCCAATAGGCTGTAAGGAATTGTGGGAGTTGTAATCCAAAACACCTGGAGGGCCCAAGCTGGCCCATGCCTGCTTTATAGGTATATGACAGGTATCAGAAAGGATTTATCCAATGTGGTGGCTTTGCAGAAAGATGCAGAAATGTTATTGTGTTGCTGCTGTTGTTGTTTTCTCTCTCCCATCAACACTGAACTTCCAGGCCACTTACTTGCTTCCGCAGGTGTTTCCCTCTCAGTGCAAACCCTTTGACGTGGGACTTGTTCTTGAGGTTCAGACGGACAAAGTTACCACCCTGCTTTGGCGCAGGCCTAGAAACAAAGAACCATCCTATGTGAAAATGACAATATTGTATTCCCTTGCACCTACCCCCAGTGCTTTGCAAACGGTGTGTCAGGAGGCTGCACAGGTGTGTCGCATCCCGCAAACAAAGGGAGCGCATTGGCTGCCTCTGAATGTGGAGGAGACCCCCAAAGGGCATATATTGTGAACATATATACCTCCATTTACTTGAGTCTAATGCTCGACTTTTATGGCAAAATGACCTTGCCAAAATTGGGGTACGCATTCGTTTCAACAAGGTATGTTCTCTCTAGGCATTTTCTAGGTCCTCAAAACATGACTTTTTGTCATTCTTCGGCCAGATATCTAACAAACTATTTTGAATTGGTTGAGACTCATAGATTATTTATTGAAATTTATTGATTTGAGATATTTATTGAAAAACTAGCCGTCACCTGCCACACGTTGCTGTATCCCAGCCTGTGTATATATATATATTTGTATATGTGTGTGTCTATATTTGTGTATATATGTACATATTTGGGTTTGTGTTTATATGTGGTTTTGCGCATGCGTTGTAATGCATTTTGGCTTTTAAAATCTCTTCTGCTGTGTTTTTCAGTGTTTTAGGAGTGACTAGCCACCCCTTGCCACGCGGTGCTGTGGCCAGTCTGTATATATGTGTTTTGTATGTATATATATTTGTGTACATGTGTATATATGTGTGTTTGTGTATATATGTGGTTTTGCACATGCATTGTAATGTATTTTTTGTATTTTGGCTTTTTATGTCTCTTATGTTGTGTTTTTCAGTGTTTTTATGCGTGATGGTCACTCGGTGGCCTGATAGCTGCATTGTGTCCAAATTTGGTGTCAATACGTCCAGTGGTGTTTCAGTTATGTTAATCCCACAAATGAACATTACATTTTTATTTATATAGATGAGAGCAAAATGTGATATGGCAGGATGTCCCTCCTGCAGAAACAGGATGTCCCCCGGCCGCCATTTTTAAATTTGAAAAAAATTAAAATATATATTTTTTAAAAATGGCGCCCGGGGGGGGGGAAGGCGGGGCGGGGAGGAGGAAGTGAGCCAGCTCCTCCTCCCTGCACCGCCCCTCCGTCCTCTCTCCGCGCCACCGCAGCGAGATCGCAGCGGGGGAGGGGACGGGAGGAGGAGGACGCGGGGCAGGGAGTAGGAAGGGCGCCAGCTCCTCCGCCCTGCACTGCCCTCTTCTTCCTTCTCTCGCCGGCGCCTATGCAAACCGGTTTGCATCGGCGCCGGTGAGAGAGGGGCAAGGGGTGGTGCAGGGAGGAGGAGCCAGCTCTCTTCCTCCTCCCTGCCCCGCCTCCTCCTTCCCTCCCTTCCCACCGCGGCGGGCGGCGATCTCCGGCCGCCGCGGCGGGGAGAGAGGGGCGAGCCGTGGGGAGAGGTTCCCCTGCAGCTCGTCCCTTCCTCCTAAAGCCGTGACATGCCGGCTTCCTCAGAAGGGCAATTTCGGCCTTCTTCCTCTGTCACGGCTGCTTCTCCCGCTCGCGCCTGCCGTCCCTTCCTCCTAAAGCTGTGACATGCCGGCTTCAGGAGAAGGGAGGAAGCCGGCCTTCTTCCTCTGTCTGTAGCCTCCTCTTTCCCCCCGCTCGCGCCTGCCGCCCGGGATCCGAGGAGCGGTGCGAGATCCGCGGCGGCGGGGGAAAGAGGAGGGGCTACGTGAGCAAGCGGCCCCGCCCCTGCTCACCCGTGAGGGCCTCCCGCTCACTCACTCCGGCCCCCAGGTGATCAGTGACACTTCTTCCAGCCCTTGGGTCGGAAGAAGTTGGACAGCCCTGGTTTATATGATAGAACCAATTAGGAAATGACATTGATAGCCCAGGAATAAAAGTTGTATTACATAGTGTAATCAAAGCATGCTTTAAATGCCCATATTATTAGGTTTTTAGTTGTACTCTGTTTTAAGTTTGGCTCTGAGTCTAATGGAGTCTCCTTTTCTTATGGTTTTGAAACAGAAGCTGGATGGCCATCTGTTGGGAGAGATTGGATTGTGCCTTCCTCTTTGATAGGAGGAGGGTTATGTGGATAGTCCTTTGAGATATCTTCCAACTCTATAGAGAAATAAATGCTACCTGGGAGTATATAATGCAGTCTACTTCTCTGGAGGTTTTTAAGCAGCGGCTGGGTATGGCCATCTGTTAAGAGTACTTTGATTGCGTCATCTGTACGCAGATGATGTCCAACTCTGTCACTCCTTCCCACCTGCTACTAAGGAGGCTGTTCAAGTCCTGAAACGGTGCTTGGCCGCTGTAACGGACAGGATCAGGGCGAACAAATTGAAACTGAATCCAGACAAGACAGAGGTCCTCCTGGTCAGTCGTAAGGCTGAACAGGGCATAGGGTTATGGCATGTGTTGGATGGTATTACACTCCCCCTGAAGACACAGGTTCGCAGCTTTGGAGTGATCATGGACTCATCGTTGAGACTGGAACCCCAGGTCTCGGCGGCGGGAGCTTTTGCACAGTTAAGACTCGTGTGCCAGCTGTGCCCGTACCTTGGGAAGTCTGACTTGGCCACGGTGGTCCACGCCCTGGTTCCATCCTGTATAGACTACTGCAACACTCTCTATGTGGGGCTGCCTCTGAAGACTGCCTGAAAGCTGCAATTAGTCCAACGCTCGGCAGCCAGGCTATTTATGGGAGCGGGATACAGGGAGCGCACAACCCCCTTGCTGTGCCAGCTCCACTGGCTGCTAATTAGCTTCCGAGCACAATTCAAAGTGCTGGTGTTAACCTACAAAACCCTATACGGTTCTGGCCCAGTTTACCTGTCCGAACATATTCTCCCCTATGAACTATCACGGCTCTTAAGATCTTAGGGGGGGACGGGGACCGCTCTCAGTCCCACCACTTTCGCAATCGTGTCTGGTGGGAACGAGAGACAAGGCCTTCTCTGTGGTGGCCCCTCGGCTATGGACCTCTCTCCCGATTCAGATCTGTCCCCTCCCTCCTGTCCTTCAGGAGGCTAGTGAAATCCTGGCTATGGAATGAAGTATTCTCAGAATAATGGCTGTGGCTGGCCACAGGACAAAGTTATCGACCACACACTGAGTTGGACATGATTTTATCTTGGCGATTTGGCTTATTTGTAATTTTATTCTATATGTATTTTAATCTTTTGTTGTTGTATGATGTTTTTAGATTGTATTATTGCATTGAATCCTTGCTGTGAGCCGGTCTGAGTCCCTCTGCGGAGGTCGAGAAGATCGGGATAGAAAAGTTTTAAATAAATAATAATTAATAAATTCCTGCCTGGCAGAAAGGGGTTGGGGCTGGATGACCTTTGTGATTCCTTCCAACTCTAAGGTTCTATGTAGTAAGCTGCTTTACCTCCCACATCAAGAGAAAAGCAGAGTATAAATTAAACAAAGAGTAAACAATGCATTTCTTCCCAAGGACCTACTTGCGTGGTGGCATGCTGGATCTCCACTTGTCCTTGGAACCATCCTCTTCCATGACTTCCCCCAGAAGGTTTTCCGAGGGAAACGGGGCAGGTTCCCCCTCTTGTTCATGCACCTCTGCAGCATCCTGAGCATCAAAATCATAATCGCTGACTCCTGGCTTTGGACTAACATTACGTTGCTTTTTGGCTTGGCTTTCGCCTGCAGGTTGTTTCGTCCTCTTGCGCTTTGCTTGCGCTTTGCTTCTTTTGGGACTGACTGCTCCATCCTCATCTTCCTGAAGCTTCTTCTTGCAATATGACTTCTTCTTCTTGGGGGGATCAGGAATCCCATTCTCAGCTTCACAGATCCCAACTCCCATCTGCTTTGATGACATTCCTTCTGTGAGACATTCCTCCATTTGGAGAGGTGCATTCTTGGTGCAAGCCTCCAGTTTCTGGTTCTGTTTAGAAAACCCAGCTTTGGTGTCAACGAGTACTAAGTTTGCCTCCTCTTTCCTTGGAGCCGTAACTGCTGTCTCTTTACCGTGCCCACTTTGCCTGCAACGATCTCTACTATCTTGGCCAATGGAAGGCTTCTCCGTCACACCTCCTTCACAGTCGATCTCAGCAGAATCAGACTCATGTGCCTCCCATTTCTTCTCTCCATTTTGCGGATTCTGTTTTTCCAGGGAAGTGATTTTCGGAAAGCCCTGGCTTGAGTCTGTTCTATCCGTTGAGATTGGGTCGCCATCTTTCATTAGTTCCACCCCAGCCTTCAATCCGCACCTATCCAGCCAACCAGGATCCAGGCTGGTCAGTCTCTTGCTCACTGTCTGTTTCAGCTGCTGAAACTTACCAAGAGGCAACAGCCTCGGTTTGGCATCAACAACAGGCAACCTGGCAGGGCTCAAACTTGCAAACGCAGGAGGGATAAGGGCAGCCATTTCTTTTGGATCAGGATCCAAAAGTTGCGCTGTTTCATTTTCTAACAGAGTGTCTATTTCTGCTACGGGAGACACAGGCTTTGCCATTTGGGGTGTATTCTTCTCTATGAATGTGACTGACTTCCTCCTTGGAGTGAGGGATTTCCTTAGATTCACAGGACGCTCCTAAAATGAAGAGTGAGAGATCAGTTATGTCTAGAACAGGCATGGGCAAACCTGGGCCCTCCTTCCAGGTGATTTTGGGCTTCAACACCCACAATTCCTAACAGCCTCAGGCCATTTCCTTTCCCCCCTCAGCAACTTAATAATAATAATATAGTAAATAAATAAATAAATAATAAACTTTTTTAAAACGTCGCCACCATCTCCCCGAAGGGGACTGGGGACGGCTAACATGAGGCCAATCCCTTCTAAAATACAATATCACACAGTAAAATACAAAATACAAAACAAAATACATCAGAAATAATTATATATATATATATACACACACACACACACACTTACAATAACAAATGAATGATACAGAAAATGCACACTCAAGAACCAAATAGGATGGGCAGGCCAAGTGGGCACGATAAAATGATAAAAACCCTGAGTGAGATAGGAATAGGAGATAGCAAATGAGGGGACCCAAGAAAATAAAGAAGTGAGGACAGACTTTCATTTTAGGATGGGGGGAAATGTGACATAGGGGAACACTATAGTTGGAGCAACACAATTGGAGGGGATGGCCATTCTTCAAAGGCACAACGGAAAAGCCAGGTCTTCAGATTTTTCTTAAAGTCTGCTAAGGAGGGGGCTTTTTACTTAACATAAAAATAGCAGTTGTAAATGGCTCATTTTTCACTTTTGCAAGAGAATTGTGGCCCTAAACCCAGTGAAATCGGAGAATATTAGCAAACATGGGCCTGAAGACATAGATTTTAACTGCTATCATTCAATACTATGGAATTGTGGGTGTTTTCGCTTCAGAAGGTCTTTAGACTTCTCTGCCAAAGAGTACTGGGGCTTCATCAAACTACAAATCCCAGGATTCCATAGCCTTGAGCCATGACAATTAAAAGGGTGTCAAACTGCATTAAATCTACGGTATAGAAGCACCTCTAGTGGAGGAGGCATTAGGAACTAATTAACCTTCAGCCTTTTTCATTTTACAAGGAAGCTTTTTCTTACCTAGCTTGTGCTCAAAGGCTACAGTTAGATGTGGTTTCCATTTTTCATCTATTTGTATAATGCCATGAATGGGAACTGCACAAAACACCAGAACAATACAGCCCTGCCAAATGCATGCAATCTCTCTCACACATAGATACCTTACTAGCTGTCCCCAGGTTGCATTTCAGCTTCATGCCAAAGTACTGAGCGGAACCTTGAAGCGTGTTCTGATTCCGTGGAATTGCTTTTGGAGCCGACAAGCTTCGATTCAGGTGTGCTCCCCAGAAGTTGGAGTCAGTCATCTAGGAATACACAAAGACAACATTGACAATCCTGGCTAGAGTTATTCGATTAATGGGATATATCTATTTAACGCAAGCATGGGAAAACTTGGGCCCTCCAGGTCTTTCGGAATCCGACTCCCACAATTCTTAGCAGCCTACCAGACGTTAGAAATTGTGGGATTAAAGTCCAAAATACATGGAGGGAGGGCCGAAGTTGGCCCATGCCTACCCTAGAAGATAAAGTGATTAACCTGAAGTTATTTGCATTTTGAACAGATCATGGTGCAACAGAACAGAGACTGTAATACTGAGAATAATGGGAAGAAATGAGAACATGGGGAAAGTGCATTACAGATGCATGGACTCCATCAAGGAAGCCACTGCTGCCCTGGGTTTGCACAGCCTGAGAAAGCAGTGGCGTCAACCTGATGGTACATAACAATAACAAAGCCACAAGGATAGAAAACAGGTTGTTAGTGAGTCATACAAATATAAGGGATTTTGCACAAGTGTGACTTTGAGACCTGGGGGGAAAAATAAAAAGGTCTGGAAACTATGAATCCCTCTGAAGAGAGGCTTAAAGAGCTGGAGAGGGGAAAGCTAATAGTGGACATGACAGCTGTGTATAAATATCTGAATGGAAGTCCCATTGAGGAGGAAGAGGGGAGGTTGTATTTCTGCTGCTCCAGAGACTGGAACATAATCGAGCCTAAAGATTATGAAGAACCTCTTGATGGTAAGAGCTGTTAATCAGTGGAATATGTTGTCACCAGGAGCTCCAGTGGAGTTTCCTTCTCTAGAGGTTTATGAGCAGAGGCTGGATCCGGAAAAGTCACAAAGAGCATGGAATCTGTAAAGGCCAGGTGGCCATTTCCTACCTCGTCTTCAGCTGCAGGTCCCTGTGTGCTTTTCTGGACGATGTCTTCTGAAATGGAGAGACCTTGGTGCTGCTCCTTGGTTTCTCTCATTGCCTTGTATTCTCTGTATAGGTCTGTGCACAAACAGCAGTTGAGAATGACCTCTGAGCAAACCAAGGATTTGGGTTGTTGTGAGTTTTTCAGCTGTACAGCCATGTTCAAGTAGCATTATCTCCTGATGTTTCACCTGTAGAAAACATCCTCAGAGGTTTGGCTGACAATGAAGCAAGTGAAGTGTATATATACTTGTGAAATAATGCCCAGGATGGGAGAAAGAACTCGTCTGTTAAAGCAAGTGTGAATGTTGCAAGAGAGACCAAATTGCCAATATCCACTGGATAATGGAGAAAGAAAAAAACATCTATTTCTGCTTTATTGACTATTCTAAAGCCTTTGACTGCGTGGATCATAATAAATTGTGGAAAGTTCTTGGTGGTATGGGGAGACCAAATCATATTGCCTCCCTCCTGAGGAATCTGTATAAGGATCAAGTAGCAATAGTCAGAACTGACCATGGAACAACCGACTGGTTCAAGATTGGGAAAAGCGTACGGCAGGGTTGTATACTCTCACCCAACCTATGCAACTTGTATGCAGAACACATCATGCAATGTGCGGGGCTTGCTGAATCCGAGGCTGGAGTTAAAATTGCTGGAAGAAATATTCACAACCTTAGATATGCAGATGATACCACTTTGATGGCCGAAACTGAGGAGGAGCTGAGGAGCCTTCTGATCAAGGGGAAAGAAGAAAATGCAAAAGATGGGTTGCAGTTAAACATCAAAAACATCAAGATTCTGGCCACCAGACTGATTAGGAACTGGCAAATAGAGGGAGAAAATGCGGAGGTAGCAACAGGGTTTGTATTTCTAGGTGCAAAGATGACTGCAGACACAGACTGTAGCCAGGAAATCAGAAGACGTTTCCTTCTTGGGAGGAGAGCAATGGCCAATCTCGATAAAACAGTGAAGAGTAGAGACATCACGTTGGCAATGAAGATCCGCATAGGAAAAGCAATTGTATTCCCTGTAGTCACCTACGGATGCGAGAGCCGGACCATGAGGAAGGCTGAGCGAAGGAAGAGAGACGCTTTTGAACTGTGGTGTTGGAGGAAAATTCTGAGAGTGCCTTGGACCGCGAGAAAATCTAACCAATCCATGCTTCATGAAATAAAGCCTGCTCATTGGAGGGAAGGATATTAGAGGCAAAGATGAAGTACTTTGGCCACATCATGAAAAGACAGGAAAGCTTAGGGAAGATAATAATGCTGGGGAAAATGGAAGGAAAAAGGAAGAGGGGCCAACCAAGGGCAAGGTGGGTGGTATCCTTGAAGTGACTGGCTTGACCTTGATGGAGCTGGGGGTGGCAACGGCCGATAGGGAGCTCTGGCGTATGCTGGTCCATGAGATCACGAAGAGACGGAAGCAACTGAACAAATACACAACAACAAAAACAACAACGAATATTGCAGTTGACAAGCTTGATTAGCATTGAGTAGCTATGAAGCTGCAAAGTCAGTCAGTGAAGGTATCTACATAGAGGTAGACTGGCCACTGTTGCCTGGGGGTATCCTCTGTTTGGGAGATGTTTGGAGCAAGGCTACTCAATGCTATTCAATTGCAACATGCACACTTACTTCAAACAATCAGGGCCCTTTCTCCCGCCCTGGACTTTCCAGATAAATATATATACACTCCACTTACCTCATCTCCAATAGACCTCTGAAGATGCCAGCCACAGATGCAGGTGTAACATCAGGAGAGAATGATGCTGGAACATAGCCCTACAGTCCGAAAAACCTCACAGCAACTCAGTGATAGCAAAATATACTACTCAAGGCATTCAATATACCGTAAATTATATTAGTTACAAGCATGGCTTTGGCTAGACATGAGCCCCATTAATATCAATAGATCTATCCCACATTTTATTCAGTCTATATTTGGCTTTTGGGGGGGTTAATCTTGCATTGAGACCATTGAGGTTATGAGGGCAGTGAGAACGTGTTTTGGATGGATTTAAACTGTGAATTTTTAAATGGTTTGTGTTTAATTCAGTTTTAATGTTTGTATATTTGTATACTAATGCTTTTATGTCAAGCCGCTTTGTGTCCCCTTTTGGGAAATAAAGTGGGGTATAAAACAACAACAACAACATGTGTAGGGCTGAAATGTAATGTAGAAAAGATGTATTAAAATATGGGGCAAAAACAATACGAGCTAAATTAGCAAAGCCGACATGGGATACTGTCCTTTTAACTGGCAACTATTATATAGGATTTTAGGTACAGAATCCTGGGAATCCTTGTATCTTATACCAGCTGCTCTGACGGCAAACTTATTTGCAAAAGATGGCTGCCAATTTAAATGATTAACAAAAGAAATAGACATTTGACGACAAATGCGAGATACTCCACTTAGGCAGAAAAAAACGAAATGCAAAGATACAGAATGGGGGACGATGCCTGGCTCGACAGCAGGATGTGGGGAAAAGACCTTGGAGTCCTCGTGGACAACAAGTTAAACATGAGGCAACAATGTGATGCTGCAGCTAAAAAGGCCAATGAGATTTTGGCCTGCATCCACGGGAGTCTAGTATCTAGATCCAGGGAAGTCGTGTTCCCCATGCTCTACTCTGCCTTGTTCAGACCACACCTGGAATATTGTGTCCAATTCTGGGCACCACAATTGAAGGGAGATGTTGACAAGCTGGAATGTGTCCAGAGGAGGGCAACTAAATGATCAAGGGTCTGGAGAACAAGCCCTATGAGGAGTGGCTTAAAGAGCTGGGCATGTTTAGCCTGAAGAAGAGAAGGCGGAGCGGAGACATGATGAGGGCCATGAATAAATATGTGAGAGGAAAACATAGGGAGGAGGGGGCAAGCTTGCTTTCTGCTGCGCTGGAGACCAGGATGCAATAGAACAATTTATTTTTATTTTTTTTACAGTATTTATATTCCGCCCTTCTCACCCCGCAGGGGGCTCTGGGCAGATTACAATGTACACATACATGGCAAACATTAAATGCTATAGACACACAACACAGATAGACAGACAATGGCTTCAAACTACAGGAAAGAAAGGAGATTCCATCTGATCATGAGGAAGAACTTCCTGGCTGTGAGAGCTGTTCAGCAGTGGAACTCTCTGCCCCGGCGTGTGGTGGAGGCTCCTTCTATGGAGGCTTTTAAACAGAGGCTGGATGGCCATCTGTTGGGGATGCTTTGAACGTGATTTTCCTGCTTCTTGGCAGAATGGGGTTGGACTGGATGGCCCACCAGGTCTCTTCCAACTCTAGGATTCTATGATTCTATATGATTGATATGTTTACATTAAAAAATATAGAGATCATACTTCAGAAAAGGGCCGCACTTACCTTTGATCTCTATTGGAGCGCCCATCACATCCTCCTAGGATAGAAAAGCAGATATGTTGGGAAATGGCTTGGAAAATAGACCTGCCTTGCAGTAATGCTCTGAAAGCATGTCAACACTTTAAAACTAGTGCAGTTTGATACTACTTTAGCTGCCATGGCTCAATGCTATGGAGTCCTGGGAATTCTAGTCTAGATAATAGAAGTTTAGTCTGTGGTTGTTTAACTCTGAATATGTTTTAACGGATTTTAACTGTGATTTTTAAAATACTGTTTATATTTAATTCTGTTTTAATGTTTTCATATTTATATATTTTAAGTTATATGCTAATGCTTTTATGTCAAGCCGCTTAGAGCAGGGGTGGGCAACCTATGGGCCGCGGGCCGGTTCTGGCCCGGCAGCCGATTCTGTCCGGCCTGGGGAGAAGGGCGTCGGGGGTGGGGCCATCCCATCGCGGGCTCTGTGGGGTCTGTGTCGGCAGACAGGCCGGAGGAGCGGCACCTTTGGAGTGCCTGCCATTCCTGGAGGCGATCCGGGCCTGCAGCGGGAGCACTCAGCGACCTGCGGGGGCTGATCGCCCTCGCGACCCGGAAGACTTGATGGTCTTCCGGGTCGCCAGGCCGATCAGCCACCTCAGATTGCTGAGTGCTCCCGAGCGGCCTCTTCGTCTTGGCCTCCAGGGATGGCAGGCACTCCATAGCAGGGCGATCAGCTGGGGAATGGCTGGGGGCGAGAGTGGGCAGAGGCCTGCAGCCTATAATTGCCTGCTGCTCTGCTCTCCTCTGCTGCGGCTGGGGCTGGGTCCGCTTTGCCATCCTCTGGGCTGGGTCCATTGGGCCATTCCATCTTGGGATCCTTCCTCTCTTGAGAATGTCAGCCTTCATCTTGGTTCGCTCCTTGTCTTCTTGAATTTAATTTAATTTTAGTGGTTTTTTATTATTATTTTATTAAAATTTTATAATAATAATATAATAATAAATAATATAATATAATAATGTTATATATTATAGTATATATTATAATGTCTATATATATACTATAATATAATAATTATGATATTAATACTAATAATATATGAATATTTCTTGATATATTAATATGTTAATATTAATTATGTGTAATATATAGTAAATATAGTAAATAAATAAATAAATACATTATGTAGATTAGAATGTAGTTCAAACTTTAGGTGCGGCCCTTCCTTAATATTTTTTGGCTCTCGTGTAGCCCCTTGGAAAAAATAATTGCCCACCCCTGGCTTAGAGTCACCTTTGGGAGACATAAAGTACGTTATAAATAAATATTATAACAACAACAACAATAATAGCATTCTCTTGCCAAACTACAATCTCAGGATTCCATAGCATTGAGCCAAGGTAGTTAAAGTGTTGTCAAAATTGGATTCATTTTAAAGTAAGATCAACTCTGAGTTGCAACCCAGGCCCCATCAACACTACTATTATTATAATTGCATTATATGGTCATATAACCCAGTCAAATGCAGATAAATTGCATTATACACTGGCCATATAATGTAGTTTAATCTGCATTATCATGGCAGTGTAGGCGGACCCCTTAACGTTCAAATTACCTTGTTTGGTTTCCTTTGATTCTCCTGAAAAAATGAAGCCTCCCATCGTTTCAGCAGGAACTTAACTTCGTGGCATCTGTTCATATTTGCTCAGAAAAAGGTTTCCAAAGATAGATTAAAATAAAAAATGAATGAATAAATAAAAACAATTTCCCTGTATGAAAAGACAGAAATGCCAGGTTAACAGCAGTGACCATCGCATTTAAAAACGTGAGGAAGAATCATAGGAGTTGAAATATAAATCCTGAATTCCACTTTTCAAGCAATTCCTTTTCCCCTTTTGTCCTTAACTATGAATTTTAAATTCACAATCTATGTCTATTGGGTTTTAATCTTTGGTCCATATATTCCAATACATGCATTTTATAGAAATATGTTTTAATATATGCATTTTATTGAATGCACTACATTATGATGACATGTTTTAACTCTGTTGTGTCCTGCTTCAAGGCAGGTAACTAATAATAATAATAACAACAACCATTAGTATTATTGTTATGAACCTGCCAAATAGTAAATGCTGGGCTTCTTATACAAAACTATACAAATGTAAAATTTATTTATTTTATTTCGGGATTTTACCCCGCTCTTCTCAACCCCCAAGGGGGGACTCAGATAAAATAAATCATTCAGCTAAAATCCAAAGGTTGCTTGCTATAGAGTTTCCACAAAGCACGCATAATAAAAAATAAATCCTATAATATGTTAAAAAATATTTATTTATTTATTTCAATTTATACCCGCCACTCCACAAAGGCTCAGGGCGGTTCACAATAAAAAAAAACATACAAAACCCATTAAGGTTTAAAAAGTTTCAAAATTTCAGCAATCGAAGCAAGATACAAAATATTATATATATATATATATATATAGTAATATATAATGTAATATATAATAATACAATGTAATATATTATAACAATATATATTAATAAATTACAATATCAATGTATAATATATATAATATTAATGTAGTTTAATATACTGTATATTTTATAATATTATATTACTAATATATATGATTATATTTATAGTATAGTATATCATAACATATTATATTGTAATATAATATATAACTAGCTGTTTGTAGAGGTGGAAGGCTATCTGAGTAAGTGGACACCTCTGCCACATACACATTTTCACTTTTATTATGTTTATAGATTTATAGATAGATAAAAGATATATGTTGGAAATAGCAGCCTTTTACAAGCCTCCTATACTAGTTAAATGTTATGTATATAATTGCGATTGCTTACTACATTGTATGTACATGATTTAGTATGCAGTTTTCCTTAACTCTATGTTGATTGAGGTTGTGGGAGGGACCAGATCTGGGACTATTCAGACTGAGATTCCATTTTAGAAGTCAATGCTGTTTAGAAATCAGTTGTGTCAGAATGCTTTAGAGAACTTACTGTTTATACTCAGTCTAAACCAGTGCTGTCCAACATCTACCGGACCGGGGGCCGGATGTTTGGTCACTGATGACCTGGGGGGCCGCTCGGCCCCGGCCACGCCCCTGCCCCACCCCCGGCCACGCCCCCGGCAGCAGCTTCCAGGGTGAAAGGAGGGAGGGAGGCGTCCTGGCAGGGAGAAGGCAGCGGATCGCTGCCTCTTCCCTGCCAGGCCCCCTCCGTCCTTCCTTTCCTCCCGGCGGCGGCGTCCCAAACGGAACGCCGCTTCCAGGGTGAAAGGAGGGAGGGAGGGAGGCGTCCTGGCATGGAGAAGGCAGCGGATCGCTGCCTCTTCCCCTGCCAGGCCCCTCCGTCCTTCCTTTCCTCCCGAGGCAGCGTCCCAAATGGAACGCCGCTTCCAGGGTGAAAGGAGGGAGGGAGGCGTCCTGGCAGGGAGAAGACAGCGGATCGCTGCCTCTTCCCTGCCAGGCCCCCTCCGTCCTTCCTTTCCTCCCGGCGGCGGCGTCCCAAACGGGAGGCGTTGGAAGGGCGGGGGGATGCCCCGTGGCTCCTCCCTCCCTTCCAAGGCACCCTGGCAGCAGCTGAAGGTCTCAGCTGCCAGGGTGCCTTGGAAGGGAGGGAGGAGCCACGGGCATCCCTTCTCCCTTCCAAGGCATCGGGCGCTGCCGAGAGGGGACAAGGCGGCGGTACAGGGAGGAGGGGCCAGCTCTTCCTCCTGCCTGTATCGCTCCGTCTCCCTCTCTCAGCGGCGCCGCCGAGAGAGGGAGAAGGGGCGTACAGGCAGGAGGAAGAGAGCTGGCTGCTCCTCCCTGCCTGTATCGCCCCCTCCGTTCCTCTCTCAGCGGCGCCGATGCGATGCAGTTTGCATTAGCGCCACCGAGAGAGAGAAGGGGGCAGTGTAGGGAGAAGGAAGAGAGCTGGCTCCTCCTCCCTGTACCGCCCCTTTCTCACTCTCTCGGCGACGCCAATGCAAACTGCATCGCATCAGCGCCGCCGAGAGAGGGACGGAGGGGGCGATACAGGCAGGGAGGAGGAGCCAGCTCTCTTCCTCCTCCCTGTCCCGCCTCCTCCTCCCCCCCCCCCCCGGCCGCCTTTTTTTTTTTTTTTGAAAAATCTTGCTGGGGGGTAGCGGGGCCGTGTCCAACAGGCTGAGGGGCCGGATCCAGCCCGCGGGCCGCCTGTTGAGCAGCCCTGGTCTCAACCAATAAGAAATGGACCTGTATGCTGAATAAGTGAATACTGTATGTGAATCAACTATGTTACTTTTAACAAAGAGTAGGCCTATTTTTGGTTTCTTGATATCTTTTAAAGCAATATATTTTATGGGAGAGTAGATGTCTTTTTGGGCAACGGAAATAACACTTCTGAAGTGGCAGATCCTGGAATGTCTAGGATGTCCCCCCAAATTCTTCAAAATGATTATCCTGTTACATGAGGGCCAGCGCGGTCAAGTCAGATACGGCAATGCTCTCTCGGAGCCCTTTCTAATAACTAATGGAGTGAAACAAGGTTGTGTTCTTGCACCAACCCTATTTACAATCTTCAGCAGCATGATGCTCCAAAGGGCTACGGCAGACCTCAAAGAAGAAGACGGCTTATATATACGCTATCGTACTGATGGTAGCTTGTTCAACTTAAGCCGTCTGAGGGCTCGCACTAAGACTCTAAACGATCTAGTCCGTAAGCTGCTTTTTGCTGAAGATGATGCCCTTGTCGCCCATTCAGAAGCAGCCCTGCAGTGCCTCACATCCTCCTTTGCAACAGCTGCAGAGCTGTTTGGGCTGGAAGTCAGCTGGAAGAAAACGGAAGTCCTTTACCAGCCCGCACCACAGGAAGAACACCATCATCCCCACATCAGCATAGGCAAATCTGTGCTTAAGTCTGTTCAGCAGTTCACCTGCCTGGGAAACATCATCTCTTCAGACACCAAGATTGATAAAGAGATAGATCACAGATTAGCAAAGGCATATACTGCATTCGGAAGGCTTCACAAAAGAGTCTGCAGCAACAAGCACCCGAGGCAAAGCACCAAAATCAGTGCGTACAGAGCTATCGTACTGTCTGTTCTCCTCTATGAAACATGGGTCACCTATCACCAACACCTACGACTCCTCGAACGCTTTCATCAGCGCTGTCTTCGCACAATCCTAAATATACACTGGACCGACTATTATTTATTTATTTATTTCAGGATTTTACCCCGCTCTTCTCAACCCCCGAGGGGGGACTCAGAGCGACTTACAGTATGGCACAATTCGATGCCCACATCATAACAGCATAGAACCCCAAAACCCCACAACGATTAAGATACATTAAAACACGTTAAAATACAGTTTCATCAGCATCATACACAGTCATTCCAAGTTAAAACAATATTCAATACATAAAAACATTGGCACTCTTCATCCATTCCATTAAAATCCCCATCTAACATGCTGTTAGTGCTGGTGTGCAAACGCCTGGTCCCAAAGCCAGGATTTTACCTTTTTCCTGAATGCCAGGAGGGATGAGGTGGACCGTACCTCCATAGGGAGCGCATTCCACAGGCGGGGAGCCACCACCGAGAAGGCCCTGTCTCTCGTCCCCACCAGCCGCATTTGAGAAGACTATGTGACGAATGTTGCTGTCCTTGAGCAAGCAGGGGTCACCATCATTGAGGCCATGCCATTGA
Organism: Anolis apletophallus; assembly: GCA_030556195.1. Taxonomy (NCBI): domain Eukaryota; kingdom Metazoa; phylum Chordata; class Lepidosauria; order Squamata; family Anolidae; genus Anolis; species Anolis apletophallus. The sequence continues at coordinate 148,497,313 of JARBWK010000007.1, read as the reverse complement.
GAACACAGCTGCGCTGGGCAGGGCACGACTCTAGGATAGAGCAGTGTTTCCCAACCTTTTTGAGCCGCGGCACACTTTTAACATTTAAAAAATCCGGGGGCACACCATCAACCAAAATGACACTGTAACACAGTAAATAACGGCTGGGGGATGGTGGCCTGCTGGGAGCAGCTGCTGGGAGTGCCGAAGCCGGGGGAGGAGCCATGCCAAGCCAGCTTGGCACTGACCCGTCAAGGCTGGCAAAGCTGTGGGAGTGCTGAAGCTGGGGGGAGGGGCGGAGCCAGGCTGTGTCATGCCCCCACTCCCCCCGGCTTCAGCTCTCCCACAGAGGAGGATCATGAGCGGTGGATGGGTTTCAGTAGGCGGGGCTCCTCCTCCACGCGGCTTCAACAAGCAAGTGGCGAGAGTCATGGCGGGAGTCTTGGCGGATTGGAGGCTGGCTGGGGAAATGGCCGAAGGAGGCAGTGCCCGAGTCCTTTCTTCTTTTTCTTCGCCGCTGCCCGTCCCTTCCTCCTCCTCTCCCAAGCAGCAGGAGTTCGGCAGGAGGAGGGGGGAAGGAAGGGGGGCAGAGAGCTTTTCTCGCGGCACACCTGGTGATCGCTCACGGCACACTAGTGTGCCACGGCACACTGGTTGAGAAACACTGGGATAGAGGACCACCGCCTCCCAAAGATAGTACTCTACGGTGAACTTGCCACGGGTCAGCGCAAGAGAGGCGCCCCGAAAACGAGATATAAGGACTCCCTGAAACAACATCTCAGGCTCGGCCAGATTGATCACCAACAATGGTCCACCCTGGAGGCATGGAGACGCACTACCCACAATGCTGCGGCCTCTTTCGAGAAGACACGCCGAACGGGTCCGGAAGAGAAACGACAACGCAGAAAGAACCGCAACTTGGAAACAACATCACCCAAGGAGACTTTCTCGCTGTGCTTTCTGCAACCGGACTTGCCTATCTCAGATTGGCCTTTTTAGTCATCAACGTGCTTGTAAAAAGCGTGGGAGGAGTCCTTCCTAAGAATCTTCGTTCGCGAAGTAATGCCGAGATATATATATATATATATATATGTGTGTGTGTGTCAGAATATATAAGCATATATTTTTATACATATGCCAGAATACATACACACACACACACACACACACATATGTATGTGTATATATATATATATATATATCTATATACATATACATACACACACATATATACACATATCTCAGTAACTTTTCAAGAGAGCCAAAGAAATACAAGATTGTGGAAAGAATGGTCCAAAAAAAAAGTAACTTTTGCAAACATTCAAAGACAGAACCCATGAAAGCTATGACAGTACCTTCCTTTCCATTGCCAGCTTGACCATATTCTCTGTTCCCGCGCTACCAAGCGATAGCCAATAGCAACGCAGCTAGCGCCTCTAAAGGGCGGGGCTAGAGGTTTAAACCAATCAAATTATCGCTCTTGGTAGGCGGGATCACCGTCTCCTTGGGAACGAGGGAGGGGTGAGGTTGAGGCAGAATCGCAGCGTCAAAGGCAAGAGTCCGAGGGAAAATGCGATAGCCAATAGGAGACGAGCCGTCGCCTCAAAGGGGCGTGGCGAGCGGGGACGGCCAATGAGCGGCCTTTACGTCATCTCGGAAAGGAGGCGGAGCCAGTGAGAGAGAAAGAGAGGCGGAGCGCATGCGCGGAGTAAGAGGTACGGAAGCCCGGTCAGGCTCGGTGGGGGCTCCTCGGGATGGGCTGAAAGGGGGGAAAGGAAGGGGAAGAGGAGCACGCCGCACCCGAAGCCGGGGTCGCGCGAAGGCCTGGCGCCGGTGAGGAACGAGTGCACGCCAACAGAAAGGGCGGAGAGGCCTAGTTGGGCCTAGTCAGGCTTCACTACGGCGAGGGCCCAACTAGGCCTCGTTGCCATGGAGACGGGGGGGCTAGGGCGGAGGCGGCAGGCAGGCAGGCAGGCCTAACAAAGGCCAGGCCTTGCTCCGTTCTCTGGTGTTCCCACCCAGAAGAGAGGGCACCAGCGGCTGCTGGGGTTGCCATTAGCCTCATCCATAGGAAGGATTTCATTATTTCAGTGGATATTATTGCAGTAATGCCTATTATAACCAGTAATAAATAAGCACCACAGGTTTATATATATATATATATATATATATATATTCCATTATCTCATTTACTACTGATATATATATATATATATAATGTCATTTATTACATATATAATAATATTATAATATCATTTATTACAGTAACATGTAATAATAAGCACCATATGCCATGTGTACGTATGTATACAAGTCATTGTTTACAGTAATGCCTATTATAACCAGTAATAAATAAGCACCACAGGTTATATATATATATACATTATCTCATTTACTACTGATATATATAAATGATATTATAATATTATTATATATGTAATAAATGACATTATATATATATATATATTCCATTATCTCATTTACTACTGATATATATAAATGATATTATAATATTATTATATATGTAATAAAGGACATTATATATATATTCCATTATCTCATTTACTACTGATATATATAAATGATATTATAATATTATATATGTAATAAATGACATTATATATATATATATATATTCCATTATCTCATTTACTACTGATATATATAAAGGATATTATAATATTAGTATATATGCAATAAATGACATTATATATATATATTCCATTATCTCATTTACTACTGATATATATAAATGATATTATAATGTTATTATATATGTAATAAATGACATTATATATATATTCCATTATCTCATTTACTACTAATATATATAAATGATATTATAATATTATATATGTAATAAATGACATTATATATATATATATATTCCATTATCTCATTTACTACTGATATATATATATATAATGTCATTTATTACATATATAATAATATTATAATATCATTTATTACAGTAACATGTAATAATAAGCACCATATGCCATGTGTATGTATGTATACATGTCATTTTTACAGTAATGCATATTATAACGCGTAATAGTAACCATATGGTCTCGGCGGTGGCCAGGGGAGCTTTTGCACAGTTGAGACTCGTGCGCCAGCTGCGCCCGTACCTTGGGAAGTCTGATCTGGCTACGGTGGTCCACGCTCTGGTCACATCCCGAATAGATTACTGCAACGCGCTCTACTTGGGGCTGCCTTTGAAGACAGTTCGGAAATTGCAACTAGTCCAGCGGGCGGCAGCCAGATTACTAACGGGAGCTACATACAGGGAGCATACCCCCCCCCCTGTTGTGTCAGCTCCACTGGCTGCCTATCCACTTCCGAGCTCAATTCAAAGTGCTGGTCTTGACCTTTAAAGCTCTATACGGTTCTGGCCCATCTTACTTGTCTGAACGCATCTGCCGCTATGTCCCACCTCGTAATTTAAGGTCATCCGGGGAGGCCCTGCTCTCGCTCCCGCCGACTTCTCAAATGCAGCTGGTGGGGACAAGGGAGACGGCCTTCTTGGTGGTGGCTCCCCATCTGTGGAATGCGCTTCCTAGTGACATACGATCAATTCCATCCCTCCTGACATTCAGGAAAAAAGTAAAAGCCTGGCTATGGGACCAGGCGTTTGCACACTAGCACAAGGCAGCACCTTTTTTTTAAAAACTTAAATGAATCTGTATGATATGTTGATGTAATTGTATTTTAATGTGTAATGTTTTGGGGGTTTTATACTGTGTTCTATGTGTTTTACTGTGTTGGCATCGAATTGTGCCTTTTTGGAAGCCGCTCTGAGTCCCCCCTCGGGGGTTGAGAAGAGCGGGGTAAAATGCCGGAAATAAATAAATAAATATGTCATCTATATATACACACATGACATGCTTATTACGCTTATTGCTCGTTATAATACACATTACTGTAATTAGTCTCATTCATAGAAAGGATTTCATTATTTCAATGGATATTATTACAGTAATGCATATTAGAACGAGTAATCAATAAGCACCACAGGTTATATATATATATTCCATTATCTCATTTACTACAGATACATATATAAGATATATATATGTGTGTGTGTGTATATATATATATATATATCATTTATTACATATATATAATGTTATTATAATGTCATTTATTACAGTAACACGTTATAAGCACCATATGTCATGTGTATGTATGTATACATGTCATTTATTACAGTAATGCATATTATAACGTGTAATAGTAAGCATATGTCATATATATACACACACGCATGACATATGATGCTTATTACGCTTCTTATTGCTCGTTATAATACTTATTCCTCGTTATAATACGCATTACTGTAATAAATGACATTATAATAATAGAATATATATATAATGTCATTTATTACAGTAATGCATGTTATAATGTGTAATAATAAGCATATGTCATGTGTGTGTGTGTGTATATATAAAACATTTCTTTCCCGCTCTTCTCCCCACAATTATATAATAATAATAATATATAATATATTCTATGATTATAATGTCATTTAATATAGTAATGTATGTTATAATGTATAATAATAAGTATATGTCATATATATGTATTACATATCTATCCTGCCCTGCTCTCCACAATTATATTATTATAATAATATATTCTATGATAATAATGTCATTTAATATAGTAATGCTTGTTATAATGTGTATGTATGTATATATGCCATTTATTACAGTAATGCATATTATAACGTGTAATAGTAAGCATATGTCATATATATATACACACGCATGACATATGATGCTTATTACGCTTATTGCTCGTTATAATACTTATTCCTCGTTATAATACGCATTACTGTAATAAATGACATTATAATAATAGAATATATATATAATGTCATTACAGTAATGCATGTTATAACGCATAATAGTAAGCATATGTCATATATATATACACACATGACATATGATGCTTATTATGCATATTATTGCTCGTTATAATACGCATTACTGTAATGACATTATAATAATAGAATATATATAATGTCATTTATTACAGTAATGCATGTTATAACGCGTAATAGTAAGCATATGTCATATATATGCACACACACATGACATATGCTTATTACGCATATTATTGCTCGTTATAATACGCATTACTGTAATAAATGACATAATAATAGAATATATAATGTCATTTATTACAGTAATGCATGTTATAACGCGTAATAGTAAGCATACGTCGTATATATACACACACACGACATATGATGCTTATTACGCTTATTATTGCTCGTTATAATACACATTACTGTAATAAATGACATTATAATAGAATATATATATAATGTCATTTATTACAGAAATGCATGTTATAACGTGTAATAGTAAGCATACGTCGTATATATATACACAAGATATATTATGCACACTCACAACTGTAATAATAAATAATAGAATATTAATGTAATTTATTACAGTAATTATGTTATAACGTGTATAAGAAGCATGTACAATAAACATGAATATGATGCTTATTAATTATTGCTGTATAATAGCTGTAATAAATGGCGGATATAATGTCATTTATTACAGCAATGCATGTTATAACGCGTAATAGTAAGCATATGTCATATATATACACACACATGACATATGCTTATTACGCATATTATTGCTCGTTATAATACGCATTACTGTAATGACATAATAATAGAATATATATAATGTCATTTATTACAGTAATGCATGTTATAACGCGTAATAGTAAGCATATGTCATATATATGCACACACACATGACATATGCTTATTACGCATATTATTGCATAATACTTATGTAATGACATAATAATAGAATATATATAATGTCATTTATTACAGTAATGCATGTTATAATGTGAAATAATAAGCATATGTTGTGTGTGTGTGTGTGTGTATATATATATATATCATACATTTCTTTCCCACCCTTCTCCCCACAATTATATTATTATAACAATATATTCTTTTATTATCTTGGCTTTTCTTTGTGAACGAAGATTCAGGAAGGACTCATCCCACGCTTTCTACAAGCGCATTGAGGTTGGATGCCACTGCTTAGAGAGGGATCCCCTCTCTATTATTATTACTACTACTATTGTTACTACTACTGTTACTATTACTACTATAGTTTATTTTGTTCCTTTATATCTCATCATCCCCAGCCACTGTTTAGAGAAGGAGCTCCTCATTCTTCTTCTTGGCTTTTCATCGCGAACGAAGATTCAGGAAGGACTCATCCCACGCTTTCTACAAGCGCGTTGAGGTTGGATGTGTCCTTCGAGCCTGTGCAATGAACTTTTCTGGTGGAGCGCAGCATACACTGAACTGGCCTCACCCTTTAAACCAAAGGTTCATCTGCCAGAGCCTAGCAAGCTTGGACGGTGGCAGCAAGGTCCTCGGGTCGTAGGTTTGGTTTGAGTTTCCTTCTCTTAGATGGTTGACCTTACAGGGTTAGATGAGCACCATCTGCCCAGGTTTGAAATCAGAGTTTTCCTTCTCCTAGGATGGTTGCCAAAAGGCTAGAGAGCCCATCCTGCCCTTTGGTTGTGACCTGTCTGGCATGGGAGGCCCTACGGTGCCTATTATGCCACCGCCAGCATAGCTCACAGCTTCATTAGGGTACGCAAGCCTCTCCCCCATGACAAGGGGGTGCCAACAGAGAGGCATTATTACAGTAATGCATATTATAACGTGTAATAGTAAGCATATGTCGTATATATATACACACATGACATATGATGCTTATTACGCTTATTGCTCGTTATAATACTTAATGCTCATAATATGCATTACTGTAATAAATTACATTATAATAGAATATATATATGTCATTTATTATAGTAATGCATGTTATAATGTATAATAATAAGTATATGTCATGTGTGTATATATATATTACATACATTTCTATCCTGCTCTTCTCCCCACAATTATATTATTATAAAAATATATTCTATTTTATAATGTCATTTAATATAGTAATGCATGTTATAATGTATAATAATAAATATATGTCGTGTGTGTGTATGTGTGTATATATATATATATATATATATATAAACATACATTTCTATCCTGCTCTTCTCCCCACAATTATATTATAATAATATATTCTATTATCATAATGTCATTTATTACAGTAATGCATATTATAACGAGCAATAATAAGCATCAATTACTACAATATCATTAGAGTAACCCCCGGTGGAGCAGCAGGTTGAACCACTGAGCTGCTGAACTTGCTGACCGAAAGGTTGATGCTTTGAATCCGAGGAGCGGGGTGAACTCCCACTATTAGGCCCAGCTTCTGCCAACCTAGCAATTCAAAAATATGGAAATGGGTATAGATGAATAGGTACTGCTTCTGCGGGAAGGTAATGGTGCTCCATGCAGTCATGCTGGCCACATGACCTTGGAGGTGTCTATGGACAACGCCGGCTCTTTGGCTTAGAAATGGAGATTAGCAGCATCCCCCAGAGTCAGACACGACTAGACTTAATGTCAAGGGAAAACTTTACCTTATAATATCATTTATTACAATAATACATATTATAATGAGTAATAATAAGCATCATATGTTATATGTGTGTGTGTGTGTATATATATATATAGTATTATTTTTGCAGTAAAGTATATTATAATGCGTAATAATGGACTATATACAGTATATATATATATATATATATTCTATTATATCATTTATTACAGTAATGCATATAAATAAGCATCATACTGGGTGTTCCTAAAGTCACAATGGATAGGAAAATGGACAAACTTACATTATATATATTTTAAATAATGCCTATTTTTATTCACAGGGTGTCCCTAAAGTCGCTATACATAGGAAAAATTAAGAAACTTATATTTTATACCATATTTACTCAAATCTAATACTCACCTTTTAAAAACTAAATTACCTTGCCAAAATTAGGGTGTGCATTGGATTCGCGTCATACAGTCATCTTAGTGCTGAGCCAAAGCAAAAGGGGAAGCTACTTCGGTAGGGCCCAGAATTCCTCTTTGAGGGACCTCATCTCTAATTTAATGGCCATAGCTCAATACTATGTAATCCTGTGATTTGTAGTTTGGCAAGACATATGCATTGTTTTGGCAAACTACAGTTTCCATGACTATAGCATTGAACCAAGGCAGTTGAAGTGGATTCATTCTACAGCATGGATGCACCCCATCAATGGAAGCTTTGGTGTTCTAACACAGTTGTTTTTAAAGAAGGAATTCTAAGCAGGCAGCAACTGCAATGCACACCCTTTCTGATCAAATTAGAAAGAGTGCACTTTTTCTGGTTTGCATTATTTTTGGCAGGAAATACTTTTTTTGGTTTCAGGGTTTTGAAAATTAAGGTGTGCATTAGATTCAGTGAGACATCTATATATATAAAAATCGAGTGGTCGTGGGATGTCGTATATGCACGGCCAAACTATAACCCCCCCAAACACAAATCCCACGACACACATTCCCAGACCACGAGGTACAGACATAACACAAAAACCCACCTCACTAACTTGCAACCCCCCAAAACAGCCCCCAAAACCGCCCATTGACTCCCGTCTGCGCTGCCCGCGAGCGCCTGTAGAGAGGGGAGAACAACCGCAAGATGCGCACAGCGACCCTCCCCAAAACCCCCCAACCCATCCCGCCACCCTCTCTCCCCACTCACCGGGACCTTCGCAGCCACACCGGCAACGCACTACCCACCTCCTCGCCATCCTCGCTCTTCACCACACGTCCCCGGTCCCAGAGCAGCTCTAGGCCGCCAAACTACACTTCCCAGAAACCTCTGCATAAACAGGAAGTGGCCATGCCGGGGTTTCTGGGAACTGTAGTCCAAAACGCACCCAGCACAAAAAAAAGGGGGCGGGCCGCGACGACGCTGCCCATGCAGCGCCAGGGCGGAAGGCAGGCCCGGAGATCGGGCACCGCCCTCCGCCGTGTCCCCGCGATTCCAGCGCGGCCACGCCTGAAAGAAGGTAAGCCCCGAGCTTACCTTCTTTCAGGCGCGCCGCAACCGCTGGGAAACGGCGGAGGGCTGATCGGGCGATCTCCGGCCCTGCCTTCCGCTCTCTCGGCGTGCCCCTGCGGCTGCGCGGCGGCGCCTGAAAGAAGGTAAGCTCCGGCCGTACCTTGCTTCAGGCACGGCCGCAAATCGCGGGAACACGAAGGGAGGTAATGAGACAGAGAGGGAGGCCTGAGAGAGAAGGGGAAGTAACACAGAAGGGGAAGTAACACAGAGAAGGGGGAAGTAACACAGAAAGAAAGAGGGGGGGAAACAAGGGGGGAATCAGGCAGCGAGAGAGAGGAGGGGGAGAGAGAGAGAGATGGGAAAGTGAAACACAGAGAGAGGGGGGAATGTACATACACACATACATACAGAAACACATACATACACATACATACAGACACACAGGCACATACATACTCACACACATACATACATACACACACATACATACACATACACACACAACTACATACACACACATACATACACACACATATATATACACAGACACACACACATCCACACCCATACATACACACATACAAACACACACATACACATACATACACACACACATACAAACACATACACATATATACAAACACAAAACACATTGTCAAATCATTTCCAACCCTAACATACCCACACTTCCACACATCTCCTAAATAGGGCACAGCAACGCGTGCCGGGTTCAGCTAGTTCTGTATATACAAGATCCTTTTGTATATATTTGCACAGATCTGGCACAACATTCAAATTCAGTGTTGCCAGGGGCAGAGGGGTGGGGAAACCATGGTACATTTTCCTTAAGGCAGAGCTTTCCAAAGTGTTCTGGGACATGTTAGTGTGTCGCTTGTAATGCGTAGAGGTGTTGTACAAACCTAGCGAGAAACGGTGCAGTGTATTGTGAAGACTTTCACGACTGGAATCACTGGGTGTTGTGTAGTTTCCGGGCTGTACGACTGTGTTCTTGCAGCATTTTCTCTTGACATTTTGCCTGTGTGAGTGGCAAGCATCCTCAGAGGATCTGATGGCAGTAAAGCAAGTGGAGTATATATACCTTTAGAATGTCCAAGGTGGGCGAAAGAACCATTGTCTGTTAACCAAGTGAAATGGGGACAATTAGCAAGCTTGTTTTACAAGTGTTAAGTGGTATCCGCCCATTAGCATGTGAGTAAATATGAAGATAGCATCTAGGGCAGGCGTGGGCAATTGCCGGTCCTCCAGGGGTTCTTCAACTCCCAGAAATCCTAGCCAGTTTACCAGCTGCTAAGATTTCTGGGATTTGAAGTCCAAAACACCTGGAGGGCCGGCAATTGCCCACGCTGATCTAGGTCATCTCCCTAGAAGTAGCCCAGCTTTTGTTTGGATCCCATTCAGTATTTGCAAATCAAGATTGCTAATTAGATTATTGGCCAGGACAGACATCTCCAGTGGATTGAAAGCTTTCATACACTGAGTTGTATTTAAGCACGTGTATGCACTATCGTTGCCAGTTTGAAAACTAGCAAAAGCTTCTGGACCTTTAATAGTTACATTAAAGAGACAATTTCAGCCATTTTGTGACAGTTGCCGTTATTTTGCAGGAAACAGGGACAAATAATTTCCTGACCCATTATGAGCCTTCGGAGCTCCATCCTTTTCTCCAGGGTTGGATGGCAGCACCCCAGAATGATTATGTGTTAGAGCAGAGTGAATGAGATGGTGATGAGACTTCAGAGTTTGATTATTCTTACACAGATGAGCTCAGATTTGAGATGTGGAATTTCAGGAAGCCAAGCCAGTTTCTCTGCGGGAAAATACCTGTTCAATTATCCCTACTTAGGGTAAGTCATAGGGAGGAGGCTTGTTTTCTGCTGCCCTGGAGACTAGGACACAGAGCAATGGCTTCAAACTACAGGAAAGTGGATTCCACCTAAACGTTAGGAAGAACTTCCTAACGGTGAGAGCTGATCAGCAGTGGAACTCTCTATCCCAGAGTGTGGTGGAGGCTCCTTTGGAGGCTTTGAAAGAGGCTGGATGGCCATCTGTCGGGGGTGCTCTGAATGCAATTTTCCTGTTTCTTGGCAGAATGGGGTTGGACGGGATGGCCCATGGAGGTCTCTTCCAACTCTATTATTCTATAATTCTATCTTGACTGGTTTTGTTCAGGATCGGGCCTTGACACTTCGGGCTGAGATGGGCGGTATAGAAACGTGACAAATAAATAAATAAATAAATTCTCCTAGATCGCCCACCGAGTTTCTGAGATTGTGGGAATTTGAACCTTGGTCTCTGGTGTCATAATCCAACACTCAAACCACTACACCACATTGGCTCTCTGATTTCTGTTGTTATGTGTATTTAAGTTGTTTCTTAAATGCACATAGTGGCCTTAGGGCCAACCTATCACAGGGGTTTCTTGGCAGTGGATTCAAGTGTCAGGAAAAGAGATCTCACCTAAACATTAGGAAGAACTTCCTGTTTGGCATTGTAATATGCTGCTGCCTGGGAGTCCAGTGGAGTTTTTTTCTCTGGAGGCTTTCAAAGACAGCTTGGATGACCATCTGTCAGAAGGACTTGCATTGTATTTTCATGCATGTGAAAAACTCTCTTTCAGATATGGGTACTTTCTTTGCACATTGCAGTTTCCCAAAGATGCTTCATCATTCTCTAGTGTACATGTGTGGATTAGAGAAAGTACTTAACTTTCAACCCTCTTCTTCCTGGCTCTCAATGCCCTTAGCAGCCCTGGCAGGTTTAAACTGCTTTTAGCTACAAACCTGTACAGCTTTGCATGTTTGCTAGTCTGCATGTACAGTAAGACCTCCATATCTGCAGGAAATATGTTTGCAGACCGTAATTACTGGAAACCATGGATATGTCCAAACAAAAATATATTACCTGACTTCTGGTCCCAGCATGAGATAGGGTTACACTGGAGGACTAGACATTTCTAGTGAGGTGCCTTCTCTAGGAATTTACTATGTCTTGCCACCATTTCTATGGTAACATCTATAGAAATGCCTGGAAGACACAGCAAATCATTAGAAAGGCAATTTTTCTCCATATACTGGTGGGTGCCATAGATATGAACTAGAGAGGGCATTCTGCAGTTTTGCCATTTGTGAATTTGTACAATTTGCTACTCCTCAGTGATGCTATTGTGTAGATTTTAATTGCTGTTTATTTATTTTTAACCCCCCCTTTAAAGAGTTTTGTGTGAGTGCGGGTTTTCAGTCCGCGCTGACTGATGTACTGCTTTGACAAAGCTAGGAGATACCTTCCCCAGACATTCGCATCTCTAAAAGTGCATGGGCCTCCCATGTTCCTAACTGTACTCCACATATATCCTTGTATTAAGGGCTGTGCCAGAAAGGATTAATTGAGGTGCTGATATAAACTCTGAAATACATTGTTTGGCACAAAGAGAGCACTATTAAAGAGGGAAACAAAACTGACAGAACCTGTGGAATAATTTGTAGATTTAAAAAATGAAAAGCAAATTTCATGTGTTTGTCAACTTCCCCAAAGTCTGTTCCTCAGACCTTATTTGTTTTGATAAATGTGTATAACATTTCTCACATTGCAATGGTGAGACTTGAAATTACAAAAACCAAATGCCCGGCTTTCTTCCTGGCCATAATTTATAGGCAGTGCCTGATATTAAACATAACTCAGTTCTGATTGCTTTCACAAGCCTGGACAAAGTAATACCTGGAGTGAAATAGATGAATGTCAAATCTGTCACTGGCTTTTTCTCATCCTCAGGCTGCACAAATTGAAAGATGTTCATAATAACAATCTGACTTTGTGGCACCTGGCATCATTCATCAAATTCAGTGAAATGCTGATTGAAGTAGAGACCAATGACTTTATTTATTAAAGGCCTTGGAATCTGCTCTTAGCAAAGTCCAGTGTCTGGTCCTATTTGAAGTTGTCCCCTTCCACTGAGAAAAGCTCTATTGGCTGAAGGCAGTCAGATAAGTGATGATGGAAAATAATCCTTCATTGACCTTCGGCCCTATAATGTTTTGTTCTTTACAGTCAGAGAATCAGAGAGTTGGGAGATATTGTTGGGGTGAGGATATTTGAGTGTGGTTGAATGCATCTCATTGGCCCCAGGATACCTTATTCCCAGGAGACTAGAAAAAGGTTGGGTATCCTGTGATCGTCCAGATGTCATTGGGAGGCAAATCCCAGCAGCTCTAGACAACATATCCTCGAGCAAGGAATGCTGAGAGTTACAATTCAACAGTTCGAAAGTCTGTAATTTAACACGTTTTACCTGTTGTTTTATGTATATTCTGGCTGTCCAACTGCCGGCCCTGCAGGTGTTTTGGACTTCAACTCCCAGAAATCCTAACAGCTGGTAAACTGGCTAGGATTTCTGGGAGTTGAAGTCCAAAACACCTGCAGGGCCGGCAGTTGGACAGCCCTGTTATTCTATGCTTTTGTCCACTGTCTGCTATCGAGTTGTATTGTAAACCGCCCCGAGCCGTTGGGAGTGGCGGTCAACAAATCCAAATAAATAAATAAAGTATTTATTTATTTATTGTTTCGATTTATTCGTCGCCCCTTCCAAGAGGCTCGGGGCGACTCACACACATAAAACCATAAAACACTATAAAATACAAGTTAAAAACAGCAGAAATACATTAAAATATTATAATCCTTGGCCTAGAGGTATCTAGGAGCCGAAGGCTTGAACGAACAAGAGGGTTTTACAGGCCCTGCGAAAAGCTAGCAGGTCGGTCTGTGTAGGAATTGAAGTATGATCCCAATCCCTGTACATCAGCCAGTGGGAAGGTTCCCCAGAGAAGTTAGGAAAACATCTCCTTAAGTCCTGTGGGGCTGACCTCAGACTTTGGCTAGAATCCTATAGAATCAAACTGAACTTTATAAGTATGAAAGTGATTTGAGATACTTTGGTTCTCTTTGGTTAAATGACACTTCTTGGCCTGGTTTTCATATTTTACCTTCATTTATAGACCCTTATCTTAATGAAAAACACTATCAATAAGTGCAGAATACAACGAATGTAAAATGAACCATGTAGGCATAAAAATACAATATAGTTGAAACTTCGTTTTAATAATGTGCTACTGGTTCAAAATCTTAGAGCCAAGTGGAAAAATACAGGAAGAAGAAATTGACATTGTCTGCTTAAAGGGAAAAAGTAAAGGGAGGCAGGGGTTACTTTATTCAGTGCTCTTTCCTTTTGTGTAGATCTATATTTGTCTTTACTTGTTGAAGTCTTTCATGCTCCAGTTAACAAATCAGAGTATGGCTGTGGCATCTTCAGGTTGTCTGAGACCTTCCCAACTTGTTTTTAGAGAAAGTGGAATAAAATACTTTTGAAGTGGATAGTTTATTTCCAGTTACGAGTTTTCAGCTACTCATTGGGTCATCTTCAACTTGAATGATTATCAAACATACTGGATGAAATTAATGTGGAACATGATACTGTGTTCAGACACTTTTGTAGCTATGAAATCCTTGTCTAAGTCATTGAATGTTCCTTGCTTTCTGGGATTTCCATTCCCAGAATCCCTTGCCAGTATTCTGGGAATGGAAGTCCAAAAAAAAGAAAGTTCCTCAAGCCCAGAGGTAATACCAAGTGCTGTGAGTGATATTGCAGAGGAAAGAACTGGCAAAACCACCTCTGAAGATTCCCGGCCTAAGAAAACACTCTGAAGTTTCTGGGGAGGCCATTAGGCACTTTTTTCGTGTCAGGGGTGTCTTGAGAAACTGCAAGTCACTTCTGGTGTGAGAGAATTGGCCAAGGTCTGCAAGGACGTTGCCCGGATGTTTTACCATCCTGTTGAAGGCTTCTCTCATGTCCCACCAGTAGGCATTAACTGTAGTCCTTTTTTCCACAGTTAAACGTGGCGCTATGTCCCGCCCAGCCGTGGCCATGCACTCCCTGGTCTTCCTGTGTGCCCAGAAAGTGGTCTCCCATTACACCACGCTGCAGGACGCCCTGGACTTCATCCCTAAGGAGCTCTATCCTGTCTTGTTCAAGGCAGCTTTCCTGGACAAGAGGACACCATCACTGCAGCAGTTGGTCGAGACCTGGCCTTTCCCAGTCCTTAGTTTCCAGAAGCTCTTGCGGAAATGCCAGCACTGCGAATATGCCTTGATCCGGGAGAAGCCAAACAAGTTGTGCATACAGGCAATTATTCTGGGAGTGGTGACCTATCTAACTAAACTGCTAGAGGAGCGGCATTCGAGTAAGAGGTATCGGGCATTTCACTTCCCCAGCAAAGGAAAAGGAGAGTGAGTAAATAGTGGAATTACTATGTTTGTCTTAATTTTATACACTTTTGAGCACAAGTGTTTTGTGTCTTTCCTTATTTTAACACCACTGCTTTCTGGACAGTTCTAACAGGGTTACTTCTCTTGGTTTTTAGACAACACTGTGATCTGTACAATGTATAAGGTAATAAATACTATGGCCAAACTAGAGGGCTTCATATCTATCCTGAGGGCCATCATTTATCCTTATGACCTAAATTGTGACAGCTGTCAGCATCTTGATGACAATGGCATTTCTTCCTCATCATCCGCTAATTATCATTCAAATGCCCTCCATCCTTTTTATTTCTATGATGCCTTTCTCCCAGATTGGGATTCATGATAGCTTGAATAAAGGCAGAAAATACATATACGTAGTTTATAAACATGCAAAATGAACATTAAAACGGTATTAATACTTCTATAAGTTTTATGCCATATTAATCGATACCTTTTGCATGTTTTTAAAGCCTTTCAAAGATGAGCCACTATAGATCACAGCTCTGAGAGATAAACAGGGTAAAAATGAAAACAACAGGATTTCAAATATTAGAAATCTTACTGGAAAACAATGATTCGAGACTGCTCAGCACACTAAAAAGCCCTTTTCTATGCTAGAGTCTAAATTGTTGTGAAAATTCATCAGATATCTAAGTATATTTGCCTTTTTCCCATTTCTGTCATCTATTTTAGTTAACCATGGCTGCTCTGATATTTGCTGAGTTAAATGGTTGACTCAGGATTAGGAATCGGCCTTACAGTAGAACAGTTTAGTTGTCTATCTAGTCCACTATTCCTTTGGAGTGCTGATGGTTCTCCAGGATCAGGAACAGAGAGTTCTCTCCCATTAAATCTTCCCCTTTTTTACTACAGATAAAGAGGAGATGACATCAGGCCACCAGCTTGCAATGCCAGTGACTCTCTTCTGTGAGAGGACATCTCAAAATATATGACTCTCCTTGATTTTTCTGTGAAAAGATGTTTGTGACTTCCTCTAATCTTTTAAATCTGTGAGGCCCATATTCACATCATTGGCTGAAGATCCCACTAAGGACAGTAAATCTTCACATAAATCTTTTTGTCGTTAAAATCTTGCTTGGGTGTCTATACGTCTCTTAAAAACTCACCAAACTTTAGATTCTAAACACTCACTGAACCCTTGTGCAACTTTCCCTGACTTTTTCTCATCTAGGGATGGCTGGCTGGCTTGCATCAAGACATTAAGTTTCATGCTTTCTTCACAGTTAGAAAGACAGTAGACACTTAAAGACACCAGAAAATGATTTGACAGGTCGTTCTATGTACTTAATGGAAGCTAAGAGGCTGCTGATAAAACTGGCACAAAGTGTCCAAGATGCTGCTCGCCATAAAAATTTCCCCTCCCTACCCAGTGGAGACTGGGCCTCACTCCTTAGTGTAGTGGTTCTGGGAGCTGAAATCCAAAACACCTTGAGGGCTAAAGTTTGCCTGTGCCTGGATTAAGGATTTTTATATATAAGACAGAGAGAAGTGGTATTATTAAATATTTATTTATTTTTATAGTGTTTATTGAAAACTTAATGAATGAAAGAATAAGATTGTTGTGAGTACAGAGAGAGGTCTCATATGGTTCTATAATAAGTAAAGGTAAAGGTTTCCCCTGACATTAAGTCTAGTCGTGTCCGACTCTGGGGGGTGGTGCTCATCTCCATTTCTAAGCCAAAGAGCTGGCATTGTCTGTAGATACCTCCAAGGTCATGTGGCCAGCATCACTGCATGGTTTCCCGCAGAAAACTATTTCCATGTTTTTGAACAGCTAGGTTGGCAGAAGCTGGGGCTTAAAGAGGGAGCTCACCCCACTCCCTGGATTTGAAGCGCCAACCTTTCAGTCAGCAGCTCAGCGGTTTAACCCGCTGCGCCACCAGGAGGCCTTGGTTCTATAATACGGTTAATGAAAAGATATCTGACTGCTTTATGAATGTAATGCATCTTTTGTATTATAATGAATGGATTTTGATGTAGATCAGTAGAAGAATAGAAATCTTCAAGGAAATGCAGCCCACGGTGGAAGACCTGGATGTGAACAGCTATTTATGTGTAGGAGTTCCTTTGCTGTGGATGGTAGTCAGTGAGGGTCTTTATTAGGGCAAGATGAGGAAGTCCTCCAGTGTCCCTGATGGCGCTGCTTTCTCTCTTTCCCCCGACAGCAAGGGGCAGCGGCTGAAGGTCCTTGATATGACCGGCCTTCAGGACGAAGGGCAGGGCCCCGAGAGCATGAGCCTGTGGTCCCGGACGGTGACACTGGCAAAGGCGTGCCTTGACATTTCCAAGCAGCAGAGCAAGTACATGCGGCGGACCTCCAAGCGGCGGAAGGGTCCCTACAGCACCACACTGACCCTGCCCATCCCTCACCCTGTCTGGGTGGATGTTTGGGTGGACCTTTTCGTCAACAGCACTTCCTACGGGGTCTTGAAGGATGCCTTGCAGGTCAACAGCATCAACGCCCTGCGGCTGAGGTGCCGGGACTTCCGGGCGGAGGAGCTTTCCATCGCCAGCACCGTGGGCCTCCTGGAGTTCCTGGATCCGGTCGGTGTCCGGCAGGTGGACCTGCGCTTCAACAACCTGGGCCTCTCGGGCCTGAGAGTGGTGCTCCCACACCTGGCCAAGTTCACCAACCTGGCCAGCCTGAAGTTGCCCTACAGCAACATCGATGTTCGGCGCTTGACCGTGGGCATGGAGGGCAGCCTGCAGTATTTTGCCAACCAGCTCAGCCGCCTGAAGTGCCTCAAGGAGCTCAACCTGGGCTCCTCCAGGCTTTCAGGCAAACTAAGGCAGCTGCTCGGGTAAGCTGTTCCAGTTCTTTGCGTGCGTATTATTGTGGAATTCACCCTAGCAAAAAAATGTTTGTTGTTAGTTTAAAAGTATGGTAGGCTCCTGTATGGCAAGGGAGGCCCAATTCTTAGAGTAATATATGGTACCTAGAGCTCAGTGCAGCGCAGCCAGTGCTATATATGAGCTTATGATAGGAAACAGAGGAGAGAAAATATACAAGATGTTCTGGTAATGTTTAAAAAGAAGGTAAAAACATGCTTGTATTGTTACAGGTAATACATCTCAGATAAAAGGATAGATAGACAAAGAAAGCAGCTTTGGTAGAAGAGTCCCTGGTGCCGAGTCTCATATCTCTGTCAGGCATCTTGAAGAGAAGTCTCATTATGTTCTCTTCTCAAACAAAGGGAAATATAGCACTATAGACTTCTGGAAAGAAGCGGAAAGTGCCTGCTCTTTATGTGTCCAGAGGATGGCGACTAAAATGATCAAGGGACTGAGGAAGAAGCCCTATGAGGAGCAGCTTAGAGAACTGGGCATGTTTAGCCTGAAGAAGAGAAGGCTGAGAGGGAGATATAATGAGATCCATGTATCAAGATATGAGGGGAAGTTATAGGGATAGGCCTGGGTAGCTTCGTTGGAATGCTCGTAAAATTGGAATGAATTTGGATTAAATTCACTTTTGAAGCGGTTTCGATGTGATGTAAGCAATCTGGAAGTGAATTTGCCATTTCGAAGCCACCGCCATTTTCAGAAACGAATCGGCATTAGATTCCCGCCCCTCCCGAGGTGCTTTCCCCTCATTGGCTGTTTAACCCAGTTTGGATGCGGCTGTCGCTCCAGTTCTGACGCGGAGTGAAAGACATCTTAGAAAGTTTTAATATTTATTTTGGTTTTACCATTGTCATTTTAGCATTTAAATGTTTAATACCATTTTAACTATCTTATTCAATATTGGGTTTTAAACTTTGCCTGTGTGTACCCTGACATTTGTACATTTGTGTACATGTGTTTGTACATGTATGTGTACCCTAATGTTTGTACATCCTGATGTTTGTACATTTTTTAATGCTGGTCATTGACCGTAATAAATAAATCTAATACATTACGTATCTAGAAGCATCCAAATTGGGTGTTTAACCCAGTTTGGATGGGGATGTCTTCCCTCTGCGTCAGACCTGGGGCGAGAGCCTGTTTTAACCCACTTTGGATGCAGCTGTCGCCCGGGTTCTGACGCAGAGGGAAGACATCCCCATCCAAACTGGGTGTTTAATCCAGTTTTGATGGGGATGTCTTCCCTCCGCGTCAGAACTGGGGTGACAGCCGCGTCAGAACTGGGTCAAACACGGCTGTCGCTCCAGTTCTGACACTGAGGGAAGACATCCCCCATCCAAACTGGGATAAACATGCGTGTCCACCATTAATGAAGCCATTCTGAAATTTTGGAATTAATTCGGGAAATTGCAAAAAAAAATCCGGAAAATTTCAAAAGTCATTCAGGTTCAAAGCGCCAGCGCCCCCTACATTCAGAACGAGTGTCATACAGGCCTACATAGGGAGGAGGGAGTAGGCTTGTTTTCTGCTGCCCTGGAACCTAGGATGCAATGGAGCAATGGCTTCAAACTACAGTAAAGAAAGGAGATTCCATCTGCACATTAGAAAGAAATTCCTCACTGGGGGAGAGAGCTGTTCAACAGCAGAAAACTCTCTGCCCTGAATGTGGTGGAGGCTCCTTCTTTGGAGGCTTTTAAGCAGAGGTTGGATGGCCATCTGTCAGGGATGCTTTGAATGCTATTTTCCTGCTTCTTGGCAGAATGGGGTTGGATTGGATCACCCATGAGGTCTCTTCCAACTCTAGGATTCTATGATTCTTTCTCCTTATTTTATGTTTTACCCACCACTCCTCACAGCTCAAAGTTGGGGTACAACACAGTTAAAACACTCCATGCAGACAGGAGGCAAAAGACTGTGAGTTACATAGAATATTTTTCCCTCAAGTCTGAATCCATTGCTCCATTGTTTCCTCATCTTTGGAGCACCAGAAAACACGCTTGGCCCCATCTTGGTAGAACATACTTTCCAATATGTGAACATGGCTTTCTTTGTCCTATCTCACCCTTCTCTCCCCCAAGTCAGCCCTCAAAGGGATGCATAGTTTCCAAACCTTTAATGACTTGGTCTTCCTTCTCTGGTTGCCTTCCAACTTGTTCATCTCCTTGAATTGCTTTGCTCAGAACTGGACATAAGGTTATTATCTCAGGTGAGGTCTGACCAAAGCAACCCTCCATCTAGATCAGGCATGGGCAAACTTTGGCCTTCCTCCAGGTGTTTTGGAATTGTGGGAGTTAGAGTCCCAAAACACCCGGAGGAAGGCCAAAGTTTGCCCATGCCTGGTGTAGATACATCGTTCTATAACCCTGTCCCCTTTCCTGTCTCCACAGAGACCTCCACAGCCCCTTGGAGAGCCTGGAGCTGGCCTTCTGCTACCTTCTGCCCTCCGACTTAGCATACCTGTCCCAGAGCCACCACACGCCGGCTCTGAAGAAGCTGGACCTCAGCGGGAACAACCTCTCTGACATACTCCTGCACCCCTTCCTGGGCCTGCTGACCGAGTCGGCCTCCACCCTCCTGCACCTGGACATCATGGAGTGCCGCCTGCTGGACACCCAGCTGAATGCACTGCTCCCGGTCCTGAGCCGCCTCTCGCGCCTGCGCTACCTGGGCGTTTTTGGCAACCCCTTCTCGGCCGTGGGGCTAAAGAACCTGCTACACCGGACCCTGGGCCTGGCGGACCTACGTCTGGTCATCTACCCATACCCGGTGGACTGCTATGGGGAAGACCTGCCCTGGCCCCCCACCTCCTCCAACCTTCTCAATGGTGCAGTGGACGAGGAGAAGTTCTCCCGGATCAGCAACGAACTCCAACAGATGCTGCTGAGCGGAAACAGGACGGATGTGGTCTGGACCACAAACCTTTGCCGCCACAATAGCCTGGACTATTTTAGTTTATAGCTCCTGCCAGTAGACATAGGACGCCCCTCTCCCTCCCTGTCATTCACCTGACAGCACAGTCGGACCCTCACCATAATGAAGTCGGGCTGTCAAGCAAAGTTGACTTCTCTCTCTCTCTCTCCTCTCCCTCTATCTCTTTCTCTATGTATATATCCATATCCTGGTGCTCCCTGAACCAAAAAGAATGTGGCTGAAATGTTTATGGAGACAGACTGTAGACTGGCGGTGTGTGCTTTTCCCCAACGTTACCGATGGACTATGCACATCTGCTGTAGCCCTGTTCTCCCATTTCTCCCGGCTAGAAGTAGCACAGGGTAGACTTTGCTTAGTCTGAAAAGGGGCCAGGGTTCCTTCTGATCAGTGGAAACTTGACTGTGGAGTTGGGCAAATGGCTGCAGGGCTGAAGAGAGGAGCATGTGGTGCATTTCCATCTCGGTTGAAAACCGGTGCCAGCAACAAATGCCAATTCGACATATTTTCCTTTCCTTTTTTATTTTTCACATTAAAGTCCTTCCCAGCGCATGCAGTGAGAGCTGGAGTTGGGGTTTTTTTTTAAAGTTCAAGCCCTTCCCGGTGGTGCATGCAGCAAGACCTGGGCTGGGGCTTTTTTAATTTTAGACATCTCTTTTGCGACATCGTATATCGAATTTAACCAAGTTGAGATCCGCTTTTCTCTTTTAACCAATTGATGTGTCTTGAGGCGGAGGCCATAAAAGCGACGGCGTTTCGTCTGTCTCACGAACTGTGCAGGAAAAAAGGCACTGTGTGTAGATGAAGAAAAAGAATCTGGAGGAAGAGCTAGTGCTGAAGAAGAATCTGGAGGAAGACCTGTAGGAGGGACTGTGGATATTTCATAACTCTGGATATGAAATAAAAAAAGAAAGATTCATCTGATGGTGACGAGTGTTTAGTGTCTGCTTATTTGAGGCCATGAGAGAGACCCCAAAAGATAAAGCTCTGCTGAGAGCACTAGGATTAAATCTGGATTAAAGAAAAGGTGGGATCTTGACGCGAGGGGAGAACTTGCATAGGCTGAATTCCCCAATGTGTTGGGTGCAATTCTATGAGCTTGGGAATAAGTAGCTCCTTTGTCGTCTAAGATATGAGATTTAAGTCTATGTGCATCTAGACCAGGGGTCGGGAACCTATGGCTCGCGAGCCAGATGTGGCTCTTTTGATAAGTGCATCTGGCTCGCATATAGGGTGGCAACCCTAGCGCACGCGCAACATGCTGGGGCAATGGCCCAAGTTCAAACGAGGGACACCGCAGCGGAGAGAGCGTATGCTCTAGTCTTCCTCCTTCAATCAAGGAGACAGCATGCATCGTCTTGGAGCCTTTCCTGGCGCAGGCACAGTTGCGTCGCCGGCTGAAGTGCGCGGATTGTGAGGCTGAAGGAGGAGGAGGAAGGCGACGAGGGGAGCCTGCTGCCTCGGAAACCGCGCGCTTCAGCCAGTGACGCCACTGCGCCTGTGTCAGGGAAGGCTCCCAGGAGACGCCCCTCAGTGGTTTCTCCCCTTTGCCTTCTCTCGCTCACTGCGCCGTGTCACCCTGGGCTTTGCAAAGCCTCTCGCACCTCCAAGAGCCTCGCTGCCCTTAGAGGTGGGAAGGAAGAGGTGGTGGCGAGAGAGGGCGAAATGGCGCGGGTGAGCGCGCGAGAGAGGGCAAAGGGAAGAAACCACTGGGGCTGTTGAAGAGGGCGTGGCCTAGTGACGGGCGTGGCCATACTGCCAAATCCCCTTTTTATCAGAATGGGAGAATTCAGTCTTAAAATATATTTAAAATATATTTCCAAATATTTTGCTTTCATGGCTCTCTGAGTCAAAAAGGTTCCCGACCCCTGATCTAGACTATGGAATGAATGCAGTGTGACACAACAGCCATGGCTCAATGCTGTGCAGTTGTGGGAGTTGTCGTTTTCAAGCTTCTGGCCTTCTCTGACGAGGACTGCTGGTGCCTCTCTAAATTATAGCTTCCAATAGCATTAATGCAAGGCAGTTTTAAATTGGTGTCAAACTGCATTTAACCTATAGCGTAAATGCATCCTAAGGACAGGAAGCATGCTTTCTAGAGCAGTATTTCTCAAACTCAAAGTATTTCCAGGACTTCAGCTTCCAGGATTCCTTTTCATTGATTGCCCAAAGCACTGAGGCTTCTGGGCATTGAAGTCCAAAGGAAGGCCAGGGTTTGGGAATCCGCTTTGGGGTTCCAGTAACAACAATCCCAAAAATTAGAATTCACTGGTGCTGGAGCCCAAAAATCCAGGTTCTCATCTTGTCTGATCTCGATGTGTTTTCAAACCACACTGTAAAATAATAAAGTGAGGATTGCTTCTCTTTGTTGGGATACCATTCATGTGTTCCTGCTGCAGACCATAAGAGCAAAGCACATACTTGCGTAGTGTTCACACACAGCAGTGCCACTCAGGTCCACTTACACAATGTCTTTGTCTCCGGCGTGTTGACTTCCTCCCTATAGTTAGCGTTGTCACTAGCAAAGAATTTCCTGTCTCAGTATTATGGAATCCTGGGAGACCCTGCATAAAGCTACAACTCCCTTAAATACATGGCATTGAGCACCTCAGGGCAGCTCAAGTCCAAAGGTGCTCATGCAACCTCTGCTCAAAGGTGTCCAAAGACAGAGTCATTCTACTACATTCCTCTTTGAACAGAGTTATAACCGATAGAAAACACAAGACACACATATATAGATGTGAATTTTTGGAATTAAGGGGTGCCTGTCATTGTTTATAATGGGACGGATTTTGATATCAATGGGTCACCTATAACCAGACCCCAACTGATACCGAAGGGCCGCTGTATATTTTAATAATAGAGGCTTCTGGCAACACCTGAAGAACGCAAAGAGAAATAAATGCACCCCTTTCCACCCAAAGCTTCCCTGATCTGCCTGTGGTTGGCTGCGCATGAGCCATGATGCCACAATTGTGACATCAGCAGGCCAAGCCTTGCTCCCTAAGGATTCTGGGCACAAGCAAGAACGGGCTGGATGGATCTCTGTGCAGGTATGGCAGGAAAGGCCAGAAATCTAAAACAACTGAGAAGGGCAGCCTTGTTTATCATGGAGGTGGGAGGGACCCCTAAGGCCATCCAGTCCACCCCAATTTTGCCAAGTAGAAAGACAATCCAACCCCTCCCGACAGCCACCCAAGCCGGAGGTTTGGCCCAAGTTTGCTCATGCCTGGGCTAAATGGAGCCATCAGGATCCCATCTCCTTAACTGACCCATTAGGCATAGAACTTAGAGCAGAGCCTGGGTAGCTGTCTGTCAGGAGTGCTTCGATTGGCTGTTCCTGCATAGCAAGGGTTGGATTGGGTGGCCCTTGGGTTCCCCTTCTAGTCTACGATTCGGATGTTGGTGGAGTTTCCTCCTCCGAGGTTTTAAGTAGATGCTTAATGGCTATCTGTTGGGAAGGCTCGAGTTGTGCCTTCATGCCTAGCAGAAGGGGGTTGGATTGGACTGCAGTTGGGGTTCTCTTCTAACCACCTAATCACATGGAGAGAGGAACAGCATGGGTGACCATCCCTTTAAGAGTAGAGAATCGCCCCTCTTACATTTTCACCCGTCCCATTTCTCGTACTGTTTCTCCATCACACTTGCACTGGAAACTTAAGAGCTGGCAATACGTTCATCGTCCATTCATTACAAGTATTACTCTTTTGTTTTTAATCAGGAGGAACAACAATACCTGAAAACCAAGAGATCCCTTGCCCTGCTCAAGGAGACTGGCACCAGTTTGAAACCACTTCTTTCCATGGGTTACTATGGTTCTGCATCAAAGCCCATAGGATGCAGGAGATGGTTGAGCAATGAAACAGGACGGGAAGCTGTGGTGGTTGCCATCGCACCTGTTTTTCAGTTATAAGCGTGAGAGTGAAGTGTGATAAGAGACAGGAGCTCTGAACAGGATGGCTGGCCCGTGTTGAGAGTTCCCTCCTTTCAGGACATTCCTGCCTCTTTTCGATCCTGGAACATGTGATCCTCCGTGCTTCTCCCTGTTTTAAAAGGCAGAAGTCTCTTACCATGGGGAAAGGACTCCATGTGATGACGTTGAGTGCCAGGGTTTCCTCCTTTCAGGACACTTCTGCCTCTTTCCAACCACGGAGGGCTATGCATGACGGCCAGAAGTAGCTTAACTCATGTGATGAGCTCCTTACCTCTCCATACTCGGAAAGAGGCAATAGTATCCTACCAGGGGGAAAGGACTCCATGTGATGACGTTGAGTGCCAGAGTTTCCTCCTTTTAGGACACTTCTGCCTCTTTTCAACCACTGAGAACTATGCATTATGGCCAGTAGTAGTTTAACTCGTGTGATGAGCTCCATGCCTCTCCATACTTGGAGAGTCCTATCAGGGGGAAAGATGTCCATGTGATGACGTTGAGTGCCAGTGTTTCCTCCTTTCAGGACACTTCTGCCTCTTTTCAAACACTGAGAACTATGCATTATGGCCAGTAGTAGTTTAACTCGTGTGATGAGCTCCATGCCTCTCCATACTTGGAGAGTCCTATCAGGGGGAAAGATGTCCATGTGATGACGTTGAGTGCCAGTGTTTCCTCCTTTCAGGACACTTCTGCCTCTTTTCAAACACTGAGAACTATGCATTATGGCCAGTAGTAGTTTAACTCGTGTGATGAGCTCCATGCCTCTCCATACTTGGAGAGTCCTATCAGGGGGAAAGATGTCCATGTGATGACGTTGAGTGCCAGTGTTTCCTCCTTTTAGGACACTTCTGCCTCTTTTCAAACACTGAGGACTATGCATTATGGCCAGTAGTAGTTTAACTCGTGTGATGAGCTCCATGCCTCTCCATGCTTGAAAAGAGGCAGAAGTGTCCTACAACTGGGGAATTTTTCAATGTGATAAGGTGGTATCTCTAGGATTCCATGAACCGCCACAAATAGAGGTTGATTGCCAGAGTTTCCTCATTTCAGAACACTTCCGCCTCTTTCCAACCACTGAGGACTATGCATGACGGCCAGAAGTAGCCTAATTCATGTGATGAACTCTGTGCCTCGCCATGCTTGAAAAGAGGCTACAACTGGGAGATTTCTCAATTTTGTAAGGTGGTATCTCTAGGACCTCCAAATAGTGCGACACACTAAAAATGCCTTCCTTGTAGGATGGAGACCTTTGAGGACCACATGTGGTGCACCCACAGCTGCCACAGTGGGGACGATGACGACGACTATGATGGAGACAATGAACAGCACACTTTGGTCAAGAAACGATCCCGGAGTAATAGCTATAGCCGCCGCATCAACCAGAACCGCCGCCGTTCCTCATTCCTGGTGGACGAGTTGGACATGCTGATGGACAATGCGGCCACCACCATCCAGGCCGCTTGGCGGGGCCACCTCACCCGCAAGCAACTCCTGGCTGAGAATGCTGCCGCCTCCACTATCCAGGCCGCCTGGAGGCACTTCATCACCAGGGAGTACCTGGTCCTGCAGCGGGGCCCGGGGTCGGCAGAGCAAATGTATGGCCGGCGGAGGAGGACCCCATCCTTGGCTTCCCTGGAGGATGTGAGGGTCCGAAGGCCGCAGCGCTACTCCATGGAGGACCCGGACCACGCCGCGGAGGTCATCCAGGCCCATTACCGTGGCTATGTGGCCCGGAAGGCCATGTGCGAGTGCCGTAATGCGGCCGTCACTATCCAAGCCCATTGGAGAGGCTACCAAACTCGCCAGGAGTTGGCACAACGTGGCTACCCACCTCCTAGCCCACAGAAGAGCTATTATACCCCACACACTTACATTCCTGGCAGCACCGGGTGGATGGGCCCTTACCCTCGGAAGCATTGGCGCAAAGTGATGGTAGGGGAACCCGAAGAGTGGGCAAGCAAAGGCGGCCGGGCCCCGATGCCCAAGCGGCAAAAGGAGCGCCTCAAAACGGCACAGCCAAAAGTGTGCCCCCAGTGTGGACATTGCACTGGCGTCCGCGTCTTGGTAGGAGTGGGCAAGGGCCCGCCGTCCGAATCAGACCGGGACGACGAGAGTGAAGGCCGCACTTCCCGTCGCAGCCGACCAAAGGGTGTGCCCACCAAGGCCTCAAAGAGCCCGGGGCCGGCCTCGAGGGCTCACCATTACCGTGCCCAAGTCTCCTACCAAACCAGTTCTAGATCGTACTACTCAAATGTGGTGAGCGACGACCAGCCCCGGAGGCAAGGCCGAGACCCACAAAGGCTCTCCCCAGGACAAATGTCCACCAGCAGGGTCACTCGGGAGAGGACCACCGGACGGAGTTTCTCTTCCACCAGCCTCCAGAAACCGACTGCACCGGCGCCGGGGACTTCCGAGTGGCTCTATGAGAACTACTGCGCTCGACGGATGGGCGAAGGGCAGCGGCGGGTATTCAAAACCCGTAAGCAGATCTGGCAAGTGGCCCGGGCCGCCACCCTCATCCAGTCCTTCTGGCGGGGATGGAAGGTCCGGCGGGCAATGGCCGCCCAGCAAGCGGCTGCCACCACCATCCAGTCGGCCTACCGGGGCTACAAGACCCGCGTCTACCTCATTGAGGCCGGAGTACTGAGCGAAGGAGACACCGAATGAAAAGAGGCGTCGAGAAAGGACCGTGGGAAGAATATAGGGCTGCCGTGCCCACCCATGGATCACTCTTCTTCTATCCCCTTTTTCGTTACGTCGAGAAGGGCTTACATCCAAATAAATTAATCCTAATTGCAAGTATGTCTGTGATAGAAATATTACCAGTAAGTCAAGGAAAGAGATGCTCATTGAAGTGAGAAAGTCACTAAAGTACATCTCGACCAGGCATAGACAAGCTTCAGCTCTCCTTACCCGCTATTCGGAATTGTGGGAGTTGAAGTCCAAAACACCTGGAGGGTCAAAGTTTGCTCATGCCTGATCTACACTAAAGAATGATGATTGTGATGGTGGTGGTGATTATGATCACGTCTATAATGTAGATATTAATTCAAGGAAAGAAACACTAATTAAACTCTCAACTTTCTTGACAGTCACATAGGCTAATTCAGGGTGCATTTGCACAACAACAACAACGATGATGGAAATATTAATGCAAATGGAGAACTTCTCACTGAAATCTCCAATTTCTGTTAAAGAGACACATAGGCAGATCCAGGCACATTAACACTAGCATGATGGTAATTGTGATGATGGTGATGCCTTCTATGATGGAGATATTAATACAAGGAAAGGAACACTCTCTGAATGTAATATAGTCACATAGGCCAGTGTTTCCCAACCTTTTTTGAGCCGCAGCACACTTTTAACATTAAAAAAATCCGGGGGCACACCACCAACCAAAATGACACAAAATGACACTCTAACACAGTAAAGAATGGCTGGGGGATGGTGGCCTGCTGGGAGCAGCTGCTGGGAGTGCCGGGGGGGGGAGGAGCCAGGCCATGCCATGCCT
The DNA here is from genome assembly GCA_030556195.1 of Anolis apletophallus. Classification (NCBI taxonomy): domain Eukaryota; kingdom Metazoa; phylum Chordata; class Lepidosauria; order Squamata; family Anolidae; genus Anolis; species Anolis apletophallus. The sequence goes on along the minus strand of JARBWK010000007.1, from coordinate 148,468,773 downwards.
CCCCCGGCTTCAGTTCTCCCGCAGCCGCCAGCCTTGAGGGGCAGTGCCAAGCCAGCATTGTGCTGGCTCTGCCACTGCTGGCTTGGAACTGCCCCCTCAAGGCTGGCGAAGCTGTGTGGCGCTGAAGCCAGGGGGTGGGGGAGGCGCCATGCCCTGCCCCCTCCCCCGGCTTCAGCTCTCCCACAGAGGAGGAGCATGAGTGGTGGACGGGCTTCAGTGGACGGGGCTCCTCCGCGCGGCTTCAGCGAGCGAGGGGCGAGAGTCATGGTGGGAGTCATGGCAGATTGGAGGCTGGCTGGGGAAACGGCCGAAGGAGGCGGCGCCCGCCCCTTCTTCTTTTCTTCGGCACCCCCGGCCCTTCCTCCTCCTCCCCAAGCAGCAGGAGTTCGGCAGGAGGAGGGGAAAGAAGGGGCAGAGAGCTTTTCTCGCGGCACACCTGATGATCGCTCACGGCACACTAGTGTGCCATGGCACACTGGTTGAGAAACACTGCTCTAGTGCAGATGCACCCTGGCCTTGTCTATGTGACTCTCTTACATTCAATGAGTGTTTCCATCATCATCATCATCATCACCTACAGTTTTAATACACCTGGATTTGCCTATGTGAAACTCTCACTTCAAGAGACTGGAGATTTCAATGAGAATTTCTTATTTTGCATTTATATTTCCATCATCATCAGCATCCTCATCATCATTCTCTAGTGCAGATGCACCCTGGATTTGCCTATGTCAGTGTTTCTCAACCAGTGTGCCGTGGCACACTAGTGTGCCGTGAGCGATCATCAGGTGTGCCGCGAGAAAAGCTCTCTGCCTCCCTTCATTCCCCCTCCTCCTGCTGAACTCCTACTGCTCGGGGGGGGGGAAGGGCCGGGGGCGGCGAAGAAAAAGAAGAAAGGGCCGGGGTGCCGCCTTCTTCGGCAGTTTCCCCAGCCAGCCTCCAATCCGCCATGACTCCCACCATGACTCTCGCCCCTCGCTCGCTGAAGCCGCGCGGAGGAGCCCCGTCCACTGAAGCCCGTCCACCACTCATGCTCCTCCTCTGTGGGAGAGCTGAAGCCGGGGGAGGGGGCAGGGCATGGCGCCCTCCCCCACCCCCCGGCTTCAGCGCTCACACAGCTTCGCCAGCCTTGAGGGGGCAGTTCCAAGCCAGCAGTGGCAGAGCCAGCACAATGCTGGCTTGGCACTGCCCCCTCAGGGCTGGCGAAGCTGCGGGAAAACTGAAGCCGGGGGGAGGGGGCGGGGCCTGGCACTGCCTGGCTCCTCCCCCCTCCCCCGGCTTCAGCACTCCCAGCTGCTGCTCCCAGCAGGCCACCATCCCCAGCCGTTCTTTACTGTGTTAGAGTGTCATTTTGCGTCGTTTTGGTTCGTGGTGTGCCCCCGGATTTTTTTAATGTTAAAAGTGTGCCGCGGCTCAAAAAAGGTTGGGAAACACTGCACTAGAGGAGGATGATGATGATGATCGTTATCATCATCACGATGGAAATATAAATGCAAAAGAAGACATTCTCACTGAAATCTCCATTTTCTTGGAAGTGAGAGATTCACATCTGAAGATCCAGGTGCGTTAACCCTGTAGGATGATGATAATGATGCTGTTGGTGATGTCTTCTATGATGGAGATATTAATACAAGGAGAGAGACACTCACTGAATGTAAGGGAGTCACATAGGCAAACCCAGGATGCAACTGCACAAGAGGATGGTGATGGAAATACTAATGCAACAGAAGAAATTCTCACTGGAATCTCCATTTTCAGGACGTAAGAGAGTCACATAGCCAAAGCCAGGGTGCATCTGCACTAGAGCAGTGTTTCTCAACCTGGGGGTCGGGACCCCTGGAGGGGTCGCGAGGGGGTGTCAGAAGGGTCACCAAAGACCATCAGAAAACACAGCATTTTTTGTTGGTCATGGGGGTTCTGTGTGAGAAATTTGGCCCAATTTTATCATTGGTGGTGTTCAGAATGCTTTTATTGTAGGTGAACTACAAATCCAAGCAACTCCAACTCCCAAATATCAAGTCTCTTTTCCAAAACTCTACCAGTTTTCATATTTGGGCATATTGAATATTCTTGCCAAGTTTGGTCTACTCTAAATCCATAATTGTTTGAGCTCACAGTGCTCTCAGGATGTAGGAGAACTACAGCTCCAAAACTCAAGGTCAATGCCCGCCAAACCCTTCCAGTATTTTCAGTTGGTCATGGGAATTCTGTGTGCCAAGTTTGGTTCAATTCCATCATTGGTGAAGTTCAGAATGCTCTTTGATTGTAGGTGAACTGTAAATCCCAACAACTACAACTCCCAAAGGACAAGATCAATGCCCACCCCTACCAGTATTCAAATGGGCACATTGGGTATTTGTGCCAAATTTGGTCCAGTGAGTGAAAATACATCTGGCATATCAGATATTTACATTACTATTCATAACAGTGGCAAAATTAGTTATGAAGTAGCAACGAAAATAATTTTATGGTTGGGGGTCACCACAACATGAGGAACTGTATTAATGGGTCACCACATTAGGAAGGTTGAGAACCACTGCACTAGAGGATGATGATCATTATCATCCATCATCATCCCAATGGAAATATTAATGCAAAAGAAGAAGTTCTCACTGAAATCTCCATTCTCTTGAAGTGAGATTGACATAGGTGCATCATCACCGTAGGACGATGGTGGTGGTGATAGATGTCTTGCTTTCTATTCTTGAGATGCAAAGCCTAATGAGTCTGACATCCCTTTAACTGCCATGGCTTGATATTATAGAGCAGGCCTGTCCAACAGGCGGCCCGCGGCCCGTACACGGCCCGCCAGCCCCTTAGACACAGCCCCCCTACCCTCCTGCAATAATTTTTTTAAAAAAAAAATTCCGGAAAAAAATAAAAAAATTCCCCCCAAAATAAAAAAATTAAAAGTGTGCATGCGCACGGCGGTGCAAGCGCCATCCACGGCCACCGCGAGGGAGGAGCCAAGGGGAGCTTTTCTTGGCTTCGCCCTCCCTTTCAGCGTCACGGCCGGGCGCCAGAAGCAGCGAAATCACCCGCTTCTGCCGCCAGAGAGTGACGCCCAAGGGAGCTTCCTTGGCTTCGCCCTCCCTTACAGCGTCACGACCGGGCGCTAGAAGCAGTGAAATCGCCGCTCTGGTGCTCGAGAGTGACGCTGTAGAAGGGAGGGAGGAGCCAGCTTCCTTGGCTTCAGCGTCACGCCGGGCGCCAGAAGCAGCGAAATCACCCGCTTGGCGCCCGAGAGTGACGCTGTAGAAGAGGGAGGAGCCAAGGGAGCTTCCTTGGCTTCTCCTTACAGTAGAGAAGGCGAGCCCGCTTCTGCCGCCCGAGAGACGCTGTAGAAGGGAGGAGGAGCTTTCCATTGGCTTCGCCCTGCCTTACAGTGTCACTCTCGGGCGCCAGAAGCGGCGAAATCGCCCCCCCGCAATCGGCCCCGTCCCCGCAATCGGCCCCACCCCTGCAATGTCACCGGAATTCCGGCCCCTGGGCTGGTAGAAGTTGGACAGCCATGTTATAGAGTTGCGGGAACTGTAGTTAGTTTAGTAAGGCACCCATACTTTGTCAAATTACAGCTCCCAGGATTCCCTAGCATTGGAAACATGGAAGTTTAAGCAGTGTCGAACTGATACACCTCCAGACCCTTCCTGTATTGTACCAAAGGATACACACACACACACACACACACTCCACTTGCCTCACTGCCAACAAAACCCTTGAAGATGCCATTAGCCACAGATACAGGTGAAACATTAGGAGAGAGTGCTGCTGGAACATGGCCATAAAGCCCAGAAAACTCATAGCAACCCAGCTTTGTTTTTCCTGATCATATATGCACTTGAGAGCTGGATAGTTTCAGTTTGGAAAAACCTAAAAGTCGTAAAAACCTACCGACTTTGGGCTTCCGAAGCAGTTTTGAACCATGCAGGAAAAGTGCGAGGGGCAAATCCGAATTTCAACCACTTACCTTTTTTTTCGTAAATATTCCATAATGTTTGGATGTCTCCCAATGTCATTTAAATTTTCATAACCATTAAGCAACTTTTGTAAAGCCTAACAGTTTTATGGTTTCCCTTCCACGGCGATGCAAAGAGGGATGAGGTGGGCATGGCTAAGCACAGCCATTCTTGGCCACGGTAGTCCACGCTCTTGTTACATCCTGAATAGATTACTGCAACGCGCTCTATGTGGGGCTGCCTTTGAAGACGGTTCGGAAACTTCAACTACTATAACGATCGGCAGCCAGATTACTAACTGGGGTGGCATACAGGGAGCATACCAACCCCCGTTATGTCAGCTCCACTGGCTGCCGGTCCATCTCCGAGCCCAACTCAAAGTACTGGTTTTGACCTCTAAAGCTCTAAACGGTTCTGGCCCGGTTTCCTTTTCCGAATGCATCCACCCCTATGTCCCACCTCGAGAGTTAAGATCATCTGGGGAGGCCCTGCTCTCACTCCCGTCAACAGCTCAAATGCGCCTGGCAGGGATGAGGGACAGGGCCTTCTTGGCGGTGGCTCCTTATCTATGGAACACACTTTCAGCTCACATAAGATCAATCTCTTTTCTCCTAACTTTCCGGAAGAAAGTGAAGGCATGGCTCTGGGACCAGGCGTTTGGTCAATAGAAGTAGCAGCACCCTAAAGGGATGAACTGGATTGACGTTAAGACTGACGAGGCTGGTTTATGTTTTTAATTGATGGTCGTATCTGATTTTAATTATTATGTTTTATTAAGTTGCACATATGTTGTGATTTTATTGTAACTGTTGAAATAGCCTCGATGTAAGCCACCCTGAGTCCCCCTTCGGGGGGTTGAGAAGGACGGGATAAAAATGCGATAAATAAATAATAAATAAATTGTAGTTTGTGAAGGTCAAGTCCCCAATGGTAGAGATTGCAAAAGGTCCTGCTATTAAACTACATTTCTCACACTGCCTTGCTGCTCATCAGTCTTTGTCTAATGTGGAGGAGGAGGAGGCAGAGGCGGCCCCAGCGATTCCGCCATGTAAGCGGCCGCGTAGAGCGCCACCGGCTGGTTGGGGCGTCACCAGCTGGGAGGGGCGCGGCACCACCTCGCTTCCGCGCCCCCGCCCTGGCGCCGCCCGGTGCCGCCAAGACAGCCGGCCCCACGAAGCACAGACATTTTCTGCGCATGCCCAGAAGCAACTACGGGCGCTACACCGCCTGTCGTTGCTGCTGGGCATGCGCGGCTGACTGGGCATGGGCACTGAGTCCCGAGCGTGCCTGCGGCTATGGAGCCAGCGCGCAGGTGTGCTCGGGCCGCCCTCTCTGCACATGTGCGGACATTCGCGCATGCGCAGAAACGTAGTGCTTCGGGAGGCTGCAGCACACCTCGAAGCACAGACATTTCTGCGCATGCCCAGAAGCAACTACAGGCACTACAGCGCCTGTAGTTGCTTCTGGGCATGCGGAAATGTCTGTGCTTCGGGTGTGGTGGGCAGCGGCCCATGGGGCCGGCTGTGCGGAAGCGGCGGTGGCGGCGGAAGCGGCGGCGGCAGAAGCGATGGAAGCGGCGGCGGCGGCATGATGCGGCGGGGGGGGGGCGCCAAAATTTACTTTGCGTACTCCCCCGGAAAAGGTCAGGCCGGCCCTGGGAGGAGGCGATACACTCGCTGGACGGCCGCGTCACCTCCTCCTCTTCCTCCTCCTCTTCACATTAACAGCCGAGGCAGGCCTGGAGTGGAAGAGCCCCTCAGTCAGGCTAAAGCCCGGCAGCAGGAGCCAAGTGGCACCCGAGGGCTGCCTTCCGAGCTTCAGCCTGATCGAGGGGCTCTTCCACTCCAGGCCTGCCTCGGCTGTCAATGTGGAGGCGGCGGCGATACACTCGCCAGAAGGCCACGTCGCCTCCTGCCATTAACGAAGCTATTCCGAAGTTTTGGAAGTTTCGGAAAGTTTTGAATTTTTTTTAAAAAAGTGACTTTAGGATCGAATCACCAGTGCCCCCTACATCCGAAATGAGTTTTGAACTTTTTTTAAAAAATCAAAAATGGTTGATCAAATAAAGGGGAAAGGGGTGGCATGGTTTCCGAGAGGGCCCCACTTACTTTTGGGGTCCCTCAAGGTGCCATTCTCTCCCCATTATTATTTAACATCTATATGCGACCACTTGCTGGTCTGGTCCGAAGCTTTGGGCTGGAATGTTATCAGTACGCGGATGACACCCAGCTCGTTCTGAAAATGGAAGGCAGGCCGGACCCCGGACCCTCTTGTTTCCAACAGTGCCTTGAAGCCGTGACTGGTTGGCTGCGCGCCAGTAGATTGAGGGTGAATCCATCAAAGATGGAGATACTGTGGCTGGGCCGCCCAGTGGGTGGGGAGGCCCGACTGCCTAGCTTGGATGGCAAGGCATTATGCCCAACATCCTCAGTTAAGAGCGTTGGGGTCATCATAGACCCGTTGCTGTCGATGGAAGCCCAGGTCTCCACTATCAGCAAAACCGCTTTTTTCCATCTGCGGCAAGCTAGGCGTCTGGCCCCCTACCTATCCAGAGACAACCTGGCCACGGTGCTCAAAGACACGTTCATCTCGAGACTGGTCTACTGTAACGCCCTTGCCAGTGATCCAGAAACGAAAGCTCGTCCAGAATGCCACTGCCCAACTTCTCACTGGGACCCCAGTGAGATGTCACATAACACCTATTCTTCAGCAGCTCCATTGGCTTCCGGTCAAGCACCGGATCACCTTCAAGGTGATGGTGTTAACTTTCAAGGCCTTGCATGGTCTGGGGCCGCTGTATCTGAGGGACCGTCTCTTCCCTTACCAACCCCAGAGGTCACTTCGTTCCAAACAAATGAAGCTCCTAGAAGTGCTGACCACCTTTAAAGCAATCCGTTTCACATTGACCCGGTGCAGAGCTTTTTCTGTAGTAACACCGTCAATCTGGAATACCCTTCCAAGCAATGTGCGGGCCTTGCATAACCTACTCTCTTTCCACAAGGCCTGCAAGACCCACCTTTTCCAGCTAGCATTTGATTGCTACGCTGGAAAATCTTTTTTTTAGTCTAGTTTAATATGTTGTCTTTACTTTTGTGATGTTTTTATATGATTGTAAGCCGCTCTGAGCCCTCGGGGAGTGGCGGCATACAAATCCAAATAATTAATAAATAAATAAATAATATCTACAGTAGAGCAAATGCAGCTTGGCACCGCTTCATGCCGCAGTGCTATGGAACCCTGGGATTTGTAGTTCGGGGAGGCATGAGCCCACTTCTGTAAAACTATAATTCCAATGATCCCATAGCATTGAGCCATGGCAGTCAAATTGCCTCTGGAATGTTTGAATTTGCAGAATAATACCCAGGGGGAGTGATGCCCATGCTTACTAACACACCCACTTGCAAACAATCCCCTTCTTTCCACAGTAAATGAAAGAGACGGACCCTTGGCAGTCCCTGGTGCCAGCTACATTTTATTATCTCCTTGCTTGGAAAAGTCCCCCTTTCTGTCTTTTCCTCCTTTGGCAGATCCTGCCGTCTCGCGGCTCCCAAGCCCTTGAGGAAACCATATTGTGTAGCACCACCATTGGATGTGATTGTGAAGGAGGGGTAGTTTCTTTAAACGTGGGACCTGTGAACGCTGTGGTCGTGTCCTTGTTTCTATGCGTTACAAAAGAGGAAAAGAAGGAAAACAATGGAAAAAATACAGAAATGCCCTGTTTTGCCCCCTCGCAAGAGGGGTTCCTATGTCCACAGTGTGTCTTGAAAATCAGGGAAGGGAGGCGTGAGTCGGTCAAGCGTTGCACAGTGTCATAAATTCTTCCAAGCCCCTATGTTCCCAAATCCAGCGTTCAATTACTTTCCTTCTTCAAATCGTTTTCTTCCAATGGGTTGCAAATCCACACCTGTTCAATGACAAAAGCCCACGAGAAGGCAATACATTTGATCGGCATGCGACCCATTGTCGTTCACTTGGGGCCACCATTTCAATGTTCCATAATGAATGCTTTCTGCCACCTGAGCAGAGAATTGGTGGGGTTTAAGGAAGGCCTTGCCAGCCCACAAAACAGTGAAGGACATCTAGGATGCTCCACAAAGGGGTGAATTACTAGTAATGTTTACTCCAAGGAACAGCAATAGCAGTACTGAGTGGGCAAGGAGGTCCCTCACCAGCAGCCGCCTTAGGAGCACACTTTCTGCTTCTCCTAATCACCCAAATATGATGGCTTCATCCACCATTGCCTTAAGCAAAGCTGGGGCGGAGGTTGGAAGGAGGCTATGAGGACCTCCATGTTGCAAGGTTGGAAGGAGGCAAGAATAACCATCATGGTGGGAGATTGGCTGCAAGGACCTCCATGGACAAGGTCAGTAGAAGTCCACAATGGCCTCCATGATGCAAGGCTGGAAGAAGGCTAGGATAAACTTCATGGTGGAAGGTTGGAAGGAGGCTACAAGGGCCTCTATGATGCAAGGTTGGAAGGAGGCTAGAATAACCCCCACCGTGGAAGGTTGGTTCCATGGACCTCTATGGACAAGGTCAATAGGAGTCCCCCAATGACCTCCATGATGCAAGGTTGGAAGAAGTCCACTAAGACCTCTATGATGCAAGGTTGGAAGGAGGCTACAAGGGCCTCTATGATGCAAAGTTGGGAGGAGGCTAGAATAACCTCCACTGTGGAAGGTTGGCTCCATGGACCTCTATGGACAAGGTCAATAGGAGTCCCCCAATGACATCCATGATGCAAGGTTGGAAGAAGTCCACAAAGACCTCTATGATGCAAGGTTGGAAGGAGGCTACAAGGGCCTCTTTGATGCAAGGTTGGAAGGAGGCTAGAATAACCTCCACTGTGGAAGGTTGGCTCCATGGACCTCTATGGACAAGGTCAATAGGAGTCCCCCAATGACCTCAATGATGCAAGGTTGGAAGAAGTCCACAAAGACCTCTATGATGCAAGGTTGGAAGGCGACTAGAGTAACCTTCATGGTGGAAGATTGGAAGGAGTCCACATAGACCTCCATGATCCAAGGCTGGAAGGAGGCTAGAATAACCTTCATGGTGCAAGGTTGGAAGGAGTCCACATAGACCTCCATGATGCAAGGATGGAAGGAGACTAGAATAACCTTCGTGGTAGAAGGTTGGAATGAGTCCACAATTACCTCCATGATACAAGGTTGGAAGGAAACCAAAGACCTCCAAGTTGCAAGGCTGGAAGGAGGCTGGAAGGACCCCCATAGTCCAAGGTCGGAGGAGGCTACAAGGGTCTCCATAATATGGGGGCGCATCCACCCCACTCATCTAGGCTCCATTTTTTGGGGTTCAACAATGGATTTCATAAGCAATCTGAGGCTGGAACATCAGTCCCTGGTTGGTGAAGAGTTCATTGGCGTCCGGAGGCCGCTCTTCTTCCCCTTCCAGCGTCTGGGTGGCTTGGTCTTGCAGCTGGTCAGGGAAGCTCCCAGCCAGGCCTTGAGGGTCCTTATAAGTGGCAAAGAGGGGCTTGTTGCGGTCGATGACAAACATCTCATGGCCCCGCTCGTCCCGGTACTCTTCCAGCTGGGCGAAGGTGGTAGGCCCGTCCGAGTAGTCGTTGACGTAAAGGATGTTCTCTTCCTTCTTGGCCTTCTTTCGCTTGCGGTGCTTACGGTAGATCATGATGACCAAGAGGAGGGCCACCAGTGCCAGAAGGGAGATGGCCACTGCGATGGCCGTCTGAGTGGCCATGCTGAGGGCGTTGAAGTCCATGCTCTCCATGTCGTAGAGGGGCTCCTGGCTGATGTCCACTGAAGCCGGGTAGCCCCTTGATGTCTGCTGCTGGTGTTGTTGTTGCTGCTGCTGCTGCGAGAGGTTGACCATGAGGTGGAAGAAGACCCTCGCCGTGCCGCCCGGGTTGGAGGCCTCACACTCGTACTTCCCGGCGTGGGCCACCGTCACATTGTTGAGGAACAGCATCCCACTCCCTGTGTCTGATTGCTCGAAGCGCTCCCCAACGCTGCGCTCACTGAGTTCGAAGGTGCCGCCCGGCGAACGGGAGCTGCCAGACCGGGAGCCTGCCCCTGAGCGCCAGTGTGCCAGCTTGCGCCAGGTGACCAGCGGCTGTGGATATCCTGAGGCCTGGCAGGAAACCCGCAGGTCATCCCCTAGCCGGGCTGTGACCTCCAGCGGCTCCACTTGCACCACTGGCGGGATGCAGATGAGGCTGTTGCCGGAGACGTCCATCAGGCTCTGGTAGGCCAAGCGTGGCGGCTCCGAGCAGATGATCTTCTTGTCCAAAGGACCCAAGAGGCGCTGGCCTTCCTCCTTGATCCAGGAGCTGAGCCAGTGCAGGGAGCAGTCGCAGCGCCAAGGATTATCTGCCAGGGAAAACACGAAGGGAAGAACCATTAGATGCTGGAATACAGGCAGTCCCCAAGTTACGAACAAGATCGGTTCTGTAGGCTTGTTCTTAAGTGGGATTTTTATATAAGTCAGAACAGGGACATTTTAAAAGGGTAACTCCAGATATATCTATCTATCTATATATAGCTTTGGGTAGAATAGGAAAGGTTTACAACCCTGTGGTGTTTGTGTTGTTATTTGATACACAACCGTATTAGTACAAAGCAAACAAGTTCACTATGCTGGCTTTTGTATTCAATCATGTCTGACACTTCCCAAGTGTCTAGGACAGGCATGGGCAAACTTGAGGAAGACGAATGTTTGTCAAAATCGGAGAGATTAAAGCTACGTCAACAAGGCCGGCAATTAAGGACACACTTTTCCCGCCGGCTCAGAGATAAGGACACCAGGTGCAAACGAAGTGATCTCATGGGAGGGAATTTTGGATTTTAAAAGTGGTTCATGTTGATACAATTGTGAGAGCAATGCTGCATTCAGGTACAGATCTCTCAGGAAGTGGTGGAATTCATGTAATCAAAGGTCAAGCTGTTTCTGTGTTCTGATTTTGTGGGGCATAGTATTTCCTGTCTGGGATTCAAGTACCTTGTCTTCGAATAGTATCTTTTTGCCTGCCTTGGATCTGTATACCCTGTTCTTATGTATTTTGCTGGAGTTATCTTGGATGCTTTTTCTGAAGGGATATTTGGGGTCTCTTGGCTCTCATGGACATAACCTTATGTAACGTTGATTCTTTGGTCCCTGGTTCCACTCACCTGTCAGGCGCAGCACCTGGAGGCTGATGAGGGGCCGCAGTGCTGCCCGGCTAATGGTGTGCAGGTTATTTTTGCTGAGGTCCAGCAGTGCCAGCGAGGTCAGACCCACCAGTGCCTGCTCCTCCAGCGCCTCGATGCTGTTCTCCTGTAAGTGGAGCTCTTGCAGACGCTGCAAAAAAGGAGAACCGGGCATACGGTTATGGTAGACAGCACTCGAGTTGGGTCATATATATGTACAGGCAATCCCCATGTTATGGAACAAGATAGGCTCTGTAGGTTTGTTCTTAAGTTGATTTTGTAAGTGCAACTCCAGCCATATCTGTCTATTTATCTATCTATCCATCTTTAGATAGTAGACCTGGGCAATCCATGGTTCTAAATGGTTCTAAAGTACTTACGAAATTAAAGTTCTGTTGGTGAACACTAGGTGGCGCTGGTGCTTTGCTTCTATAGTGTTGCTAAAGTTCTGGTGGTGAAAATTTCAGAACTCTTAACAAAACTTTCAAAATTTCATTATTATTTCATTATTGGTGATTTTTAAGACAGAACCAATTAGGAACTGCCATTTATAATGACATTTTGAAAGCTTTGTTAGAGTTCTGAAATGTTCACCACCAGAACTTTAGCAACACTATAGAAGCAGAGCACCAGCGCCACCTAGTGTTCACCACCAGAACTTTAGTTTTATAAGTACTTTAGAACCATTTAGAACCATGATTACCCAGGTCTATTAGATAGCATAGGGAAGGCTTAACACCCCTGTTGTGCTGGTTTTGCTGTCTGTGACTCTTTTCAGAAGTTTCCATCTCACTTTCTGTCCCTGTGAGGATTGGATTTTGGAAAAAGAGGCTTGTTGTGGAAACAAGGATTGGAGATAGAGCTTCAGTGGAGATACCTTTCAGGGATGAATTTCCTTTCCTTGGGGAAGGTTTATCTCAATTTATGTTGTCTCAGCCCCATTCTTAAATAGGAATTGTTTGTAAGTCGGGTGTCATGAAATATGAAAGGGGTTGGAAACCTTTTTGACTCAGAGCCATAAGAGCGAAATATTTGGAAATTTATTTCAGTGAGAGCCTATCTATCTACCTACCTACCTATCTATCTACCTACCTACCTAATTTTATCCTCCCCGACTGACGGGCCAAAGCGGCAGCTGTCGTTGGTGCCCCCTCCGGAGGCACTGGATATCTCCGGAATTCTAGCAAGGGCTCCGGAGGCGCGGCCCCGACGCCGAGCCGGCCACCTGCCGGTCGCCCCTCTATTAGCGACCGGGCCACAAACCCCCCCCCCCCGCCGCCTCCCTCCGATGGCCGGGGGCTGACAGGTCCACTGAGCCGGGACAGTATAGTTCTGGAATTGGCAAGCCCCAGGAGGCCCCCAGCATGGAGGCCAGGTGGCCGCCGGAAAAGGCGGCGTTGGAGGCCTAAGACCAGCAGGCCCCCCGGCCTTGGGTCGCTTGCCATTGCTCGCCTGAGAGAGGGGAGACCTGCCTCGCCCGAGCCCGGGTCCTGGAACCCGTTGCGGGTCAGAACCTTCTGGGGTCTGGGCTTCAGGCAACGGAAGCCCTCTCTCTTAGGCCTACAGCTGAAGAAGGTCAGCATTCCCGCAGACTGGACACCCCCTACCAGACCCCTGGTCAATGGGGGCTGGCCGGTTCGGACCATTTTGGTGGGAGCACTCTGAGACCACCTCTGCTCCCCCCCTTCGATGGGAGAGTAGGGCCCGCGTGATCCGCTGGGCTCTCCCCTGACGTCCTCTCTGCCACCCCCCATCTTTTCCCTTCCTACTGTTGTACTGTTCCCTGTTTGTTGTATTGATGATGTATTTCTTTGTGTAGCTGCTTGGCTTTTGTAAGCCGCTGCGAGCCTTGTGGAGTTGGCGGAATAAAAGTCCAAACAATAAATAAATAAATAAAATAAATAAATACCTATCTATCTATCTATCTATCTATCTCTATATATAAATACTGAATTTAACTAAATGTGAGTATATGCGTACATACTATGAGAAAAGGATTCCCCCAGCAGAATGACAGGACACTTCAGACCTGGCTCTGCAAAAGGCATGCTCAGGACTCTGGGAAGGAAGAGAAGACGGAAGGAAGGAAGGAGGAAAGAAAGACGGAAAGACAGAGAAAATAAAGGAGGGAGGGGGAGAGGAAGAAAGAAAAGAAGAACGAACTATGGAAAAGGAAGAAAAAAAGCAGGAGAGACAAGGAAGGGAAAAGAAAGAAGGAAATGGGAAGGGAAGAAAGGAAAGAGTAGGGAAAAGAAAGGAAAGGGAGTCCGCCGGGTCCATGGTGCCGGGGCCAGGCCCGCCTCCCCCAAGGGCTGTGGCGGACGATGAAGTGGAAGACGAGGATGAGGTGCCGGTGCCGGGCTCCGCCATCCCCAGTGAAGAGGGTTCTAGGCCTCGAGAGAAGCGGGGGATGAGGAAGAGGCGGCGATGGTGGTGCTGAAGCGGCAGTTGCGGCACATTTGCGTCACTCCTCCCCGCTGCATGCTGGGAAACCGAGGTCCGGGCTGCTCAGGAGAGCCAGATGCAATCATGAAAAGAGCCACATATGGCTCCCAAGCCATAGGTTCCCTACCCCTGAAATATGAGGTATGGATTGAATGGAATTGTACGAAAGAAGTATGGTTGGGACCTATAGGGCCTGAAAATGCCATTCTAATAAATGAAGCCTGGAAAACTACAAAAGGAAAATATTATTGAACTGAAATGAAAAGTTACTGAACTTCTGACATGGATGACCACAAAGAAATGACTAATTCTGAGGTGGAAAACAACATGCTTTACCAACAACAATGTGGTTTTTTTTTCAAGTTAAGGAAGCAAACAAAGCTCCTTACTGAAGAATACCAATTATCACTTAAAGAAGGAAAATCTACATCTGTCCAGAAACTGATGGAGTCAGGATGTCTTAATTGGAAAATACATGGCATTCATTTTTAACTTTTGAAGCAACATCAGCCAGAAATATTGCTATACAAGCCGGTTCACAGCTTGGGAGTGATCCTGGACTCATTGCTGAGCCTGGAACCTAAAACTTGTGTGCCAGCTGTGCCCATACTTTGGGAAGTCTGATCTGGCCACGGTCATCCACACTCTGGTTACATCCCGAATAGATTACTGCAACACGCTCTACGTGGGGTTGCCTTTGAAGACTGATCAGAAACTTCAACTAGTTCAACGGGCGGCAGCCAGATTGCTCACTGGAGCATCATACAGGGAGCATACCATCCCCTTGTTACATCAACACTGACTGCCGGTCCATTTCAGAGCATAATTCAAAGTGCTGGTCTTGGCCTATAATGCTCTATGCAACTCTGGCCCAGCTTACTTGTCCGAATGTATCTCCCTCTACGTTCCGCCTCACAACCTAAGATCTGCTGGGGAGGCCTTGCTCTCGGTCCCACCAGCTTCGCAAACACAGCTGGTGGGGACGAGGGACAGGGCCTTCTTGGTGGTGACCCCCCACCTGTGGAACTCGCTCCCCAGTGAAATCAGATTGGCATCCTCCCTCCTTTCTTTCAGAAGAAAACTGAAGATGTGGTTGTGGAACCAGGCGTTTGGCTAATGGATATAATGGCACCTGGACATGGAATCTGACCGTATGATTGTTGGAATGGAAAAGGCTTTATGATTGTTTAACTAATGTGGTTTTAATCTAATCCCTGCGGGGGTGAAAAGAGTGGGATAGAAATGCTGGAAATAAATAAATAAATAAATAAATGTCACTTTACTATTCCAAAATTGTGACAGACTGAAGGAGTCTGATCCATACACCATCTCCTCCAAGGAACAGAGGAAGGTGGTGTACAGCAGGGGTGCTCAGAATGGTGATCTCGATCACCAGGGTGATCTTCGGGCCTCATCCTGGTGATCTTCAGACCCCTGACCAGGTTTTTTGCTGTTAGTCCTCTTCACATGCCCCTGCACGCTGCAAAGAAGTCCTCCGTCGTTGCTCCTCCCGCTCCTGCTCTCGCGCCGCCTCCAAAAGCTCCAGAGTCCAAGAGGCAGAATGGGCCCCCTCTTTGGATTCCTCCTCCTCCTCCGTCGTTCTCCAGCCACTCAGAGTCGTAGGAGACCAAGGGGCGGGCCTGGATGACGCGCGATGCATGGCTGGCCCCGCGCACATGCGCAGAAGCGCCCATTCTGCCTCTCGGACTTCTCATGAGCTCTTGGAGGCGGCACGCATGCTGGTGGCATGGAAATAGGAGCAACGACAGAGGAGAAGAAGAAGGATGCTTTGGGGTCATTTTCTTACCGCATCTCAAAGGTCGGTCTTTTTACTTTGGGGTGGGTACTTGATTGTTCTGTGGCATGTCTCTTTGTTTATTTTTAATGTTTAAAAATGACATTTTAGCTCCAAAGCCTCTCTGCTTGCTTTGTTCCTTGAGAAATATATGTTGGGGAATATGGAAATGTGGGAGAAATGGGGTGGTTGGATGTATTTCTATGCTCTGTTTTATATTGGTATTAAATTGAAATGTAGATGTTTCATAACTTCATTTTATGTAAACTGCCCCGAGCCTGCTGGAAGGAGCAGTACATAAAAATGAATAATAAATATAAATAAATAAATAAGAAAATGGTTATACGTTTTACATTTCTGGGTAGGTGATCTTTGGGACTTGGTTTTTTAATCAGTAGCTCCCATGCTGAAAAAGTGTGAGCACCCCTGGTGTACAGTATATTACAGAATGGCAGATTTGCTAGGAATGCAATCTGGCCTACTTTGGTTTTTCTTTTCCAGGAGAAGGAAGAAGGGATGGTAATGTATAAATGTAGGAGTGAGTGTGTATATATGTGTGAATACTGAGTAAAATGTAATGTCCCTTTGTTTGTGTACCCAATGTAAATATATAGCCTGTATTGCTCTGTGGCATATTCTGTTTCATTGTGAACAAAATAAAAGAACTTTTATAATGCTTTATAAAGTTTGAAAGTATTTATGACGGGGAGTTTGTAACTCGGGGATGGCCTGCCATTGCAAATTGTTGTAATACACATGTTATAATACTACTCTAGCTCTGTCCCTTGGCCTAGTCCAACATAAAGAGGATTGCTTTACAATGTGATATAAGTATGGCCTCCATATCCACAGAAGGATATGCCCCAGGACCTTTCCATGGAAATGCAAAACTGTGAGTAATAGCAAAACCGTATGGATTGAACTACTTCCAGTGAATGCATTCTATAGAGGCATAAGCCAACTTCCGTCTTCCCTCCAGGTGTTTTGGACTTCAATTCCCACAATACCTAACAGCCTACCGACTCATTGACAGAGAAGGTTTACAAAGGACCAGGTTGTGGTGCAGCTGGTTGGGAGTCAGCTGCATTAAAATCACAACTGACTGAGAGGTCATGAGTTCGAAGCCAGCCTGGGTTGGAGTGAGCTTCCGGCCATTTGTCTAGCTAGCTGTCGACCTTTGTAGCCTGAAAGACAGTTGCATCTCTCAAGTAGAAAATTTAGGTACCCCTTATGCGGGGAGGCTAATTTAACTAATTGACCATGCCATACAAAGCAGCATGCAAAAGAATGAGGAAGTACTCCATTGGTGTCACAAGTGGATGGTGAAGCGACAGTTCCCCCGGTGGCCAGAATTTAAAAAACAACCCTGACAGGAATATTTATATAAGTCCAGAAGTCTGAAGATCAAAAGTTTCACCATGTGTTTCTCCTCCCAAATAGTGTACACACTCACTGTGTGTGGTTATGTATATGTTGGACAAACAAGTTGTATGTTACGGACTAGAATTATAGAACACAAGTTGAGAATACGCAGTTTGGCAGACAATTCTATATTATATAATAACTTAAAAAACAAAAATCATGGGATTCATTTAAATTCATGGGTTGCAAAGGGTTCGTACTAACCCTCATGGTGATCTAGGTAAAGCACTAATTAGGGCAGAGACTAAATGGATTATACTCCGTTCTTCTGAATCGCCTAAGGAGCTTAATGAATCAATCAGAATTTTTAAAAAGCATACCCTCATCAAGCTGGAAAAGTTAAATAGCCTCTGTGTCTCTGTCTATACATGTTGTGTGTCTATGGCCCTGGGCGTCCAACCCCCCCCCCATCCCCAGCAGGAGGGGTGTTGGTGGCAAGTTCCAACATGGCGCCGAGCTCCCTTGGCTCGGCGTCTTTAGCCCCTCCCCCCTGCTTATGTCACCGGCCATAACTCCACCCCCGGCTGAATTGGAGCTATCTACACCACGGCTCACAGTTTCATCTCCTGCTGTCCCAGGGTGGCCCGGCCCCCCGGGCTCGACGCCAAGGACCCTGAACATCTCCCAGGTCCTGGCGAAGGCCCCTGGGGGGCGGCCCGGACGCCGTGCCGGCCGACTCCCTGCTGACCTGCCAGCTAAGCTTACCTCCCTGTGCCCTATGTTGCTGGGCAACAGTCAGAAGAAGCCACCGAAAAGCTGGCGGGCCAGGCAAGGCGCCGACGGCTGAGGAAGAGACGTGACGAGTTGGCAGCCACCCGCGTCAGCCCCTCCGACTTCATCCACCCAGCCTGACACTCTTGTAGCCGACACTAACTCAGACCCTATGATAGCCAGCAGTTCTGGGGGCCCCAATTGTGATCTGGGGTCCCAACAGCAGACTGCCCCTTTGCCTCCAGCTACAGCCCAGGCTAGCGCTGAGCCGGGCCTGAATGTACTTGCTACCCGAGATGCAGGCCGGCCCCCCCGCAGAAGAGGGAGGGTCAGTATGACCCGGAAAAGATCTTTTCGAGCACGGACCTTCTGGGGGGCCAGTTACACTCGAAAGGAGAACCGTTTAGCCCAGACCCATGAACTGGCCCGGGCCGACCAGCCTGCAATTCCATCAATGGACCAGAAGGGTCACCCCAACAACCAAACGGGCAGGTTGCTAGCTGGGCATCACCAGGGGCATGGGTGTCTGGCTAAGGATCGGGTATCAGTTTCCGGGGTTGGGAATGGGGGGTTGGGGACTAGGGAGTTGCCAATTGAATCGGCGACGAATGTCCGAGACCCTCGCAGGCATCCCCTTTTCACGGGGTGTGCCGAAAACTGAACCCCAAGCCAGCTTTTGCCAAGTAGGTCCGCTGAGTATCCCAGTGATCTCGGGCAGGGTGAGTACGGTAGGCGCAGGCCTAATGCTAACGTTACGGCGAGAACCGGTTCGAGTCGAAGACGGACTCGACCCGGTTCTGACCTGCGTCCTATCCCCAGACACGCTGTTGGTAGACATCCAGTCTTCCCACCTTCCACTCTGGTGCTGGTAAACGTACGCTCCGTTCGAAACAAGACCGCCATTGTCAGGGAAGTGTTGGCCTAGTGTGGGAGTCCCGGAGAGCCTGGCGATCCTGCTGGTGTACCGTGCGCCTAGCGCACCGGGCGGAGAGCCTGGCGCGGCTGCTGGAGACTGTGTCGGAGTGGGCATTGAGGTTTCCCAGACTTATTGTCTTGGGGGACTTCAATGTCCACGCCCGATGCAGCCTCTATTCCATCCGCAGCCGCGGACCTAATTCGACCATGGCGACATTAGGCCTCTCCTGTGTGTAGTCGGGACCCACACACTTTCGGCCGGACACACCTCGATTTGGTGTTCAGCGCAGGGGTTCAAGTGGACCTAGCCTCTGTAATAGAGGTTCCATGGTCGGACCACTGTGCTCTAAGGATCCGGGTTGAGCAACCGCCTCCCCCATGCAAGGGCGCCGAACGGATTTTCGTTCGCCCAAGGAGACTTATGGAACCTGATAGGTTCCTGAATGCTCTGAGGGATCTGGAGTCTACCAGCGTCTCAGTCGAGGAGCTTGTCCAGGCTTGGAACACCTCACTGGCCAGAGCCCTCGACGAGACCAGCTCCTAGGCGCCCTCTCCGACCCCGCAATCATCGGTCCCCTGGTATACAGGGGACCTCAGGACCATGAAGCGGGAAAGGAGACGGCTTGCGCGAGTGGCGGAAGCTCCGTGACGAAGCCTCATTATCAGCTTATAAGCTACTAAAGGAGACTTATGAGCATGCTGTCAAGGCAGCCAAAAATGAATACTTCTCTGCCTTGATAGCGTCTGCAGGCTCACGCCCGGCCCAATTGTTTAAGGTGATTCGGTCCTTGACGACGGTCCCTACTGTCCCAAAAAATAGCGATCAGGCCCTCACTGCCGGTGCTTTTCAGAGCTTTTTTGCAGACAAGATACTGAGCCTCCGCCGGGACCTCCCAGCCACAGTTGATACAGTGAGAGAGCTAGAGACCCCGTGGCCCTCCGCCGGGCCCACCCTCGACCGGTTTCGGCCACTGGACGCAGATGCTGTTGACAAGATAGTGACTGCAGCTCGCCCTACCACCTGCTCCCTCGACCCGTGCCCCTCCTGGCTTGTTAGATCTTGCCTGGAGGGGCTCGTGGGCCTCTGTTGAATATCATTAAAGCTCCCTTGAGCAAGGAGTTTTTCAGAGTGCTTGAAAGAGGCGGTGGTGGCTCCATTACTGAAGAAACCATCATTGGACCCCGCGGTTCCCCCAACTACCGCCCGGTGTCGAATCTCTCGTACCTGGGCAAGGTGGTTGAGAGGGCAGTAATGGAGCAGTTGCAGTCCTTCTTGGATGATGCAACATGGCTTGACCCCTTCCAGTCCGGCTTCCGCTCGGGGCACGGGACGGAGACGGTCCTGGTCTCCATCACAGATCAACTCCGCTGCCAGCTCGACCAAGGCGGGTCTGCGCTGCTCGTGTTATTGGACCTCACGGCAGCGTTTGACACGGTCGACCACAATCTTTTGATCCACCGCCTGGCCATGGCCGGAGTGAGGGGACAGCCCTTAAATGGCTGACCTCCTTCCTCCGCCAGCGGTCTCAGCGTGTGAGGAGGGGCGGGTGGTCTCTGAGGGCTCCCACTGATCTGTGGGGTCCCTCAAGGGGCCATCCTCTCCCCTCTGTTATTTAACATCTACATGCAGCCGCTTGCACAGCTGGTGCGGAGTTATGGGCTGACCTGTCACCAATATGCCGATGACACTCAGCTCATTCTGAGGATGGAGGGCAGGCCGGAGTCCGTCCCCCGATAATTTCCAACATTGCCTTGAAGCCGTCACTGGATGGCTGCGAGCCAGTAGGTTGAGGGTGAATCCGGCGAAGACGGAGATCTTGTGGCTGGGCCGCCCGGGCGGGATGGGTGCCCGGCTTCCGACCCTGGGCGGTGCGGCACAACATCCAGCGCCGACAGTGAAGAGCCATGGCGTCCATCTGGACTCCCAGCTGACCATGGAGGCCCAGGTCTCCATGGCCAGCAAGGCTGCCTTTTTTAACCTCCGTCAGGCACGGAGGCTGGCCCCCTATCTCCTCCCGGAACGACCTAGCCACGGTGATCCAAGCCACGGTCATCTCGAGGCTAGATTACTGTAACGCGCTCTACGTTGGCCTGCCTATGTCGCCGATCCGAAGCTCAAGCTGGTGCAGAACACCGCCGCCCGGCTCCTGTCTGGGGCTCCAGCAGGCTGCCGAATAACTCCAATCTTGCGGGATCTGCACTGGCTACCTATTGAGCACCGGGTCGCCTTCAAAGTGTTGGTTCTTACCTTCAAGGCCATTCACGGCCTGGGGCCAGCGTATCTGAGGGACCGTCTTGCCCTATATTGCCCACCGAGATCACTATGGTCTGTAGAGGCCAACCTGTTGGCAGTTCCATCTGCTAAGCTAGCTCGCTTAACATCCACTCGCCGGAGGGCGTTCTCCGTGATAGCTCCTACGCTATGGAACGCCCTCCCGGCTGAGGCCAGAGCCCTGAGGGACCTACTCCCCTTCAGACGGGCCTGCAAAACCCATCTGTTTAGGCAGGCCTTTGGGGAGTAGGCCCTTATCCATGCCCGGTCCGATTTATCGGGTACCGCTGCTGTTTTAATTTGCTGTTTTAATTGTTTTGTTTTAATTGTATTGCTGTTTTTAATTTTGAGCTACATTTTTTGTGCTCTATGTTTTATGCTGTACCTCTGGCACTGAGCCATTAGCATGTGAGCCGCCGCGAGCCCTCGGGAGTCGGCGGCGCAGAAATCGCAATAATAAATAAATAAATAAATAAATGTTTTCCATGTCTGTGTGCATTGTGAACCGCCCTGAGTCCCCAGCAGGATGAGAAGGGCGGAATATAAATACTGGGAATAAGTAAATAAATACAGTGCCCAATTGCAGTTAAAGTGGTGCCAAAGTGGGTTAAACTCTACAGTGCGGATGCGCCCTCACAACCCCAAGTGCTGCCCCACCTCCAGGTCGCAGAAGGTGAAGTCGGGCAGCCGGGTGATCTGGTTGCCGGCCAGGTAGAGGACGCGCAGGTGCTCCAGGCCCTTGAAGATACTGCTGTTGATCAGATGGATCCGGTTGCCGTTGAGGGCCAGCTCCAGCAGCCGGTTCTGGTTGCGGAAGGCGCCGGGCTCCAGGGCCGAGATGGTGTTGTTCTGCATGTAGAGGTACTGCAGGCCCCACAGCGGGGCCAAGTCTTGCTGGTGGATCTGTGTCACGCCGTTGTCTTGGAGGAAGACCGTCTGCAGGACCAAAAATGGGATAGATGTGCTTACATCAGCAGTTCTCAAACTACGTTCCATAGAACGCTAGGGTTCTGCAAATATATTAGGCCTGGGAAATCATGGTTCTAAACCAGGACTAGACAAACTTCGGCCCTCCAGGTGTTTTGGACTTCAACTCCCACAATGCCTAACAGCCTACCAGCTGTTAGGCATTGTGGGAGTTGAAGTCCAAAACACCTGGAGGGCCGAAGTTTGCCCAGGCCTGTTCTAAACGGTTCTAAAGTACTTACAAAACTAAAGTTCTGGTGGTGAACACTAGGTGGCACTGGTGCTTTGCTTCTACAGTGTTGCTGAAGTTCTGGTGGTGAACACTAGGTGGCGCTGGTGCTTTGCTTCTACAGTGTTGCTGAAGTTCTGGTGGTGAACATTTCAGAACACTAACAAAACTTTCAAAATTTCATTATAAATGGCAGTTCCTAATTGGTTCTGTCTTAAAAATCACCAACAATGAAATAATAATGATAGATAGATAGATCAGGAGGACTGCTAGGAGTTGCAGTCCAAGAATAGGTAGAGAAGAAAGAATGGGGAGAAAGAGGGAAGGGAAAGAAAAGGGGGCGGAAGAAAGGAAAGGAAGAGAAGAAAGGAAGAAGAGAAAGAAAGAAAGAAAGAAAGAAAGAGGGGAAGGAATGAAAGAAAGAAGGAGAGAAAGAGGGTGGGAAGGTTGACCACAGCAACATGTGGTGGGTACAGCTAGGGTATGTGTATGTGAATGTGTATATGTATGTATACAGTGTTCCCTCACTTATTGCTGAGGTTAGGTTGCAGGACTTCCCGCAATAAATGAAAAACCGCGATGTAGGGATGCTCTATTTATTTTAATATTTTTACATTATTTTAGTAGTTATACACTATTTTAAGTCTTTATAAACTTAAAATAAAGTAAAAGGAAGGAAAGGCCTTTCAAGGCTGGAGGGAGGGAGGAAGGACTGAGGAGAGAAAGCGCCTCGGAGAGCGGCGGTGGCAAAACCGCACAAAACAGCGAAAATACCATGAGATGTATTTTAAATTAATATTTTTTGAAATCCGCAAAACACCGAGTCTGCAATAAGTTAACTGCGAGGTAGCGAGGAAACACTGTGTATGTGTACACACACATGCAGGAGACCTGGCACACGATTCAAATTCAGTGTTGCCAGGGGCAGAGGGGTGGGGGGAATCATGGTACACTGACCCTAAGGCAGAACTATCCAAAGCATGCGGGGACATGTTAATGTGTCAGTTGCAGTGCATTGAGATGTTGCACAGACTCACATAAATATGGGTAAAGTGTTCCCTCGCCACTTCGCATTCGCTTTATGCGGATTCGCTGTTTCGCAGGTTTTTGGAAATATTAATTTAAAAAATATTAAATATTAAATATTTACGTCCCGTGGAGACCAGGGACCCTGGAAGTGTGGCAACCTGAGGCGTGGCAGGGAAGGCATGCCTCTCTGGTCTCCACAGATTCCGGAAGTGCGGCGGACTGAGGCACGGCGGGGAAGGCCTGCCTCCCTGGCCTGCTGTTGTCTCCATTATTATTTATTTATTTACTTCATTTATATTCCGCCCTTCTCATCCTGCAGGGGAGTCAGGGCGGATTACAATGTACACATTACATTTAGACACACACACAAACAAGACAGACAGAGGCAATTTAACATCTGGCCACCAGGGGGAGCTGTTGCACTCCTTCATTCCTCAGCGTGTTTCCTGGAGATCCTTTTATGGCCTCGTAAATCAGTTAAATTTAGCCTCCCCACTAAGTGGTACCTTAATTTCCTACTTGACAGATGCAACTGTCTTTCGGGTTGCAAAGGTTGACAACAGGCTACACAATAGGTCGAGCGCCCACCTCGACCCGGGCAGGCCTCGAACTCATGACCTTCTGGTCAGTAGAGATCTTATGCAGCTGACACCCAGCCAGCTGCGCCATATTCCCAGTGCTATGGAGGCTCTGCCGGCGCCTGCAGAGACCAATGAGGCAGGCAGGAACCCTCGGGACGGGAGGCGGGTAAAGAAGCGCAGGTAAGAAAATAATATATAGAATATATAAAATAATGTATAAGTGTTCCCTCACTTATTGCGGGGGTTCCAGGACCTCCCGCAATAAGTGAAAAACCGCGATGTAGGGACGCTATATTTATTTTAATATTTCTACATTATTTTAGTAGTTATACACTATTTTAAGTCTTTATAAACTTAAAATAAAGTGGAGGAAAGGAAGGAAAGGCCCTTCAAGGCTGGAGGGAGGGACGGAGGACTAAGGAGGGAAAGTGCCTCGGAGAGTGGAAAAACCCACAAAACAGCCAAAATACCGCAATATATACCCTATTTTCTGGCGTATAAGACAACTGGACAGATAAGACGACCCCCAACTTTTCCAGTTAAAAAATAGTTTGGGATATACTTGCCATATAAGACTACCCCTCTTCCAACGCACACCAAATAGAAATTTAAAAAGCATCAAATTTGATTTATATAAGGTAATTATCCTATGACTAAGAACATAAGAACATAAGAAGAGCCATGCTGAATCGGGCCTCAGCCCATCTAGTCCAGCATTCTGTGTCACACAGTGGCCCACCAGTTGTACACGGGGATCTCTAGCAGAAAGGAGGGCAAAACCCTCACCTGCTCCTGACCCCCCACAACCAGTACCCGGGGAAATCCTGCCTGCCTCCATCAACACAGAGGTGGTACTTGGATGTCCATTTCAGTAGCTACTGATTCCCTTGGTATCCATGAATCTGTCTAATCATGCCTTGAAGCTGTCCAGGCTGACAGCTGTCACAACCTCTTCTGGAAGTGAGTTCCATAACCCAATGACCCTCTGGGTGAAGAAATATTTCCCTCTATTAGTCCTAACTTTCCTACCTTGGAGCTTCAGGGAGTGCCCCCTAGTCCTAGTGTTGTGTGACAGAGAAAATATTTTTCTTTATTCACCTTTTCTATCCCATGCATGATTTTATACACTTCGATCAAGTCACCTCTTAAACGCCCGTCTTTCAAGGCTGAAAAGACCAAGGCGTTGCAACCTGATTTCATAAGGGAGCTGCTCCATCCCTTGGATCATTCTTGTTGCCCTTCTTTGTACCTTTTCCAGTTCCGTTATATCCTTCTTGAGGTGCGGTGACCAGAATTGTACACAGTACTCCAGATGTGGCCTCACCATAGAGAGGCAATACAACATTTGCCGACCTATTTTCGATTCCCTTCCTGATCATGCCAAGCATAGAATTTGCTTTTTTCGCTGCTGCAGCGCACTGGGTTGACATCTTCATTGAGCTGTCCACCAAAACCCCAAGATCCCTTTCCTGGTTTGTCTCGGAAAGTTTTGATCCCATCAGTTGATAAGTGTATTTGGGGTTCTTTGCCCCGATGTGCATGACTTTACACTTGTTTAGGTTAAAATGCATTTTGCCACTTTGTTGCCCATTCACTCAATTTCGAGAGATCTTTCTGGAGCTCTTTACAGTCAGTTTCATTTTTAACTACCCTGAACAATTTAGTGTCGTCTGCAAACTTTGCTACCTCAGAATTCACTCCTACATCCAGATCATTAATGAATAAATTAAAAAGTAACGGACCCAAAACTGAACCTTGGGGTACGCCACTTCTCACCTCTTACCACCCAGAGAAATGTCCGTTTATTACCACCCTTTGTTTCCTACAGTTTAGCCAGGTTCCAATCCAGGACAAGACCTGTCCCCTGATTCCATGGCTGAAGAGCTTATTTAGGAGCCTTTGGTGAGGGACTTTGTCAAAAGCCTTTTGAAAGTCAAGGTAAACAATATCGACTGGGTCCCCTTTATCTATGTGTTTATTTACACCCTCAAAGAATTCTATCAAGTTAGTAAGACATGATTTGCCTTTGCAGAAACCATGTTGATTTTCCTTCAGCAATGCCTGTTCTTCTATGTGCTTCTTTAATAATGGTTTCCATCACTTTGCCTGGAACTGAGGTTAGACTAACTGGCCTATAATTTCCTGGATCACCCCTGGATCCTTTCTTGAAGATCGGAGTTACATGACTGTACCTCCTTCTCTGCCTCTCAGATCGCACACCTGCGCACCTGCACTGCTTCACTACAGTCTTCAGGAGCGAGATCCGAGAGGCATGGAACTCCTTCCATGCCTCTCGGATCTTGCTCCTGAAGACTGTAGTGAAGCGGTACAGGTGCGCATGTGCGAGATTTGAGAGGTCGGTAGTAGGATACGAGGGCGGGCCAGACATAGAT
The DNA here is from genome assembly GCA_030556195.1 of Anolis apletophallus. Classification (NCBI taxonomy): domain Eukaryota; kingdom Metazoa; phylum Chordata; class Lepidosauria; order Squamata; family Anolidae; genus Anolis; species Anolis apletophallus. The sequence continues at coordinate 148,442,893 of JARBWK010000007.1, read as the reverse complement.
ATCCCCTGACCTTTGAGAAAGTTTTCTTGGGTTAAAAAGTAGTCTTATATGCCAGAAAATACGGTATATATTAAATCAATATTTTGAAAATCGTGAAACAGCGAATCTGCTAAAAGTGAACCACAAAGTAGCAAGGGAACACTGTAAATATTAAAATTAATATAGCGTCCCTACTTCGTGGATTTTCACTTATTGCGGGTGGCCCGCAACTGAGGGAACACTGTCGTCCCTTTTCTCCAGGAGGAAGGAAGAGGAGAGCAGCTACTGGACAGAAGCAGCCTTTGAGCCCAGCCATGGATGAATGAGTTCCCTCTCCCGCAGCCTCACCTGTGTGGAGGGATGGATGCTGCTGGGGATCTCCTTGAGGCCCAGGGAGCCACACTCCACAGTCGTGCTGTAGCAGCGGCAGGTGGACGGGCAGGAGTGGACCTGGGCAGCCATCATCCCCAGCAGGAAGAGAGAGAGGCGGGAGGCCATCCTAGAACAGCTGCTGGCGGAGAAGGAAGCAAAACCCAGTTAACAGAGAAGTAGGCTTAACCTACAGCATGACGTAACATTATTTTTGTTCCTGGGTGATCAATACCATTTACTAATTGGTTCCATCATAAAAACATGGGAAATGTTTCCTGCAAAAACGTCGTCTTTGCGAGAAGGACATCATCCTGCAACACATTTTGGTCTAGTTCTCCAATGAATATCTCATCATCGGGTCTCAACCAATTCAACCTAGTTTGTGACAGCAACAAAAACAAAGTTTCAAGAGTAGAACAATTGCTTTCAACGTAAAGACCGCACAAGTAAACAGGAAATCACTCTTTCCAACCATAGTGATACTCAGCCTTCCATATTCTTTGGGGTGTAGCAAAGGGGGAAAGGGTTACGATAATAACCATTGTTAATTGCTTGGTAATTGGGTGGCTGTGAGTTTTCTGGGCGGCAGGGCCATGTGCCAGTAACATTATCTCCTGACGTTTCGCCTGCATCTGTTACTGGCACCTTCAAAATTTCTGTTGGTATTTATTTTTATTTTATTTTATTTTATTTTATTTGTATTTTATTTATTTATTTATTATTTGTATTTTATTTATTTATTTATTATTTATATCATTTTTATACCACCCTTCTCAGCCCGAGGGCGACTCAGGGCGGTTTACAATTGGCAATAATTCAATGCCACAACACAATAACAATTAAAAATAACCCAAAAAAAAGCATTACACAATTAATTTACAGTATAAAATTTAAATTTAAAATATTATAGAACATTTAAAAAAAACATACAACATGAAAACATTATCGTGAGTGTTAACCATGTCGTGCTACCATTCAATTCATCATCGAGTCATTCCGTACGTTCATAGAGCTATGCGGTGCTCGGAAAAGCCTGTTCGAAAAGCCAGGTTTTCACTTGCGTTCAGAAAGACAACAGGGAGGGGGCCGATCTTATCTCCCTAGGTAAGGAGTTCCACAGTCGAGGGGCCACCAACGAGAAGTGTATATATTTCATGTTAGCCGCCCCAAGTCCCCTTTGAGTCCCACAGATGCAGGTGAAACGTCTCTAACAAACGCGATTATTTATTTATTTATTTATTTACGGCATTTCTAGCCTGCTTTTTTCAGCCCTAAGGTGACTCGAGGCAGGTTACAGATAATGACCTTCGGAGATTCTGTTGAGCAGCTTGAAGTTTGCGAAAACTGAGTCTCCTATCAACCAGCTCATTATCTAGCAACTCATTATTCTCTCCACCTGGGGTTTCAGCCTCTGAACTCGTTTCCATAGAGCAGTGTTTTTCAACCTTTTTAAAGCCGTGGCACACTTTTGACATTTGCAAAATCCTGGGGCACACCACCAACCAAAATGACACAAAATGACACTCTAACACAGTAATACATATGGTTAATATGTTTTTAAATGTATTTATACACTCAGTGTGAAACCTGGGCCTGTTTCGATGAACACAACATAGATATCCTGGCAGGAATGGCAGAAAGACACACACGAAGGTCTTGCTCAACAGCTGTCAGTCTCTCTCTGTGTTTAGTTTTTATTGCAGTCACCCGGTCCTCAGGGAGAATGTACACGGTCCTCGGGGAAGCCGGTTGGAAAGAGAGCAGCTAGACGGAAGCACACTCTGAGGCAGAGAGTTCCACTGCTGAACAGCTCTCACAGTCAGGAAGTTCTTCCTAATGTTCACCCACCTACACAGACATGCTTCCCTGTGATGTTTGCTTTTCTTCCTGCGCTGTTGTGCTCTCTCTCTCTCTCTCTCTCTCTCTCTCTCTCTCTCTCTCTCTCTCTGTGTATATATATAACATTACATTTATATATATATATATATAAAATGTAATGTTCATTTGTGGGATTAACATAACTCTATTTTCCATAAACTCCACCAGAGTTTACATTTGGGCATATTGATATTCATGTCAAGTTTGGTCCTGACCCATCATTGTTTTGACTCCACAGTGCTCTCGGAATGTGGGTAAACTACAACGCCAAAACTTAAGGTCAATGCCCAACAAACCCTTCCAGTATGTGTGCCAAGATTGGTTCAGATTGTATCTGAACTATCAATCCCAGCAACTGCAACTCCCAAATATCAAGGTCTATTTTCCCCAAACTCCTCCAGTGTTTACGTTGGAGCATATTAGGTATTCGTGACAAGTTTGGTCGGGATGTGGGTGAACTACAACTCCCAAACTCAAGGTCAATGCCCTTGCCCACCAAACCCTTCCAGTATTTTCTGTTGGTCATGGGAGTCCTGCGTGCCAAGTTTGATTCAATTCCATCATTGGTGGAGTTCAGGGTGCTCTTTGATTGTAGGTGAACTATAAATCCAAGTAACTTACAACTCCCAAATGACAAAATCAACCCCTCCCATCAGTATTCAAATTTGGGCGTATCGGGTATTTGTGTCAAATGTGGTCCAGTGAATGAAAATACATCCTGCTTATCAGATATTTACATGATGATTCATAACAGTAGAAAAATTACAGTTGTGAAGTACCAATGAAAATAATGTTATGATTGGGGGTCACTACAACATGAGGAACTGTATTAAGGGGTCAAGGCATGAGGAAGGTTGAGAACTACTGATCTAGAGCAGTGTTTTTCAACCTTTTTTGAGCCGCACATTTTTTACATTTACAAAATCCTGGGGCACACCACCAACCAAAATGACACTCTAACACAGTAATACATATAGTTAATATGTTTTTAAATGTATTTATACACTCAGTGTGAAACCTGGGCCTGTTTTGATGAACACAACATAGATATCCTGGCAGGAATGGCAGAAAGACACACACAAAGGTCTTGCTCAGCAGGTGTCAGTCTCTCTCTGTGTTCTTATGCATCAAGAAGGAAGGAAGGGAGGAAGGAAGGGAGGAAGGGAGGAAGGGAGGAAGGGAAGAGAGAAGGAAGAATGGAACCAAAGAGCAAAGAAAGGGAGGAAAGAAACAGGCAGAGAAGGAAGAAAGAAAATGGGAAAGAAGGAAAAGAAAAAGAGGGAAGGAAGGAGAGAGGGAGGGAAGGAGAGAAAGAGGGAGGGAAGGTTGGCCACAGCAACGTGTGGCGGCAGGCATGTAGCCAGGGGGGGGGCTAAGGGGGCTTCAGCCCCCCCCCCGAAATTCTCAGGGTGGTCCGCGAAAAGGCCTTACTGGTACATTATTTAAACTGTTATGTTTATTCATATCATGAACTGATCACCATGCTCATTATAGCCCACATTAATGGGGTTATTGGGATAACAATACAAAAGGTTTGCTAGGGTAGACCCTCTTCCACCCAGTCTCAGCCCCCCCAAAACCAAACTCAGCCCCCCGAACCAAAATCCTGGCTACGGCCCTGTGTGGCGGGTACAGCTAATAAATTTATACAGCACACACACACACACACACATATATATAGTGGTGAGAGTTGTAGGCCAAAAGACCTGGAGGGAGGGCCCAAGTTGGTCCACACCTGCCTTAAGTGAGCAAACCCTGTTAGTTTTTGGCCCCTGCTTAAAAGGGCCTCAACCCTGTGTCCTGAACGCCCCTTGACCCGCCTTGGCTGAGTGTAAGGGAATCACGGAAGTGGTAGTTTGACACCATCCTGAGCCTCCCCAAACTACAAATCCCGGGATTCCCCAGCCTTGAGCCCTGGAAGACCATGAATGCTACGGGGGACCCGGGGAAGTCCCATCCCAGGATCTTCTCTCTCTCTCCACGCGGCTCTTTCTGCCTGACGCAGTCCCTGCCTTTCAGCTCAAACCCTTCCGAGGCCGAGGAAGAAGCGGAGGGGAGGAGGAAGCCCAAGAAGGCAAGTGGTGAGTAGAGGCTGTGTTTGCAGGACTCAGGCAAGGGATTGAGCCCCGGCTAGAGCTTCCCGGTAGGACAGGAGGGCTCTCTCTCTTCTATCTCCAATTTCCCACGGCACACCTGATGATCGCTCACAGCACACTAGTGTGCCACGGCACACTGGTTGGGAAACACTGATCTAGACCGTCTGGGATTCCATTTGGACCTGGGGGAAGAGTCTTCTTTTTTTGCATTGACACTCCCAACATGTTGTCTTGGGGATGTGCTGGGAGTGGCAGTGCCCCCCAAAACCCCCTTCCTGGTTCTCTGCTATATTTGGACGGGAAAGGGACCAAGGTAGGATGGCGTGAGTCCGCAAGCCTTCAAGGAGCTCCGGAGCTTGCTTGGGATGGCAACCACGAGAACCTCGGGATCCAGCTATCACTGGATTCGTACCCAAAATCGGCCCCCAAATGTATAGACATCAAAACCCAAATTGGAAGCAAAGTGAGGGATTCCCAAAGGGCAACGCACTCACCTTGTTCCCCTGCATCGGAGACCTGGGTTTCCATGCGCCTGGCTCTTCCTCCCTATTAGGTTTTCATGCATCTTGGTTCCGGAGCTCCTAAACCTATTAGAGGCTTTTCCATTGTCGGCAGCAATCAGGGCAAAGCCCCGTAAGGCTAAAGGGTGATGATGAGAAGAGCCTGCACGTGGGGTGGGTTTGGGGTTCTCTGAAAGTCACCCCAATTCAAAGTGGTAGAAACAGACAGGAAAAAGGGACGAGTTTGGAAGAATAAATCCTTTAGAGGAGAGGAGATTTTCCAGCAGGTTTTCTGCAGAATTAAGGAGGAAGATATTTCCCCATTAAATGAAGCAGCTTTACTGCAACCGGATGGATGCGTTAATGGTCAGCTATTTAAAGAATGGTTAAGATCTCATTTGGTGTAATGGGTAGTGAAGTGAGTCCAGGGATCAGGGTTTCAGTCTCCGCTCGGCCATGGAAACCTACTGGTCAAACTGGTAAATCTCAATAACAACAACAACAACAACACTGTGTATTACAGTATGATTTTTTTCCCTGGGTTATCAATGTCATTTCCTAATTGAATTTATCATAAAAACAGAAAAGTTTATTTATTTATTTATTTGCAGTATTTATATTCCGCCCTTCTCACCCCGCAGGGGACTCAGAGCGGATTACAATGTACACATACATGGCAAACATTCAATGCCATAGACACACAACACATATAGACAGTAGGCATGAGAAAAATGAAACGGAAATTAAAAGGATTCGTAAGAGATTCGTATGTAATGGGACTTTTGAGCTTTTACGGATCGCTGCCGCGAACCCGAAAGTAGACTTCCTTTTACGGTCCTTGAGGCCAACAATTTGCATTAGGATCATAATAAATTCTTAATTATTGTACTACGTACTCACTTCTCCCTGTCTTCTCCCCCTCATTTCCTTCCCGCCTTCATTCAGCTTCTTCTTTTTCCCGCATTTCTATGGGGAACTGGAAGTGACACTGCTGCTAGGTAGGCAATGCATTCTGGAAAGTGTAGTCCTCCACGCTTCCCCCCCTCCTTCTCTTCCCCGTTGCTCTGCTGCCATGCCCCATCGCAGGGGCCAGTTTCACACGCGCGCGCTTCTCCTCCTCTCTCTCCCTGCGCTCTCTCAGATGCTTCTCTTCCCGTTGCTCTGCCTTGCCCCATCGCAGGGGCCAGCTTCAGCCCTCCAGGTACGTGTTTTGGACTTCAACTCCCACCATTCCTCACTGCCTCAGGCCTCTTCCTTTTCCTCTCAGCCTGGGCAAACTTGGGCCCTCGCTCCCTCAGGATCGGGGTGAGAGAGGGCAGCGAGGAGCGAGGGGGGGGGCCTCCTCCTCCTTTTTTTTGCTGCTTCCAAGAATAGAATACCCCCCTCCCTCCCTCCCTCCCTCCTTCCCTCCCTCCCTCCCTCCTTCCCTCCCTCCTTCCTATTTGGAGAGTCCCATCTAGAATTCAGTGTGATTTATTCAAGTTTTGGCCTACAACTCCCAGAAATCCCAGCCAATTTACCAGCTGTTAGGATTTCTGGGAGTTGTAGGCCAAAACCATCTGGAATGCGCATGCTCTGGCATACGAATTACTAACGAATTTCGTTAGTACTTAAGTTACATTTAGAAATTTTTGGAATTTTTTTGTAAGTCTTTCTTTTACTAATCAAAAAAAATCCCCCCCCCCCCATTTGATTTTAGAATCGCCATTTTTGGATTCGAAACCATGCCTAATAGACAGACAGCCAGAGGCTATTTAACATTCCAACTTCTAGCCACCAGGGGAGCTGTCGCTTCACTGTCCATCTGCGATACTGATGAAGTACTTTCCGCATCCCCCGCATGCTTTTGTTGAAGATTTTTTATGGCCTCATAAATTTTTTGTTGTTAGCCTCCCCACACATAGGTGGTACCTAAATCTCCTACTTGACAGATGCAACTGTCTTTCGGGTTGCAAAGGTCGACAACAAGCTACACAATTGGCTGGAAGCTCACTCCGACCCGGGCTGGCTTCGAACTCATGACCTTTCGGTCAGTAGTGATCTTAATGCAGCTGACTCCCAGCCAGCTGCGCCACAGTCCTGGTCTGAAATGACTTGAAAGCACACAACAACAACAACAACAACAACAACAACAATTCTATCTCATTAGGCCCACACTTCCTATTGAAATGATAATAAGTTTCTAAAGCACCGGGAAGTGGCGCAGCTGGCTAAGTGTCCGCTGCATAAGATCTCTCTGACCTGTAGGTCATGAGTTCGAGGCCTGCCCGGGTCGGGGTGGATGCCCGACCTTAAGTGTAGCCTGCTGTCGACCTTTGCAGCCCGAAAGACAGTTGCATCTGTCAAGTAGGAGATAAAGGTACCACATTAAGTGGGGAGGCAAATTTTGACTGATTTATGAGGCCATAAAGAACTCCAGGAATCGCTGAAAGGAATGCAGAAGAACAACAAGGGAAGCTGGAAAATGCTGAGAGAGATGAGGAGTCCGTCAGCTCCCCCTGGTGGCCAGAAGTTTGTCAGAAGTTTGCCAGAAAATTGCCTCTTTGTTCGTCTTTGTTCGTCTATATGCGTCAATATATGTATATGTTGAACTGCAGGGATTGTCTGCAAGTATATGTACTGTAATCCGCTCTGAGTCCCCTTCGGGGTGAGAAGAGCAGAATATAAATGAAGTAAGTAAGTAAGTAAATAAATAAATGAATAAATAAATTGTTAATGTTGTTCTTCATTTTAATTATTGTATTGTTTTTAAGGGTTTTTTTTTGCACTACAAATAAGATATGTGCAGTGCGCATTGGAATTTATTTATTTATTTATTTATTTATTTATTTATTTATTTCAAATTAGAATCCGGCCCTCCAACAGTTTGAGGGACTGTGACCTGGCCCTCTGTTTAAAAAGTTTGAGGACCCTTGATCCAGTCAAAATGACAATCCGAACCCTTCCAGCAGATGGCCATATAGCTTTCGTTCAAAAACCTCCCAATCAGAATGTTATACCAAACCTGAGAATACAGACTCTATCAGACCCCAGGTACACTGACCATACAACGCAGTGTAAAGTGGCTTCTAAAGGCTACCTAGTCCAACCCACGTCCATGCAGGAACTCAAAGCTCAAAGCCTCCAAACAGATGCCCATCCAGCCTCTGTTTGGAGACACCATCATCCCCCCTAAGCAGTCCATTCCTCTATCACAGTGTTTTTCAACCTTTTTTGAGCCGCGGCACATTTTTTACAATTACAAAATCCTGGGGCACACCACCAATCAAAATGACACAAAATGACACTCTAACACAGTCATACATATAGTTAATATGTTTTAAAATGTATTTATACACTCAGTGTGAAACCTGGGCCTGTTTCGATGAACACAACATAGATATCCTGGCAGAAATGGCAGAAAGACACACACGAAGGTCTTGCTCAACAGCTGGGAGTTATAGTTCACCTGCAATCAAAGAGCATTCTGAACTCCACCAATGATGGAACGGAATCAAACTTCCCACACAGAACTACCTTAACCAAGAGAAAATACTACAAGAGCTTGGTGGGCATTGACCTTGAGTTTTGGAGTTGTATATATCCAAAGAGCACTGCGGAGGGGAGGGAGGAAGACGTGGGGCAAGTCTTCGCAGTAGCGCCCGCACGGGTCACGTCTCCCCCCCCCAAAAAAGTGGCAGCGTGAGCAAAGCGAGGCAAAGCAAGCAGAGCGAGGCTGGGAAGAAGGGAGCCCGAGTAGAGAAGAAAAAGTTTTCGGCAGGAGGGGGAAGAAAGGGTATTGGAGGTTCCATTTTCCAACGGCACACCTGATGATAGCTCACGGCACACTAGTGTGCCATGGCACACTGGTTGGGAAACACTGCTCTATCAAACGGTGCTTACAGGCGAACCTTGCACGCCTTCCTTTTTTCTCTTTCCATTCTCAATTACAGGCCGAAGCTGACATCAACATACATCTTTGCGCTACCGCAATATCCCGCTGCAAAAAGCCATTATCCTTGTTTTGGTGTTACAGCGGTTGTTTAGCATTCGTGGGCAGATGCTCCAGCAAATGCACATTATGTTTTGATGGCGCCGTCGTGCATTAATGTGCCATGATGCCAAGATGTTCCCCGCCTCCCTGTTATCATTTCGCTGACCTTGTTTCCCCCCTTCTTTCTCCTGCGTTCGTCTTCTGTATCTGGCAATTTCATGACCCCTTTTGAGCATAATTTTAAATTCCAGGTGCCACAGTTAGGAACCCAAATAGAAACAGCTTCCATAGAAAGAAAGTCCTTTTTTTAAAAAAATGTGAAGGTTAAGCTAGATGCTATGCCATGAGCCTACCCATGTGCACAAAGCTATTTCGGAACGGGTTGTTTATGGCATTTTTCCAGGAGGAGAACAATTAGCAAGAGCCGAGGGAGCGATTTGAAATGCTCGTGCCATCTTGAAATAGCTAAAGGTTGCGCCAAAGCATGACCGAAGCACTGGAGCTTTATGCAGATAGCTTTGTTTTCAAGCATGGATGGGCCAATGAATGCCATAGATCAAGCACGACAGAGATGCCTCCAAGTCTTTGAGAACTTCTGTTGACCTTTGGAGGTCTTTAAATGGAGGTTGGGTGGTTGTCTGTTGGCAGTGCTTTAATTGTGTCTTCCTGCATTGCAGAAAGGAGGTTGGGTTAGATGGCCTTTGCGAACCCTCTTTCCTGGAGGGTCGGTCTCAGAAGGTGTTATTGGGTGATACCTGTTTGACCCCACAACCGTTGTCGTGTGGAGTCCCTCAGGGTTCAGTACTGTCCCCGATGTTATTTAACATCTACATGAAGCTGCTGGGGGAGATCATCCGGAGTTTTGGAGTAAGGTGTTATCTGTACGCAGATGACGTCCAAATCTGTCACTTCTTCCCACCTGTTACTAAGAAGGCTGTCCAGATCTTGAACCGGTGCTTGGCTGATGTGTTGGAATGGATGTGGTCAGTCGAAAGTCCGAACAGGGGATATGATTACAGCCGGTGTTGGACGGGGTCACACTCCCCCTGAAGATGCAAGTTCCCAGCTTGGGAGTGATCCTTGACTCATCGCTGAGCCCCGAACCCCAGGTCTCGGCGGTGGCCGGGAGAGCTTTTGCACAGTTGAGACTCATGCGCCAGCTGCGCCGGTACCTTGGGAAGCCTGACCTGGCCACGGTGGTCCACGCTCTGGTTACATCCCGAATAGATTACTGCAATGCGCTCTACGTGGGGCTGCCTTTGTAGACGGTTCGGAAACTTCAAATGGTCCAACGGGCGGCAGCCAGATTGCTCACTGGAGCATCATACAGGGAGAATACCACCCCCCCTGTTACGTCAACTCCACTGGTTGCCAGTCCATTTCCGAGTACAATTCAAAGTGCTGGTCTTGGCCTATAAAGCCCTATACGACTCCGGCCCAGCTTACTTGTCCGAATGTATCTCCCTCTATGTTCCGCCTTGTAATTTAAGATCCGCCGAGGAGGCCTCTCGGTCCCACCGGCTTCGCAAACACGGCTGGTGTGGACGAGGGAAAGGGCCTTCTCGGTGGTGACCCCCCGCCTATGGAACCCGCTCCCCAGTAAAGTCAGATCGACATCCTCCCTCCTTTCTTTCAGAAGAAAATTGAAGATGTGGTTGTGGAACCAGGCGTTTGGCTAATGAATATAACGCCACCTGAGCATTGAATATGACCTGTGATTGTTGTAATGGAAAAGGCTTTATGACTGTTTACTAATGCTGTTTTTAATTTATGATATTTGTATGTTTTATTGTGATTTTATTGTAATTTATTGCGGCATCGAATCGTTGCCATTGTTAGCTGCTCTGAGTCCCCCCAACGGGGGTGAGAAGAGCGGGGTAAAAATTATTTAAATAAAAATAATAAACCCCTTCCAACTCTAGTGAATGGCAGAAAGGGAGCCAGACTAGATGTCCTTTGCGTTCCCTTCCAACTTTAATACACTAGATCAGAGAGTGGATGTCCATGAACAAAAGTTGGGTGGGCATCTTTCAGAAGTGGCCTTCATTGTGTATTCCTGCAGGGCAGAAAGGGAGCCAGACTAGATGGCCTTTGGGAACCCCTTCCAACTCTTGAGCATGGCAGAAAGGGAGCTAGATGGCCTTTGGGAACCCCTTCCAACTCTTGAGCATGGCAGAAAGGGAGCCAGGCTAGATGGCCTTTGGGAACCCCTTCCAACTCTAGTGTGTGGCAGAAAGGGAGCCAGATGGCCTTTGGGAACCCCTTCCAACTTTAATGCACTAGATCATAGAGTGGATGCCCATACACAAAAGTTGGGTGGGCATCTTTCAGAAGTGCCCTTAATTGCGTATTCCTGCAGGGCAGAAAGGGAGCTAGACTAGATGGCCTTTGGGAACCCCTTCCAACTCTTGAGCATGGCAGAAAGGGAGCCAGGCTAGATGGCCTTTGGGAACCCCTTCCAACTCTTGAGCATGGCAGAAAGGGAGACAGGCTAGATGGCCTTTGGGAACCCCTTCCAACTCTTGAGCATGGCAGAAAGGGAGCCAGGCTAGATGGCCTTTGGGAACCCCTTCCAACTCTTGAGCATGGCAGAAGGGAGCCAGGCTAGATGGCCTTTGGGAACCCCTTCCAACTCTTGAGCATGGCAGAAAGGGAGCCAGGCTAGATGGCCTTTGGGAACCCCTTCCAACTCTTGAGCATGGCAGAAAGGGAGCCAGGCTAGATGGCCTTTGGGAACCCCTTCCAACTCTAGTGTGTGGCAGAAAGGGAGCCAGATGGCCTTTGGGAACCCCTTCCAACTTTAATGCACTAGATCAGAGAGTGGATGTCCATACACAAAAGTTGGGTGGGCATCTTTCAGAAGTGCCCTTAATTGCGTATTCCTGCAGGGCAGAAAGGGAGCCAGACTAGATGGCCTTTGGGAACCCCTTCCGACTCTAGTGAAGAATAGACATCCTCAGAGAATGGTGAGGTCCCTTTCTTTTGTGGGTTTCTAAACAGAGGTTAAGTGGGCATCTTTCAGGAGTGCTTTGGTTGCGCCTTTCCACATGAGGGCAGGACTAGATGATCTTTGGAGATCCCTCAAAATTTAAAAAGTATAGAATAGTATATTATTATTATTATTATTAACTTTATTTATAAAATAGTTGGTACAAAAACATTATAAAATCGTCAATAAAAAATCATTAACTGTCACATTAACATGCCGCTAAAACCAGAGTCCAGCCAATAATTCTGATATCTTCATGTCACAATATTCAGGTCCAGCTGCCATTATCCAATGCCCAATACCTTTGGTCGAATGCCTGGGCCCACAGCCAGGTCTTTACTTGTCTCCTAAAGGACAGGAGGGAGGTGGCTAACCTGATGTCCTTAGGGAGGGAGTTCCACAGACAGAGGCGCCACTACTGAGAAGGCCCTGTCTCTCATCCCTACCAACCGCATTTGCGAGAGTGGCAGGATTGAGAGCAAGGCCTCTCCTGAAGATCTTAAGCTATGTGATGGTTCATAGCAGGAGATGCGTTCGGACAGGTAAACTGGACCAGAGCCGTTTAGGGCTTTAAAGGTTAATACCAGCACTTTGAATTGTGCCCGGAAACTAATCAGCAACCAGTGAAGCTGACGTAGCAGAGGAGTAGTTCGCTCCTTGTATGCCGCTCCTGTTAGCAACCTGGCTGCCGACCGTTGGACTAATTGAAGTTTCTGAACAGTCTTCAAAGGCAGCCCCACGTAAAGTGCGTTGCAGTAATCTATTAAAGATGTAACCAGAGCATGGACCACCATGGCCAAGTCAGACTTCCCGAGGAATGGGCGCAGCTGGCGCACAAGTTTTAATTGTGCAAAAGCTCCCCCGGCCACCACCAAGACCTTGACTGAGCGATGAACCCAGGATCACTCCCAACTTATGAACCTGAGTCTTCATGGGGAGTGGCCATCTGTTGGGGTGCTTTGATTGGGTCTTCTTGACTATCCTTTATTAGTATGACTACTCCTTGGAATTTATTTGCACCTCTAGACAGATTCATGGATACCAAGGGAATCAGTAGCTACTGAAATGGACATCCAAGTGCCACCTCTGTGTAGATGGAGGCAGGCAGGATTTCCCCGGGTACTGGTTGTGGGGGGTCGGGAGCAGGTGAGGGTTTTGCCCTCCTTTCTGCTAGAGATCCCTGTGTACAACTAGTGGGCCACTGTGTGACACAGAATGCTGGACTAGATGGGCTGAGGCCCGATTCAGCATGGCTCTTCTTATGTTCTTATGTTCTAAGATTCCAACTCTCTGTTTCTCAACCCAACCCTTAAAGGGACAGCAGCCACCTCCAATTTCAGTCTGGCTATTTGTTCCAATATAACTATGTATGACAAAATTGGAAAAAAATATACAATTTCTGTTCCTGGTTTGAAAGTGTTATTTCCTGTTTAATTGTGGGGTACTAACTCTGAAAGTAGTTGTCATACTTCAGAAATGTTGTTTTTGTGGCTGCCACAAACTACATTGAATTGGATGAGACCCGATGAGATATCCATTGAAAAACTATAGCCAAATGTACTGCAGGATCTCCAGCAAAAACAAAGTTTGTGCAGTTTAATCAACTTTCCTCATGTGTTTGTGTTAGAACCAATTATAAAATGACATTTATAAGCCAGGAACAAGAATAGCATAACCCAGCATCCTCTCTTTGCACCAAGGGCATCCATTGCTTTTGCTCCAAGAGACTGGCATTCAAAGCCATGCTTCCTCTGGGTCCTTTGATGCCCATTTGTGGACATGATGCTTGCGCCGCAAGACCCAAAGGGAGGCCTGTGCAGCTTCCCGGCGCTTGACGTCTCGCTGCCTTAATTGCCTCCTGGTCTCTCTAATGCATAATGAATAACGAGGCGGCCAGGCCTGATTAAGCTTTCATCATGAGCCCTGGGCCTCATCCAGTCCGCAGGAGACGGAGATGCTCCTCTCGTTTGATGCCATTTGCATCAGGCATCAGGCAGTGCCCGGGACCTATCTTCCTTCCTTCCATCCTTCTTTCCTTCCTTCCATCTTTCCTTCCTTCCCTTCCCTCCCTCCCTCCTTTCCCTCCTTTCTTCCTTCCTTCCTTCTTTCCTTCCTTCCTTCCCTCCCTCCCTCCTTCCTTCTTTCCTTCCTTCCTTCCTTCCCTCCCTCCTTCCGTCTTTCCTTCCTTCCTTTCCTTCCTTCCTTCTTTCCTTCCTTCCTTCCCTCCCTCCTTCCTTCCGTCTTTCCTTCCTTCCTTCCTTCCTTCTTTCCTTCCTTCCTTCCTTCCCTCCCTCCTTCCTTCCGTCTTTCCTTCCATCTTTCCTTCCTTCTTTCCTTCCTTCCCTTCCCTCCCTCCTTCCTTCCTTCCGTCTTTCCTTCCGTCTTTCCTTCCTTCCTTCCGTCTTTCCTTCCTTCCTTCCTTCCCTCCCCCTCCCTTCCACCCTTCCTTCCTTCTTTCCTTCCTTCCTTTCTTCCTTCCTTCCCTCCCTCCTTCCTTCCGTCTTTCCTTCCTTCCTTCTTTCCTTCCTTCCCTCCCTCCCTCCCTCCCCCTCCCTTCCTTCCTTCCTTCCTTCTTTCCTTCTTCCCTCCCTCCCTCCCTCCCTCCCTCCCTCCCTCCCTCCTTCCTTCCTTCCTTCCTTCCTTCCTTCCTTCCTTCCTTCTCAAGCCAAGGAAAGGATGCTCTTGCAAAAGCACCATTTCAGAAAAATCCGACTGAGCTTGTGTGCTAATAATCATGCTTCAGCTACAGGATGCAAGCCATTATTTGGCAAACGGAGGAGGTCATTTGGGGAACAGGGTCATTAAAGGAAAAAGGGACTTGGAAAAGATAGAAAGAGGAAGGCCAGTATCCTCCACAACATATATCCGCACCGTGTAGCTGTCGTTGCCTTTCCTTGCTTGAAGGATAACAAAAGAGGCTCCGCTTTGCGAGAAAGCTAATGCTCCCGACCATGCCAAGCTTCACAAACCTATACAGCTTCCTACTTACCTACCTACCTACCTTATCTATCTATCTATCTATCTATCTATCATCTATCTATTAGCCCTGGGTAGGTTCGCTGGAATGCTCGTAAAATTGGAATTAATTTGGGTTAAATTCACTTTTGAAGCAGTTTTGAAGCAATGTAAGCAACCTGGAAATGAATTTGCCATTTTGAGGCCGCCATCGCCATTTTTGGAAAGGAATCAGCATTAGATTCCCGCCACTCCCGAGGTGCTTTCCCCTCATTGGCTGTTTAACCCACTTTGGAGGCGGATGTCCTTCCCTTTGCATCAGAACTGGGGCGACAGCCGCATCCAAACTGAGTTAAACATGGCTGTCACCCAGTTCTGACGTGGAGGGAAGGACATCCGCATCCAAACTGGGTGTTTCACCCATCCACATCCAAACTGGGTTAAACACAGCTGTTGCCCCAGTTCTGACATGGAGGGAAGGACATCTGCCTCCAAACTGGGTAAAACATGCGTGTCCTTCCCTCCATATCAGAACTGGGGCGACAGCCGCATCCAAACTGAGTTAAACAAGGCTGTCGCCCAGTTCTGACGCAGAGAGAAGACATCCCCATCCAAACTGGGTTAAACCTGCGTGTCTGCTATTAATGAAGCCATTCCGAAATTTCAGAATTAATTTGGGAAATTAATTCTCTCCTTCCTTTTCCCTTCTCTCCTTTTCCCTTCTCTCCTTCCTTTTCCCTCCCTCTCTCCCCTTCCTTCTTTCCTCCATTCTCCCTCTTCCTTCTTTCTCTTCTATACTTTTCCCCAAGTCTTCCTTTCATTCTCCTTCCTTTCTTTTCACTTTCTTCTATCTCCCCCTTTTTCTTTTCTTCTTTTCCCTTCATTGTTTTACTTTTTCCTCACTCCATTTCCTTTCTTTTCCCCACCCTTTCCTTTCCTCCCTTCCCATTTCCTTCTTTCTTTTCCCCTCCTTGTCTCTCTCCTGCTTGTCTTTTCTTCCCTTTCCATAGTTCGTTCTTCTTTTCTTTCCTTCTCTCCTTCCTTTCCCCTCCCTCTTTCCTCCATTCTCCATCCCCTTCCTTCCTTCCTTCCTTCCTTCCTTCCTTCCTTCCTTCCTTCCTTCCTTCCTTCCTTCCTCTTCTATTTTTCCCCCTAAGTCTTCCTTTCCTTCTCCTTCCTTTCTTTTGACTTCCCCCTCCCTCCCCTTTCTTTCTTTTCTTCTTTACCCTTCATTATTTTACTTTTTCCTCACTCCCTTTCCTTTCTTTCCCCCACTCTTTCCTTTCCTCCCTTTCCATTTCCTTTTCTTTTCCCTTCCTTGTCTCTCTCCTGCTTTTCTTTTCTTCCTTTTCCATAGTTCGTTCTTTTCTTTCTTCCTCTCCACCTCTCTCCTTTATTTTCTCTGTCTGTCTTTCTTTCTTTCTTTCTTTCTCCCTTCTTTCCGCTTCTCTTCCTTCCCAGAGTCCTGAGCATGCCTTTTGCAGAGCCAGGTCCGAAGTGTCCCGTCATTCTGCCGGGGGAATCCTTTTCTCATAGTATGTACGTATAGACTCACATTGAGTTGAACTCAGTCTTAAAATATATTATACAGTATATTTTACTAGCTGTACCCGGCACTCGTTGCTGTGCCCTATTTAGGAGATGCGAGAAAGTCTGAGTATGTAAGGGTTGGAATTGTTGTTACTTATGGTCTTGGTGGGGTCATGGCTGTGTCGTTGTGGGTTGTTCTGGTGGGTGGGATGTTGAAGTGCTGTGGAGTTGTCGGTGTGTGGTGTTGCTGGCGTTCTGCAGAGCTTGTGGATATACAATGTTTTTTGTCTTTCCGTCTGCTGTGTTGATGTAGAGGTTCTGTGGTTTCCCAACTCTGGAGCACGCTACGTAGAGTTGTCCGTGGGAGAAGCATTCTGTGTCAAGGTCTATGCCACAGATTTGTAGTGTTTGTCCTTGAGCCTTGTTTATGGTGATGGCAAAAGCTAGTGTAGTGCAGTGTCTTTCTGTTCTGGCGTTTGTTCTGCCCTTTTTTGTGTGATGTATGTAGCTTTGCGAGTGTGTCGTCCGATGCTGTTCTTTTTAGGAGGCATGGCTTGTCTTGTCTTTTGGGTCAGCTTATGCCTGTGTGGAAGGAAGGAATGGCATACAAATGGGTTGAGCAGTAGACGCAAGGTTGTGTTATGTGCGTATTGTGTTGTGTGTAGGTATTACTTTTGTGTTATTCTGGGGGTATGTGTTTGTCAGTGGTGCCTGTGTCCCTGGTGCCCTATTTGTCTCCCTCCTAGATCTTGACCGTGGCAGTTTAACCCTCAACTGAAATCACTCAGCATTCTAAGTGGCTTTGCCCACCGTTACTATGGTAACTGATGTTGGCCAATGGGTTTCGCTGGCTGCCGCAGAGGATGCTGGGAAATGTAGGGTTTTTTTGTATCGTTGTTTTGGGGGCCTTCTAGGTTTTTGGGGAAAGTTTCTTTGCTAAAAACCTTCCTTGCCTGAGGCCTATTTGTGTTGGCAAGTTTGGTGTCTCTGCCTTGGAAGGTTTCTCTGTCTCTGTCAGTCGTTCGACGACGGGACCTCCTTTATATAATAGATATGGCTCTCACTGAAATACATTTCCAAATATTTTGCTTTCATGGCTCTCTGAGTCAAAAAGGTTCCCGACCCCTGCACTAGACTCCTTTTGATGCAGGCCAAAATCCCATTGGCTTTTTTTGCCGCCACATGACATTGTTGGCGCATGTTTAACTTGTTGTCCGCGATTTATGTTTCACCTGCAATCAAAGAGCATTTGGAACCCCACCAAAGATAGATTTACATTTCTCCCTATTGACATTTTTGGAAGCAGATTCCTAATGTTCCTTTTTCCTATGGAAAAAAAAGGATGAAATATTTGGAGCTTTTCAGTTCATACGGGGAGCAAGTTTCTGCAACTGCAAGGGCTTACTCCCCTCCGTCTTCCATCACCCGTAAAACAACAACAACTTGGGCCCGTCCCAGGAAGCAGATCTATAGCCTGGTCCATCTCGGCCTGAAATTAAATACTCTTTTATTCTTGGAGCTCTTTCAGCCATGAATTACGGCTTCATAAATCAAGGGGGGAAACGAGGCTCCCGGCGTTCCTTCATCTCGCAAGTAGGCAGGCTAAAGAGGGGGCATTCACAGTGCAGAATGGATTTATGGATTTTATTTATTTACTATATTTCTATACCACCAATCTCAGCCCGAAGGCGGCTCGAGGCTGCGGTTTGAACAATGCTATGGGATCCTGGGAGTTGTAGTTTGGTGAGGTAACTGGACCCTTCAGCAGAGAAGGCTAAAAACCATGCAAAACTACAAATCCCAGGATTCCAAAGCATTGAACCCTGGCTATTACATGACTTCAAACTGCACTCACTCTACAGTGTAAGTCAATGTTTCTCAACCTCCCTAGCGCCACAACCCCGTAATGCATTTCCTCCAGTTGTGGTGACGCCCAACCAGAACATTATTTTCGTTGCGACTCCACAACTGTCATTTTGCTCCTGTTCTGAATCGTCATGTAAATATCTGATATGCTGGAGGTATTTTCATTCACTGGACCAAATTTGGCACAAATACCTGATGCGCCCATATATGAATACTGGTGGAGTTGGGGTGGTGGTGTTTATTTTGTCATTTGGGAGTTGTAGTTGCTAAGATTTATAGTTCACCTATAATCAAAGAGCATTCTGAAATCTACCAATTGAGGGCGAACAGTCGTGAGCCCCCTGCATTCAAGTTGATCTGACCTGCAGCAGGGAGTTCTGCAGTTCCTGGATGTTCCAATTGGGCCAAGCATCACTGGGAATGTTGTTACAGCCAGGGGCGATCTAAGGTAATTTTATATGGTAAGCGAACATTATTTTGGCGCCCCCCATGTAAAACAAATATACAATTATAATATCACAATACCATTAGTAGTATTATATTGTATCAATGTATATACAATATATTATAGTACATACTCATACTTTTAATATAATAATTATATTATACATTACAATATAATTATATTATAATATATTGACATTATAATATAATATAACATTCTATTATATTATTATTATTATAAAATAATAAATAAAATTATTTATTTAAATAAAATTATCCTCTACAAAATATTTTCATTACTCCTATAAAACTGAAATAACCCAAAATAAAGTAAAATAAAATATTATATATTACTATTTGCCTGCACAGTTGCGCCTGTCTCTCCTTGATGCTCCTGGCCGGTGCGCACGTGGGGAGGTGGGCGAGTGAGGTAGGGTTCACACGTGATTGGGCCTGGCGAGGGAGTTCGCCTCAGCGTGTGGCGGCTACTTCCGGTGGCAGCTGTCAGGAGGCAATACGTCGCCAATACCCCTTTGGCTCCACTCCCCTCTCCCTTTGTCTCCACCCCCTGCCTGCCCAATTGGGTCACCGTATTCGGCGGCAGGGCGGAGACAAAGAGAGAGGGGAAGCACTGCCCGATAGGGAGTGCTTTGCTTACAGGCTTCTGTGCACAGGAGCTACTGGGCATGCGCAGAGGTTTTCACGCATTTGCAGTTGCTCCTGCGCTCAACTTCAGCTCCGGAGCAACTGCGCCTGCGCGAAAACCTCCGCGCATGCCCAGAAGCGGCGTCGGAGCGCACAAGGCAGGGGCCCTAAAGCAGGCAGCCACAGTGCTGCCTGAGGAACACTGGCAGGGCCAGGACGCTGTCTGGCACCGGCGCTCGGTGGGTGGGGGAATTCGCCCCTTCCCAGATGGCGCCCCATGCGGCCGCTTCCTTGGCCTACCTGTAGGACCGCCCCTGGTTACAGCAGCAGCTCAATCAACAAACTCTCCTTTTCTGCTTCTTTCCCCTTGGCCCTAACATTGTAGCAAACCCCCCAGTAAAGAAACCTTAGGTTGCAACCTTTCCCTCTCCATAGTGATACTTTGTGTCTTTTACTGTCTCCAAGTCTCTCTAAGCATGAACCTTTCCCTTTCTGAGCCACTGAGCATTGTAGGCTCACCCGGAACGCTCTTTCAGCATCCCGGGGAGGCTGAAACAGCTTTCATTTAAACCAGGGCTGTCCAACTTCTATGGGCCCAAGGGCTGGAATTCCGATCACTGATCACCTAGGGGGCCGAAGGGTCTGCCTCCGCCCCCGGCTCCGCCCCCTCCCCAGCTCCAATTTACTTACAATTGACCTTGAGTTGTGGAGTTATAGTTCACCTCCATCCAGAGAGCACTGTGGACTCAAATAATGATGGATCTGGACCAAACTTGGCATGAATACTCAATATACCCAAATGGGAACACTGGTGGATTTGGGGGAATGTTTCCTAATACCTTTGAGTTATTTGAGTCCACACTCAAATTGGGACACACCAAAAAAACCCAAACACCTCAATGCCGTCGCAGGGCTTGATGGGGCCTCCTTTCCCAGAGGCGGGTGGAGGAGGCCCAAAGAGCTCCCTCCATCCCTGAAGGGAAAACAAGCCGCGGGGGCCGGCGCAAAGGAAGCCACGTTGCGCCCTGCACGCGGGGGAAGGCAGCACAACAAGGGGAGGGGGGCAGAGAGGAGGAAGGAGCGCCGCCAAGGAAACTGCCGCTGAGGGAACCCTCCCCCTCACCCAACGTCCCACTGTTTTTAGATTGATTGATTCGAGCCAGGCCCTTCCTTACCCATACTGCGGGAGCCCCGCCACAGGGCCGAAGCGCCAACGCCAACGCCGTCCCCGAAGAGCCCCGCTGGAGCCGAGGCCAAGCTCAGGCCGGGCGTGGCGGCTCTCCCATCTGCGGGGCGGGAAGCGAGGGCCCTCCACAGGAAGAGGACGGAGCCAGGAGGGGCTTTCCCTGCCTCACTCCCCTCCTCCCTCTCTCTGAGGGAATGGGGACTGGCCTGGAAGCAGCCGCGAGGGGGGAGGAGGCGCGCACCCAGGGCGGCCGCAAATCCCGCGGGACCCGAGATTTCGGCAGCTATCGCGAGACTACGCAGCCACAGACGGGATTTCGACCTCCCTTGCCTAAACCCAGAAGTAGGTTTTATTTTATTTTATTTTTAATTTGTATTTTATTAAAACAAATTAGGGGGCCGGAGGGAAGGGGCTCGGGGGCCGTGTACGGCCCCAGGGCCGCCTGTTGGACAGCCCTGATTTAAACCACGGATACGGAAACCCTATGGGAGCAGGAGGTGGGCTCGGTTTCCAAAAAGGAAAGGAAGGACAGGTGGTGAGATCTTCAGTCTTTTCTGCCAAAGGGGTTCCTAAGACCCAAATGTCAAGGTCTTCATCAGTGTTCACATTTTGGTATATTGGGTATCCATCATTGTTTGAGTCCAGAGTGCTCTCTGGATGTGGGTGAACTACAACTCCAAAACTCCAGGTCAATGCCAACCAAACCCTTCCAGTATTTTTTGTTGGTCATGGGAGTTCTGTGTACCGAGTTTGGTTCAATTCCATCATTGGTGGATTTCAGAATGCTCATTGATTGTAGGTTAACTATAAATCCCAGCAACTACAACTCCTGAATGACAAAATCAAAACCAACACCACCACCCCAACTCCACCAGTATTCAAATATGGGCGTATCGGGTATTTGTGCCAATTTTGGTCCCGTGAATGAAAATACCTCCAGCTCTTTGATTGTAGGTGAACTATACATCCCAGCAACTACAACTCCCAAATGACAAAATCAATCCCCCTCCCCCATCAGTATTCAAATGTGGATGTATTGGGTATTTGTGCCAAATTTGGTCCAGTGAATGAAAATACCTCCTGCACCTCAGCTATTCACATGACGATTCAGAACAGTAGCAAAATTACAGTTATGAAGAAGCAATGAAAATAATGTTATGTTTGGGGGGTCACCACCACATGAGGAACTGCATTATGGGGTTGTGGCATCAGGAAAGTTGAGAAACACAGCTTTATGTCATTTGTGCTGTGGTAGAGCAGAATCAAGTGCAGCACTCTAAGGTCCCCGTGTCATTTGAAGCAGAATCGTAGCACTCTAAGTGTGCGCTGCAAAAGTGTGTGTTCTCTTTCCGTGTCAATGATGTGTGTTTTTAAAATATTGTAATCTGCCGTGATCCTCAAAGGATGGGGATTAAATACAAAAAGTATTGGCCTCTTAATAACGAGGGATTATAAAGGATCCTCCTTGGAGATTATATGGGAACTGGCGTGACGTTTCATTCTGAAGCCCAGATAAGAGCAATTGGGAGCAGAATTTTTTTGGGGGAGGGGGGCGGGAGTGACCTTGGGTACATCTTACATGCTGTGGAATGCTTTTTTTGTTTAAAGTCTTAGTGCGAGCTCTCAGGCGGCTTAAGTTGAACAAGCTACCATCAGTACAATAGCGCGCGCGCATGTGTGTCTCTCTCTCTATATATACTAGCTGAACCCGGCACGCGTTGCTGTGCCATGTCTCTCTCTCTCTCTGTGTCTCTCTCAGTCTCTCTCTCTCAGTCTCTCTCTCTCTCTCCCTATCTACCTATTTCTCTCTATAACTGCCTGTGTTTGTCTGTCTCTCTCTCTATCTATCTATCCCTATCCTTATCTATCACTGTCTCTCTCTGTGTATATTATTCTCCATGACACTCTCTCTCTATCACTCGCTCTCTGTGTGTCTCTCTATGTCTGTGTACTCACTCTGTGTGTATCACCCAATCTCTCTCTATGTACCACTCCCTCCCTCTCTATTCCTATCTATCACTCCCTCCCTCCCTCCCTCTCTCTCTCACTCCTGCCCTCTCTCTCTCCCCCGTCTCTCTCTCTTACTCCCCCTCTCTCTCACTCTCCCTCTCTCTCTCTCTCTCAGTCTCTCACTCCCCCTCTTTCTCTCTCTCTCACTCTCTCTCTCTCTCTATCACTCCCCCTCTCTCACTCTCTCACTCCTGCCCTCTCTCTCCCCCCCCTCTCTCACTCTCTCACTCCTGCCCCCTCTCTCCCCGTCTCTCTCTCTCACTCCCCCTCTCTCTCACTCTCTCACTCCTGCCCCCTCTCTCCCCGTCTCTCTCTCTCACTCCCCCTCTCACTCTCTCACTCCTGCCCCCTCTCCCCCGTCTCTCTCTCTCCCCCCCTCTCTCACTCTCTCACTCCTGCCCCCTCTTTCTCCCTCTCCCCCCCCCCCCCCTCTCTCTCTCTCACTCCCCCTCTCTCTCACTCTCTCTCTCTCTCTCACTCCCCCCCCTCTCTCACTCCCCCCTCTTTCTCTCTCTCTCTCTCTATCACTCCCCCTCTCTCTCACTCACTCTCTCACTCCCCCTCTCTTTTCTCTCTCTCTCTCTCTATCACTCACCCTTTCTCTCTCTTGCGAAGTTCCGCCTCTCCTGGGGAGAAGTGCTCCATGGGACTACACTTCCCAGAAGGCCCCACAGGGCAATTTCCGGCCGCGGAGGTTTCTGGGAAGTGTAGTTCGGCGCCCCAGAGTTGCTCCGGGACGGGGGACGTGCGGGTGGCGCCGTTCCTGACTCCTGTGCCGTTCCTGCCTCCTCGAGAGGCTGGCGGACCCGGGTGGTGTGGCCGGTGTTGTGGGAGGCTGTTCCGCGGCCTCCTAACTCGCTTCCCAGGTGGTCCTGGTGGCGCCCGAGCGGGCCGGGAACGGCAGGGAGACGGGCGAGGAGGCAGAGGAGGAGGGGGCGACAACACCGTCCGGAGCACCCAGGCGGAGGAGCAGCGTGCGGGTCTGTAAACCCCTGGAAGGTGACGGAGGAGGGCGAGAAGGCAGCGGAGGAGGCGGGAATGGCGGCGGCGGCGTGACCCGGCTCCGTGAGGTTTTTGGGGGCCGTTTTGGGTGGGGGGTTTTAAAGGTAGGGAGGTGGGCTGCGAAGGTCCCTGTGAGTGAGGAGAGAGGGTGACAGGATGGGTTGGTGGGTTGGGGGAGGGTCTGAGTGCGCCTGCGCGATTGCCCTCCCTGTCTCCTGCACTCGCGGCCAGTGCAGAATGGGATGCAATGGGCGGTTTTTGGGGGTCATTTTTGGGGGGGGTTGCAAGGTAGGGAGGTGGGATTTTTTGTGCTATGTATGTACCTCGTGGTATGGGGAAATGTGTGTCATGGGATTTGTGTTTCTGGGGCGTATAGTTTGGCCGTGCATAACGGACAACCCATGACCACTCAATTTATATATATATATATATATATATATATATATATATATATATATATGCTAGTCCATGAGCTGCTTTTTGCTGACGTTGCTGCCCTTGTCACCCATTCAGAAGCAGCCCTTCAGCGCCTAACATCCTGCTTTGCAGCAGCTGCAGAGCTGTTTGGGCTGGAAGTCAGCCTGAAGAAAGCAGAAGTCCTCTACCAGCCCACACCACAGGAAGAACACCACCATCCCCACGTCAGCATAGGCACATCTGTGCTTAAGTCCGTTCAGCAGTTCACCTCCCTGGGAAGCATAATCTCTTCAAATGCCAAGATTGACAAAGAGATAAATCAACACAGATTAGCAAAGGCATAGAGTGCATTCGGAAGGCTTCACAAAAGAGTCTGGAGCAACAAGCACCTGAGGCAAAGCACCGAAATCAGTGTGTACAGAGCTATCGTACTGTCTATTCTCCTTTATGGGTCTGAAACATGGGTCACCTATCGCCAACACCTATGACTCCTCGAACGCTTTCATCAGCGCTGTCTTCGCACAATCCTAAATATACACTGGACTGACTATGTGACAAATGTTGCTGTCCTTGAGCAAGCAGGGATCACCAGCATTGAGGCCATGCTATTGAGAACACAGCTGCGCTGGGCAAGGCTCATCTCTAGGATGGAGGACCACCGCCTCCCAAAGATACTACTCTATCGTGAACTCGCCACGGGTCAGCACAAGAGAGGCGCCCCCAAAAAGAGATACAAGGACCCCCTGAAACAACATCTCAGGCTCGGCCAGATTGATCACCAACTATGGTCCATCCTGGCCTCACATCGGGAGGCATGGAGACGCACTATCCACAATGCTGCGGCCTCTTTCGAGAAGACACGCCAAACGGGTCTCGTAGAGAAATGACAATGCAAAAAGAATCGTAACTTGGAAACAATATCACCCAAGGAGACTTTCTGCTGTGCTTTCTGCAACCGGACTTGCCTATCTCGGATTGGCCTCAACCGTTTCCATCTGCTGGACGTAGAGTGTGTTGATAAGATCATGGCTGCAGCTAGACCAACTACTTGCTCCCTCGATCTATAAGAACATAAGAACATGAGAAGAGCCATGCTGAATCGGGCCTCAGCCCATCTAGTCCAGCATTCTGTGTCACACAGTGGCCCACTAGTTGTACACGGGGATCTCTAGCAGAAAGGAGGGCAAAACCCTCACCTGCTCCCGACCCCCCACAACCAGTACCCGGGGAAATCCTGCCTGCCTCCATCAACACAGAGGTGGCACTTGGATGTCCATTTCAGTAGCTACTGATTCCCTTGGTATCCATGAATCTGTCTAATCCTGCCTTGAAGCTGTCCAGGCTGACCGCTGTCACAACCTCCTCTGGAAGTGAGTTCCATAACCCAATGACCCTCTGGGTGAAGGAATATTTCCCTTTATTAGTCCTAACTTTCCTACCTTGGAGCTTTAGGGAGTGCCCCCTGGTCCTAGTGTTGTGTGACAGAGAAAATATTTTTTCTCTATTCACCTTTTCTATCCCATGCATGATTTTATACACTTCGATCAAGTCACCTCTTAAACACCGTCTTTCAAGGCTGAAAAGACCAAGGCGTTGCAACCTGGTTTCATAAGGGAGCCGCTCCATCCCTTGGATCATTCTTGTTGCCCTTTTCTGTACCTTTTCCAGTTCCGTTATATCCTTCTTGAGGTGCGGTGACCAGAATTGTACACAGTACTCCAGATGTGGAGTAGAGAGGCAATACAACATTTGCTGACCTATTTTCGATTCCCTTCCTGATCATGCCAAGCATAGAATTTGCTTTTTTTAACTGCTGCTGCGCACTGGGTTGACATCTTCATTGAGCTGTCCACCAAAACCCCAAGATCCCTTTCCTGGTTTGTCTCGGAAAGCTTTGACCCCATCAATTGGTAGGTGTATTTGGGGTTCTTTGCCCCGATGTGCATGACTTTACACTTGTTTAGGTTAAAATGCATTTGCCACTTTGTTGCCCATTCACTCAATTTCGAGAGATCTTTCTGGAGCTCTTTACAATCAGTTTCATTTTTAACTACCCTGAACAATTTAGTGTCGTCTGCAAACTTTGCTACCTCAGAATTTACTCCTACATCCAGGTCATTAATGAATCTATGCCCCTCCTGGCTAGTTAGATCGTGCTGGGAGAGGTTACGAGGCCCTTTGTTGAACATAGTCAACTGCTCCCTTGAGCAAGGAGTTTTCCCAGAGGGATTAAAAGAGGCGATGGTGTGTCCGCTGCTGAAGAAGCCAGACTTAGATCGTTCGGCTCCCTCCAGTTACCGCCCGGTTTCAAATTTGTCATTTCTGGGCAAGGTGATTGAGAGGGCAGCAGCGGGACAGTTGCAGAAGTTCTTAAATGACACAGCCAGTCTCGATCCCTTCCAGTCCAGCTTCCGTGTGGGGCACGGGACGGAGACTGTGCTGGTCTCCATCACAGACCAGCTCCGTTGCCAGTTGGATCAAGGCGGATCAGCGCTGATCGTGTTATTGGACCTCACAGCAGCTTTTGATACAGTAGACCATGCATTATTGATCCATCGCTTAGCCGTGTCAGGAGTTAGGGGGACTGCCCTTAAATGGGTATCTTCCTTTCTCCGAGACCGGGGTCAACGGGTGGTGAGGGGAGAGGTCGTCTCCGAGAGGCTCCTGCTAAATTGTGCGGTCCCTCAGGGGGCTATTCTCTCTCCTCTATTATTTAATATCTGTATGCGTCCACTTGCCCAACCGTGCATAGCTTTGGTCTGGAGTGCCATCAGTATGCTGATGACGCCCAGCTTGTGCTGAGGATGGAGGGCCGGCCAGACTCCATACTCGATAATTTCCATCTGTGCCTTGAGGCCGTCACTGGATGGCTACAGGCCAGCTGGTTGAGGGTGAACTCATCGAAGACAGAGATCCTATGGCTGGGCTGCCCGGGTGGGGGAGAGTGCTGGCTGCCGACCCTGGACGGTGAGGCGCTACGCCCGTCATCCTCAAAAAAAAATCTGGGGGTCCAACTAGACCTGTTGCCAGGCCCGGATTAATAACTTTTTGCACCCTAGGCCACACTTTGGAATTAGGCCCCCTCTAAGCCAACCTCTACTGCACCCCCCCCCCCCAATCCTTTCATCCGCTCATCCCCTTAAGGCCCCGCATCCAGCTCTCCCGGTGTGGCCCCACTAGGTCCGCCACAGGAGTTTCCCTCTCGGCAGGCACTATGGATGCAGGCATGAGGGGAGGAGCCTCCTCCCCGATGCCGGGGCTTGAGGCACTTGGCTCCTACCCGGTATCGGGGATTGCGCATGCGTTGTAGTCAGCAGCTGTACCGAAGGTTCAGTTTTGGGTCCGTTACTTTTTAATTTATTCATTAATGATCTGGATGTAGGAGTGAATTCTGAGGTAGCAAAGTTTGCAGACGACACTAAATTGTTCAGGGTAGTTAAAAATGAAGCTGATTGTAAAGAGCTCCAGAAAGATCTCTCGAAATTGAGTGAATGGGCAACAAAGTGGCAAATGCATTTTAACCTAAACAAGTGTAAAGTCATGCACATCGGGGCAAAGAACCCCAACTACACCTACCAATTGATGGGGTCAAAGCTTTCCGAGACAAACCAGGAAAGGGATCTTGGGGTTTTGGTGGACAGCTCAATGAAGATGTCAACCCAGTGCGCAGCAGTGAAAAAGCAAATTCTATGCTAGGCATGATCAGGAAGGGAATCGAAAATAGGTCAGCAAATGTTGTATTGCCTCTCTACAAATCGATGGTGAGGCCACATCTGGAGTACTGTGTACAATTCTGGTCTCCGCACCTTAAGAAGGATATAACAGAACTGGAAAAGGTACAGAAAAGGGCAACAAGAATGATCCAAGGGATGGAGCGGCTCCCTTATGAAACCAGGTTGCAACGCCTTGGTCTTTTCAGCCTTGAAAGACGGCGTTTAAGAGGTGACTTGATCGAAGTGTATAAAATCATGCATGGGATAGAAAAGGTGAATAAAGAAAAAATATTTTCTTTGTCACAAAACACTAGGACTAGAGGGCACTCCCTGAAGCTCCAAGGTAGGAAAATTAGGACTAATAAAGGGAAATATTTCTTCACCCAGAGGGTCATTGGGTTATGGAACTCACTTCCAGAAGAGGTTGTGACAGCTGTCAGCCTGGACATAAGAACATAAGAACATAAGAAGAGCCATGCTGAATCGGACCTCAGCCCATCTAGTCCAGCATTCTGTATCACACAGTGGCCCACCAGTTGTACACGGGGATCTCGAGCAGAAAGGAGGGCAAAACCCTGACCTGCTCCCGACCCCCCACAACCAGTACCCAGGGAAATCCTGCCTACCTCAACCAACTCCGAGGTGGCACTTAAATGTCCTTTTCAGTAACTACCGATACACTTGGTATCCATGAATCTGTCTAATCCTGCCTTGAAGTTGTTCAGGCTGACAGCTGTCACAACCTCTTCTGGAAGTGAGTTCCATAACCCAATCGAACTTTCCTGACTGTTGCTTTGCATTTAGTTTGCCAGAGCTTGTGTTCCTTTCTGTTCTCCTCGGTAGGAAGAGCCTTCCATTTCTTAAATGAGTTTTTCTTCTTTCCAATCACATCTTTACTTCGTTTGTAAGCCATACTGGTGTCCTTTTGGACTTTCCATGCCTCTTTCTTTTTATTGGAATGCATTTTAGTTCGGCCTGTTTTAAGGTATTTTTAAACAGTTTCCAAGCATTTTGGAGGGATTTGATTTTTTTTACTGCTCCTTTTAGTTTGTTCTTTACAATTTTTCTCATTTTGGTGAACATTTTGGACAACTTCAAGGCAGGATTAGACAGATTCATGGATACCAAGTGTATCGGTAGTTACTGAAAAGGACATTCAAGTGCCACTGGAGTTGGTTGAGGTAGGCAGGATTTCCCTGGGTACTGGTTGTGGGGGTCGGGAGCAGGTCAGGGTTTGCCCTCCCTTCTGCTCGAGATCCCTGTGTACAACTGGTGGGCCACTGTGTGATACAGAATGCTGGACTAGATGGGCTGAGGTCCGATTCAGCATGGCTCTTCTTATGTTCTTATGTTCTCCCCGATACCGGGGCTTGTCGCGTTGGGCTTCTCTCCTGTACTGGGGTTTGCACATGTGCCGTAGCCGGCAGTTGCGCGTCTCTCTCCAGTAAGGAGGAGTCTCCTCCTTGTGTTGGAGGAGGAATACCAGCTGTCATGGTGTTAGGGCATGAGCAGACTGCGCAATGGAGTTTCCTGTGCTTGCACTGAAGGAGCCAGCAAGTGGATGCTGTCGGCATCGAGGGAGTTAATTGTTACTCCTGTCGATGTCGACGCCAGTGTCGAGAGCCCTTGCGCATACGCCGCTGGTATTTAGGAAGGGGCAGGGGCGCCGCCAAAAAGGAGGACCTCCGGTATCCTTCCTTCCTCATCTCCATGCGCATTGCATTTTTATTTGTTTCAACTTTTTTTTTGGTCCGTGATCTGTGCCCCCCGGGCTTGCACCCCTAGGCCATGGCCTAGGTTGGCCTTATGGGCAGTGCCGGTCTTTGGCATTCTGCCATGTAAGCGGCCGCGTAGGGCGACGGGTCCTGGGAGGGGCGTCGCCGCCTGCGGGGCGCCGCCACGCTGGCCGCCCCTCCGCCACGCCTCCTGCCCGGGAGCCAGTGCTCCGCCGGCGCTGGCGCCCGTGATGCAGCCGGCGGCCCAGGCGGCGCAGCCGGTGATGCAGCCGCGCCGGACGTCACTGCGCATGCGTGCGTGACGCACTCGCGCAGCTGCGCGTGACATCACCACGCATGCGCAGGTGTGCGTGACGTCACCGCGTCGCTGCGTGTGACGCCACCGCGCATGCGCAGGCATGCGTCATGCACACCTGCGCATGCGCAGTGACGTCGCCCGGGGCTGCCGTGTCCAGCAGCCATGGGGGGGCGCAGAAATAAGGCTCGCCTACTCCCCCAGGAGAGGTGAGACCGCCCCTGCTTATGGGTACTCCTGGCCTGCCCGCTGCTAACAATGGAGGCCCAGGTCTCTACTGTTAGCAAAACCACATTTTTCCATCTGCGGCAGGCTAGGCGGCTGGCACCTTACTTATCTAGGAGCGACCTTGCTATGGTGATCCAGGTGACGGTCATCTCAAGATTAGACTACTGTAACGCCCTCTACATTGGCCTTCCTTTGACGGTGATCTGGAAACTCAAGCTAATGAAAAATGTTGCTTGCCGGAGTGCCAGCAAGATGTCATGTTACTCAATCTTGCAGCAATTGCACTGGCTACCAGTGGAGTACCGGATCATTTTCAAGGTGCTGGTTCTAACCTTTAAGGCCTTGTATGGTCTAGGGCCGGTGTACCTGAGGGCCCGCCTTTCTCCATATGTTCCCCAGAGATCACTTCGGTCTGAAGAACAAAATCTCCTTGATGTTCCCACTGTGCGGACTACCATCTGTCATCTACCAGACAAAGAGCCTTCTCTGTGATAGCACCGATGCTCTGGAATGCTTTGCCTGCTGAAGTTCGATCGATTAGAGAGTTGTCCTCCTTTCGGAGGGCGTGTAAAACTACCCTCTTTCGGCAAGCATTCAATTTGATCCTTCACAACATTCTTAACTCTCAATTTTTTAACATTTTATAACCTTGTTGTTATTTGTGATGTTATGTGGTTTAGATTATGTAAACCGCCCCGAGCCCGTGGGAAGGAGCGGTATAGAAATTGAAATAATCTATCTATGTATATAATAAAAGTCAGTGTTTGCAGGCGGTGGGTGGTGCGGTGGGAGGAATATGTGCCAGCGTTTCGATTGGCTGCCACTGTGAGATTATTTGCATAAAGGGCTCTGATTGGCCAGCCTCAGAACTCCAACATTCTACGGCCCCAGACAGAGGGGATTGGCTGCCACTGAAATGGTATTTGCATAAAGGATTCCGATTGGCCAACCACATTCCAACATTCTAAAGTGACTCAGGGAAAAGGAAAGGCTTCAGGCAGTCAGCCATTGAGGCTCACAGCAATGACGGATCAAGACCAAACTTGGCAAACAGGGGACTAATGGCCCACTTCACAACCTGGTTTAGGGCAGGATGGATCACGAATGATGATATTTGCAGAACCTTCACATCATTCACTTCCCAAACCACACTGTAGCCCCTATAAATCACAGACCAGGCCCAAATTTGACAGCAAGGGTTCCTCAACTTGATTTTCCTGACTAGGCCCCCAACAATGACAGAACAAGACCAAACTTGGCACACAGACCCCCCCCCCCCCAAAATGCACCCTAAATCCTGTTGCAGTTTGAGGGAGGATGGACCATGGATGATGGGACTTGCAGTACTTTAATTCACTTCCCTAGAGCACAGTGGCCCACACCAATGACGAATCAGGCCCAAACTTGGCACACAGAGGCCCAATGACCCACTTTACAAACCTGCTGCGGTTTACGGCAGGATGGCTCACAAATGATGGGATTTGCAGTACCTTCACCCAATACATTTCCCACAGAACATTGTAGCCCCTACAAATCAGAGATCAGGCCCAAACTTGGCACACAGAGTACCCATGACCCACTCTACATCCTGGTGCAGTTTTGAGTGGGACGGACCACGGATGATGGGAGTTGAAGTACCTTCACTCACTTTCTGAGACCGCTGCCACCCTCATCCAATGACTGATCAAGACCACACTTGGCACAGAGCCCCCATGACCCACACATCCTGGTGCAGTTTGGAGAACGGGGACCATGGATGATGGGACTTCCAGTACCTTCCCCTCACTTCCAGAGACCGCTGCAACCCTCATCCAGAGAATGATCAAGACCAAATGTGACACACACAGCCCCCACGACCCACTCTACATCCTGGTGCTGTTTGGAGGGGGATGGACCATGGCCAATTGGAGTTGCAGTACCTTCACTAAGTTCCTGAGACCACTGCAAGCCACATAAACATCTAATAGGAACCAACCTTGGCACACAATGCCTTCCTCAAATAACCCGGGCACCGCCGGGTCCTCAGCTAGTAAATAAATAAGAAATTAGTCATCAACGCGCTTGTAGAAAGCCTGGGATGAGTCCTTCCTGAATCTGAATCTTTGTTCGTGAAGAAAAGCCACTACTACTGGAATGAATGCAGTTTGAAACCACTAGAACAGTGTTTCCCAACCTTTTTTGAGCTGCGGCACACTTTTTACATTTACAAAATCCTGGGGCACACCACCAACCAAAATGACATAAAATGACACTCTAACACAGTAATACATATAGTTAATATGTTTTTAAATGTATTTATACACTCAGTGTGAAACCTGGGCCTGTTTCAATGAACTCAACATAAATATCCTGGCAGGAATGGAAGAAAGACACAAACTTCCCACACAGAACTCCCATAACCAAGAGAACATGCTATAAGAGTTTGGTGGGCATTGACCTTGAGTTTTGGAGTTGTAGTTCACCTATATCCAGAGAGCACTGTGGACTCAAACAATGTTGGATCAGGACCAAACTTGGCATGAATACTCAATATGCCCAAATATGAACGCAGATGGAGTTCCGGGGAAATAGACCTTGACATTTGGGAGTTGTAGTTGCTGGGATTTATAGTTCCCCTACAATCAAAGAGCATTCTGAACCCCACCAATGATAGAACTGGGCCAAACTTCCTACACAGAACCTCCAGGAAGCAAGAAGAAGTCTCTACTTGGAGAAAGGGAGGCGGGTCTTCCCAATGCATGGAGAGGGAGAGACCAAGTAGACAACGGGTGGGGAAGGGGGTTGTAATTTTGTGCCTTTATCGAGGTAGGTTTCTTAGGGTTTTTATACTTCAACACACTAGATTCTCCCCCTCCCCTCCTGGAGGTTCCAATTTCCCACGGCACACCTGATGATCGCTCACGGCACACTGGTTGGGAAACACTGCACTAGAATGACCATGGCTCCATGCGATGGGATCCTGGGAGTTGTACTTTGAGTTGCAGCCTTTGTCAGAGGAGGCTAAGACTTTATATAACTACAATTTCCAGGAGCCGTGGCAGCTAAAGTGGTGCCCAATGGTATTCGTTCTGCAGTGCAGACGCATCCCAGTACAGTGGGTTAGTGGTTTTCTATTCTATGCAGTAAAACAAGAGCTTAGTTCCTCTCTGTCCGGTGTATTTAGAGAACCGCAATTCACTCCAAAGCAGCTTAAGGGCACAGAAAGGATTTCAGAGACAGCCGGGTAAGGACTGGGATTAGGCAGATGCAAAGGAAGGATGCATCTATTCAGGTGCTTGGCTGCTTGCGAAAAAGGCAAGGCGGCACAGCGATTTGAACCAAGTTAAGAGATGGATGGCCATCTGTCAAGAGGGATTGGATGGTGTCCTCCTGCCTGGAAGAAGGGGGCTGGACTGGATGGCCTTTGGGGGTCCCTTCCAATTCCTATTGTTTCTTGTGATCTGTAGGTTTATTTCTTTGCTGTAAAGCAGGCACGGGCAAACTCGGGCCCTCCGGGTGTTTTGGACTTCAACTCCCACAATTCCTAACAGCCTTGACAAACTACAACTCTTTATCAGCTCAGATGAAGCCTAGAAATGTAATCTCCAATATGCTCAGAGGCAGTGGAAGAAATGCACTCTGCATATACCTAGAGCAGGGGTCGGGAACATATGGCTCACGACCCATATCTGACTCTTTCAATGATTTTTATGGCTCACCTGCGCGCACGGCCTTTGCTCTCCTTCCCCAAATTTCGCGCGCGCAGCTCAGCTGGGGGCAGGGCCAGTGCCAAGCTCTGCATCCGGGCTCTCAGCTGCGCACGTGGAATTGAAGGCGAAGGAGGCCGAAAGCCGCACGTGCAGCTGAGAGTCGGCATGGAGCACTTGATGCTGACCCCGCATCCAGCTGAGCTGCGCACACAATTTTTGGGGCAAAGGCGGCAGATATGTCCCGGTCTGAAAGGAAGAGGGGCATTTTTCCCCTCCCTTTCACCCCCTTTCGCTGTATTGCAACATGGTTAGAGATCAGGCCTGGGCAAACTTGGGCGCTCCAGGTATTTTGGACTTCAACTCCCACAATTTCGGCTGTTAGGAATTGTCAGAGTTGGGAGTCCAAAGCCTCTGGACAGCCCAAAGTTTGCCCAGGCTAGCTAGCTATCTATCTATCTATCTATCTATCATCTATCTAGATCAGTGGTTCTCAACCTTCGTAATGCCGTGACCCCTTAATCCAGTTCCTCATGTTGTGGTGACCCCCAACCACAAATTTTTTTTGTTGCTACTTCATAACTGTAATTTTGCTACTGTTATGCATCATAATGTATATATCTTATATGCAGGATATATCTTCATTCACTGGACCAAATTTGACACAAATACCTGATACAACCAAATTTGAATACTGGTGGGGTTGGGAGGGATTGATATTGTCATTTGGGAGTTGCAGTTACTACGGTAGGATTTATAGCGTATTAACTTTGTTAAAAAAGATTTATAGTTCACCTGCAATCAAAGAGCATTCTGAACACCAATAAAATTTGGCCAAACTTCCCACATAGAACCCCCATGACCAACAGAAAATACTTGAGGCACTGGGCTGATGGGAAGGCACCTCTACTCACTTTTTAGAGGCGCCTTCCCATCGCCCCAGCGCCTCCTTCTGGCAGCTAAAACCAAAGTATAAATAACTATAACAATAATTATTATTATCTGGGATTCACAAAGGCCCTTCCACACAGCCCTATATCCCAGAATATCAAGGCAGAAAATCCCACATTATCTGAGTGTGGACTCAGATAACCCAGTTCAAAGCAGATACTGCACACATGCACACAATTGTGCAACTGGCCTTTCCCCTAGAAATGCAATAGAATCACAGAGGCCCTTTCCACACAGCTGAATAAAATCTCACAGTATCTGCTTTGAACTGCATTATATGGCAGTGTGGACTGAGATAATGTGGTTCAAAGAAGCTATTGTGGATTATCTGCCTTGATATTCTGGGATATATATGGCTGTGTGGAAGGGCCCAGAATAGAAAGAGACCCCAAAGCCTATCCACTCCCACTTTCTTCCATGCAGAAAATTACAATCAAAGCACCCTCAACAAATGGCCATCCAGGCTTGAAAACCACCATAGGAGACAGGCTCCAAGGGGCTGTCAAACAGAAAGTTCCTTCTAATATTTAAGTTGAATCTCTTGACCCATTGTTTGAATACATTGCGTCCTAGGGCCCTTCCACACAGCACATAACCCAGAATATCAAGGCAGAAAATCCCACAATATCTGCTTTGAATTGGGTTACCTAAGGGCCCTTCCACCCACTGAATAAAACCCCACATTTCCTGCTTTGAGCTGTAATATATGGCAGTTTGGACTCAGATAACCCAGTACAAAGCAGATATTGTTGATTTTGTCTTGATATTCTGGGTTATATGGCTGTGTGGAAGGGCCCCGAGTCTATACTGCTATATATTCCAGTTGGAAGCAGAAAATATGGGTTTTTATTCAGCTGTGTGGATGGAAGAAGGGCCCTAGTACCCAAAGCACCAGAAAACTAGCCTGCCCTCTCCTCAATGTGATGTCCTTTCATATTTAAACATGACTACTATCATTCCCCCTTCTCTCAACCTTATTTTCTATACAAACTAAACGTCCCCAGCCCCATAGTAAAAGAAAAACAGGCAAACTGTTCCGGAGGCTTTCCTGCGCTGGGAAAGGCACTCGAGGAGGAGGAGGAGGGGGAGGAAGGCAGCTCGGCTCCCTGCCTCTTCCAGAAAAGAAAGCGACACTAAAACAAGGCAGAGGGAAGGAGAGAAGGGGGGAGGGCCAGGACAACAGCGAGTGCCTCACTCACTCCCCAAAGGAAAGAAAGAGTCCCCCTGCTCTGAAATCCTAAAAAGGAAAGAAAGGGCTCTCCCTCCCCTCTGAAGAAGAGGGAGAAATGAACCCTCAGGAGAAACCCAAAAAAGCGACGCTTTTCCCGCTCTCCTTTTTGGGTCCCTCCTCGCAAAGCATTGGGGACACTCAGTCAGCAACCCCACAAGGACACAAAAAACACACCGACAGACTCCTCCTCCTCCTGAAGCACCTCCAACACTACACCACTTCCTCACACAGCAACGCAAACTCTAATCCAGGAACTCCTTCAAAGAGCAGCCGCACAAAAGCCATCCAACACCCACAGCTGCAAACTCCCATCAGGCAAAGTCCTCAGGCGCCACCAACATACATGGACCCCAGCCAGTCCCAGGCACGCAGGAACTTTGGAGCCACACAAAACTCCCCTCCAGCCTGAAAGTGTCCCCCAACCACGCAAAAGAGGAAAAGCAGCCCAGTCCCTCTTGAACAGGGGGCCTGACCTCCACGCCCCTTGGAGGAGCAACCCAGGCTCCAGCGCCTCACTTGCTCACTCCACGTGCAGCAGCAGGAGAGCCACTGCCTGAAGTAAATAAAGCAGCTGCACGCCGATCACGCCGAGGAGGCCAGTGGCTCCAGCTGAGGGGTCAGTCAGTATGGCGCGGAGGGCAGGTGGAGGAGGCAACCAGAAGGAAGGAAAAGAGACGCCGAGGGACCTCCCAACGGGCAGTGAAGCGGCTGGGAGAAGGGAAAGTGCCTCTGAAAAGTAAGAGCAGGCACCTTCCCATCACCCGGCAGGCAGCAAGAGCCAGCACCAGGGGTCCGGCAGTCGTCCCGGAAGGAGGGGCCAAGGAGGCGGCCCCGCGACCCTCGAAAATGGCCCTGACCCCCTGGTCGCGACCCCAGGTTGAGAACCACTGATCTAGATAGATAGATGATAGATAGATAGATGATAGATAGATAGATGATAGATAGATAGATATCTATCTATCTATCTATCTATCTATCATCTATCTATCTATCATCTATCTATCATCTATCTATCATCTATCTATCATCTATCTATCTATCTATCATCTATCTATCTATCTATCTATCTATCATCTATCTATCTATCTATCATCTATCTATCTATCTATCATCTATCTATCTATCTATCTATCATCTATCTATCTATCATCTATCTATCTATCTATCTATCTATCTATCATCTATCTATCTATCTATCTATCTATCTATCTATCTATCTATCTATCTATCTATCTATCATCTATCTATCTATCTATCATCTATCTATCATCTATCTATAATCTATCTATCTATCTATCATCTATCTATCTATCTATCATCTATCTATCTATCTATCATCTATCTATCTATCTATCTATCTATCATCTATCTATCATCTATCTATCTATCATCTATCTATCTATCTATCTATCTATCTATCTATCATCTATCTATCTATCTATCATCTATCTATCATCTATCTATCTATCATCTATCTATAATCTATCTATCTATCTATCATCTATCTATCTATCTATCATCTATCTATCATCTATCATCTATCTATAATCTATCTATCTATCATCTATCTATCTATCTATCATCTATCTATCTCTATCTATCTATCATCTATCTATCTATCATCTATTTATCTCTATCTATCTATCATCTATCTATCTATCTATCATCTATCTATCTATCATCTATCATCTATCTATCTATCTATCCTCTATCTATATGGCTCTCACTGAAATACATTTCATAATATTTTGCTTTTCTGGCTCTCTGAGTCAAAAAGGTTCCTGACCCCTGACCTAGAGGCATCAAAAGAATTGCACTCTGCATGTGATCAGAAGCACTGCAAGAATGCATTCAGCATGTGCTCAAATGTGGTGCAAAAATGGCATTTTCTATATGATTAGAAGCAGTACAAGAAATATGCTCCACAAACTCTTGGATGATATCTTTCCTCTCCTCTTTTATGATGGCTGCTAACATCCCATGCATGCACCCTCCTCACAGAGTTGTATAAAGTCGTGTTAAAGGCCACCCAAAGCGATTCAGAGGTTGAGTGTTCAGGAAAACACAGCTAGGATTGTGTTGTAAAACTCAACAGCTGAGACAATGGGTCGGCACTAAAGCCCAACAATGCAAGACTCACAACGGAGCAATAAAAATGCATAGCTGCACAACAATGGAGTCCGTGCTTTGCATCCTAACAGCGCTGGGCACCGTCTGGGCAAAGCGTAAGACCCATAAGGATGTTATATGGGGCACATGGGCTTTGGGGTCCTTAGGCACATCTCTCTCTTGGCATTACTTCATGAATGAAGATTCTTAGGAAGGACTCATCCCATGCTTTTTACAAGCGCGTTGATGACTAAAAAGGCCAATCTGAGATAGGCAAGTTCAGTTGCAGAAAGCACAGCAGAAAGTACACCTGCCGTTTTGTCCTTCGCCTATCGCTACAGGGCTTTTTCGGAAGTTGGATGTGTCCTTCGAGCCTGTGCGATGGATTTTTCTGGTGGAGCGCAGCGTGCACAGAACTGGCCTCACCCTTTAAACCAAAGGTTCGTCTGCCGGGGCCTAGCAAACTTGGACGGTGGCAGCAAGGTCCTCAGGTCGTAGGTTTGATCAGAGTTTCCTTCTCTTAGATGGTTGACCTTACAGGGTTAAATGGGCAACATCTGCCCGGGTTTGAGATTAGAGTTTTCCTTCTCTTAGGATGGTTGCCAAAAGCTAGAGAGCCCATCCTGCCCGTTGACGCTCTCTGTCAGACCCTTCGGTTGTGACCTGCCTGGCATGGGAGGCCCTACCAGTGGCTATTATGCCACCGCCAGCATGGCTCACAACTTCATTAGGGTACGCAAGCCTCTCCTTCACTGCAAGGGGGCACCAATGGAGAGGAGGCACATCTACACTGGAGAATTAATGCAGTTAGACTCCACTTTAGCCACCCTGGGAGTTGCAGTTTGGCGAAGCACCAGAAAAGGTAGAGAAGGCTCAAGACTATGTGAAATTATTCTTAGGATCCCATTGCATTGAGAGACAGTGGTTAGAGTGGTGTCAAACCACATTCATTCCACAGTGTAGCAATGACAAAGCAGACCTCACGGCCTCTGAGGATGCCTGCCATAGATGCAGGAGAAACATCAGGAGAGAATGCTTCTGGAACATGGCCACACAACCCGAAAAACCTACAACAACCCAGCTTCTTCTCTTCCTATATACCTAAGTGCATTCGCGTTGGGGTTGCCTATTTCCTAGCAGCGAAGCAATGCTGTTTTCTACCCTTGTGGTTGTGCGTTCTATTATTTGAGCTATTTTGAAACCAGCTTGGGGTGAAATGCAACCCTTTCCTCCTTCTGAATGCAAAGGAGGAAACGAAAGCAAGATGTGGGTCTACGAAACATATCCAAAGAGGCCTATGGCATCGCTGGCGTATATCTAACCACTGGCCCGAAATTCGGCACCCCGCCCACAGCATCTTTCTCCATGCAAGCTGTCTTCCGTTGCC
Organism: Anolis apletophallus; assembly: GCA_030556195.1. Lineage (NCBI taxonomy): Eukaryota > Metazoa > Chordata > Lepidosauria > Squamata > Anolidae > Anolis > Anolis apletophallus. Next base: position 148,403,715 of record JARBWK010000007.1, on the reverse strand, counting down.
ATGGCGCATGGACCACTTTTGGAGCGGAGTGCGGATGCTGAAGCAAGAAAGGCACCGTGATATTGGCACAGCATCGTCCCTTAAGGGCTTGGTTTTGTCACGGTCGCAGGACCCTGTCGACCCGGTTTAGGATAATGTGCAATCGAGTTATGATTACTGTATTATGATTTAAACCCTCCTCTGGATCAGGCGTGCGCCGGCCGCCAACGTGCTTCCAAATTAGTGCCAGTCCTTTTGCATTCGTCACCCACACACAGGCACAGGCACCTTCCCAAGAGTCCCTGAGCTCAGCAAGATTGCCTCCGGGTTTTTCTGACCCCGCACAAAATTGGAAACGCTTTAAAAATGTACCCAGAGATGGCTGACGTGGCCTCCAATGTGCCCAAGTCCTGACTTCTCCATCATATCTATGGAAGTTAAATAAACCAAAGGCACCGAGGGAGAGAAGTTTCATTTCTCAGCGGGGCAGAGATTAATCTCTACGAACGATGCGTCTTGCAGAACCTTAAAGACTCCATACGTTATATTATTATTACATTTTGTAGGTTGCAGACCAGTTCATCGAACGCGCTGCAATCCATAAACGCTTGTGCCCAATAAGAACTCTACTTGCCTTTAATAATATATTATTATCTATTATTATTAATAGTAATAATATATTATCATAGGTCATAGATAAGAGTGTATTATCATTATATGATCATATATTATTATTATTAATAACATATCATAAGTCATATATAATAATATATAATAACATATAATTATTTAATGATAATATATTATTATGTGCTATTATTATAGGTCATAGGTAATAGTATATTAATAATAATACATCATCATAGGTTAAAGATAATCTATATAATCTATTATTATGTATGTTATATTATTATTATTAAATGACAATATATTATTATGTATTATTATTAATAATAATATATTATATATGTCATAGATGATAATAATGTATTATGATTATTATTTAATATTTTATTATGTATTATCGTTATATGATAATACATAATTATCTATTATTAATAACATATCATAAGTCATAGATAATAATATATAATTATTATGTAATGATAATATATTATTATGTGTTATTAATATAGGTCATAGGTAATAGTAAATAATAATACTATAATAATAATCTAGACAATATATCATTATTATGTATGTTATATTATTATTATTAAATGACAATATATTATTATGTATTATTAATAATGTGGTGGTGACCCCCAACCAGAACATTATTTTCATTGCTATTTCATAACTGTAATTTTGCTACTGTTCTGAATTGTTATGTAAATATCTGATATGTAGGATGTATTTTCGTTCACTGGACCAAATTTGGCACAAATAACCAATATGCCCAAATTAGAATACTGCTGAGGTTGGGGATTGATTTTTGTCATTTGGGAGTTGTAGTTGATGGGATTTATAGTTCACCTACAATCACAGAGCATTCTGAACTCCAGCAACGATGGACTTGAAACAAATTTGTCACACAGAACTCCCTTGACCAACAGAAAATACTGGAAGGGTTTGGTGGGCATTGACCTTGAGTTTGGGAGTTGTAGTTCAGCTACTTCCAGAGAGCACTGTGGACTCCAACAATGATGGATCTGGACCAAACTTGGCATGGATACTCAATATGCCCAAATGTGAATACTGGTGGAGTTTGTGGAAAAAACAGAACTTGAAATTTGGGGGTTGTAGTTGCTGGGATTTATAGTTCACCTACAATCAAAGAGCATTCCGAACCCCACAAATGATAGAACTGGGCCAAACTTCCCACACAGTGCACCTATGAACAACAGAAAATACTGTGTCTTCTGATGGTCTTTGGCGACCCCTCTGACACCCCTTCGTGACCCCCCCCCCCCGGGTCCCGATCCCCAGGTTGAGAAACACTGTTCTAGCAAATGAGGTTCACCAATGCCGTCTTCTGAGGGTAAGAGAGTGTGACATGCCCAAGATTTCCACGACAGCGATTTGAACTATGGTCTCTCTTACCCTAACATAATGCTGATTCTCATAAACGCTACTGTCTTCCTCTTAGGCTGAGATAACATGGTTTGAACTGTGATTTCCCCCAAATCCCCATCCACCAATCAAAGAACTTTGGCTTCCTTGTTATGTGCCTTCAACTCATTGCAAACCTGTCCTTGGCTTTATCCACAGCTGCCTAATGAGTTTCTTTGGCTAAGGAAGGATTCAAACTCCAGTCTTCCAAATCCTTAGTTCAAGCATTGGTTCTAACATAAGGAAGGCATGCTTTCAACCCTTGGGACAACTGATCCAAGGCAGACAACGTGTAAATGAGTATATGCCCAATGTGCCCACATATCCCAGCATATCGATGTGCAGTGTGCCCAGGGGCGGCTCAAGCGCCCCTTGAATTTTGGCTGCCACCTGGGTGGGCACCCCTAGGGTCGCGGCACCCTACACAAATGCGTAATTTGCGTACTGCTTGAGCCGCCCCTGAGTGTGCCCAAAGGTTTTCTCTGGATAAGGAAGGATTTGAACTCAGGTCTTCCAAATCCTTAGTTTAATCATTGCTTATAACATAAGGAAGGCATGCTTTCAACCCTTGCGCAACTGAATCAAGGGAGACAACATGTAAATGAATATATATCCCGTGCAACCACATATCATGGCACATCTATGTGGAATGCGCCCAATGGGTTTCTCTGGCTAAGGAAGGATTTGAACTCTGGTCTCTCAGGCTCCTTTTACGTTTCCATATAATCCAGATGATCAGTGCAGATAATCTTTTGAGATTATGTGAGTCTCCATTGCCATATAATCCAGTTCAAAGCAGATAATCTGGATTTTATATGGCCTCTGACGCCATTCCAACCACTGGCCCTAACATACAAAGGCATGCATTCATCCTGGTCTTGGTTGACAATATCGTGCAACTGAATCAAGAGAGATAACATTCAAGACACAATGAATAGGTGACACAAAGCATTCCCAGCACATTATGCGCACTCAATCTAATGTTTTGTTTCCTCACTCAGGAAGGATTCAAGCTCAGATCTCCCTGAGGCCCAGGGCCCTTCTACACTGCCGTATAGAAAAGAATATTAAGGCAGATAGATAATCCACATTATCTGCTTTGAACTGGATTATCTGAGTCTACACTGCCAGATAATCCAGTTCAAAACAGAGAATCTAGATTGTTGAAGGCTTTCATGGCCGGAGTCACTGGCTTGTGGTGAGTTTTCTGGGCTCACCTCGCAACAAAGGATTCCCCCAAACAGTAAGAAGCCAGACCTTGAAACTGCTAGGCCATTAAATGCTAATCAAGGTGGCCAATTGCAAGATTCACGCCTACTCAAGCAGACAAGAGTTCTTTCTCCCACCCTGGACATTATTCCACAGATATATAAACCCCACTTGCTAGTTTCCAACAGACCACACAACCTCTGCCATAGATGCAGGTGAAACGTCAGGAGAGAATGCTTCTGGAACATGGCCAGACAGCCCAGAAAACTCACAACAACACAAAGAATTTGGATTTTTATAAAGCTGTGTAGAAGGGTCCATAGTCCAACACCACTGGCTCTACATAAGAAGGCACGCATTGAGTCATGACACTGATCGACAACATCATGCAACTGAATCAAGACAGCCAACCTGTAAATGGAATATACGACCTTAACACGTTCATGCATCCAGAACACATTATGTACAATGTGCACCCAGAACTTTTGGACACCGAGAGGACTTCAGCCTGTTGCAGAGGTTGCAACGAAGCCACACATCCCTTGCAATCGAGGAAAATAAACTTGCATTTCGTGCCCGTCGACAGAAAGCAGCAACAGGTGTGCAAGGAAGGGAGCCCAACCCACGGCACAGAGGAAGAAGGGCGAGGAGCCGCACTTGTGGGATACCTACTTGCCAATGCGCACCAGACCCACGGCAGTGACCCTTCTCTGGTTCAGCGCCCAGCTCTTTTGTTGCAAGGCGAGAGGAAGCCCGGCACTCCCTGCCAGCTCTGGCGATGGCTTCCACAGCCGTTGCCGTTGCAGAATAAGTAGCTATGGCAACCCGAATGAACCCAGGGATGGAGCTGCAGGCCATTCATAAGACCTATCATCCCACTCCAAAGCTGGTCTGCAAATGCATCCGGGAGGGAAGTATCCGGCAAACGTATCCTGCCCTGGGCCTTTCGGGGCTAGTTGTTGTGTTGATGAACGGTTGCGTGACGGAATAGGTAGAAGGCATGCCCGGTACCAAATTAGGAAAGGATAGCTAATAGACCTGGTTGATCCAAAAAACAAATGGTTCAAAACTCGTTCCAGATGTAGGGGGCGCTGGCGCTTCGAATCTGATTGACTTCTGAAATTTTCTGGGAAAAAAAATCGGAATTCCCTGAATTAATTCTGAAATTTTGGAATGGCTTAGTTAATGGCAGACATGCATGTTTAACCCAGTTTGGATGCCAATGACTTCCCTCTGCGTCAGAACTGGGTTAAACACCCAGTTTGGATCCCGATGACTTCCCTCTGCATCAGAACTGGGTTAAACATCCAGTTTGGACGCCAATGACTTCCCTCTGTGTCAGACCTGGGGCGACAGCTGTGGATGCAGATGCCTTCCCTCCGCGTCAAAACTGGATTAAACAACCAGTTTGGACACCGATGGCTTCCCTCTGCATCAGAACTGGGTTAAACACCCAGTCTGGATGCTGATGTCTTCCCCTGTGTCAGAACTGGGTTAAACACCCAGTTTAGATGCCGATGGCTTCCCTCTGCATCAGAACTGGGTTAAACACCCAGTCTGGATGCCGATGCCTTCCCTCCAGGTCGGAACTGCGTTAAACACCCAGTCTGGATGCCGATGCCTTCCCTCCACATCAGAACTGCGTTAAACACCCAGTTTGGACGCCGATGACTTCCCTGTGCATCAGAACTGTGTTAAACACCCAGTTTGGACGCCAATGACTTCCCTCTGCATCAGAACTGGGTTAAACACCCAGTTTGGATGCTGATGCCTTCCCCTGGTGTCAGAACTGGGTTAAACACCCAGTTTGGACACCGATGACTTCCCTCCGCGTCTGAACTGGAATAAACACCCAATTTGGATGCCGATGACTTCTCTCCGGGTCAGAACTGGGGCGACAGCCGTGGACGAAGATGCCTTCCCTCTGCGTCAGAACTGTACATGGAAGGGAAGGCCAGGGAAGGGAAATCCGCCGATTCCTTTCCAAAAATGGTGGCGACGGTTTCAAAATGGCAAATTCACTTCCGGGTTGCTTACATCGCTTCAAAACCGCTTCAAAAGTGAATTTAATCTGAATTCATTCCGATTTTATGAGCATTCCAACGAACCTAACCAGGCCTAATAGCTAATACTCCAACGGGTCCAAAATGACCCCAATGCATGCCAAAAACTAACTAGGCGGAAATGGACTGTAATACACTTAGGTATTGAAACTGAAATGCACAATAGGAGAGAGGATGCCTGGCATGAAAACGGTCCATGGGAAAGGAGTCTAGGAGTCTCCGTAGAGAATAAACTGAGCATGAGTCAATGGTGTGATGCGGCCGCTCAAAAGATCTTGGAGTCCTCATGGACAACAAGTTAAACATGAGCCAACAATGTGATGCGGTGGCAAAAATGGCCAATGGGATTTTGGTCTGCATCAAGAGGAGTCTAGCATCTAGGTCCAGGGAAGCCATGCTCCCCATGCTCTACTCTGCTTTGGTTAGACAACACTTGGAATCACATTGTGTCCAATTCTGGGCACCACAATTGAAGAGAGATATTGACAAGCTGGAATGTATCCAGAGAAAGAGGGCCACTCAAATGATCAAGGGTCTGGAGAACAAGCCCTATGAGGAGCGGCTTAAAGAGCTGGGCATGTTTAGCCTGTAGGAGAGAAGGCTGAGAGGAGACATGAGGAGGGCCATGGATAAATATGTGAGAAGAAGTCATAGGGAGGATGGAGCAGGCTTCCTTTCTGCTGCCCTGGAGACCAGGATGCGATGGAACAATGGCTTCAAACTACAAGAAAGGAGATTCCACCTGAACATGAGAAAGAATTTCCTGACTGTGAGAGCTTTCAGCAGTGGAACTCTCTGCCCCGGAGTGTGGTGGAGGCTCCTTCTTTGGAAGCTTTTAAACAGAGACTGGATGGCCATCTGTCGGGGGTGCTTTGAATGCGATTTTCCTGCTTCTTGGCAGAATGGGTTGGACTGGATGGTCCATGAGCTCTCTTCCAACTCTATGATTTGATTATTTTAGACAGCCAGCATGCCAACAACTTAGATCAATAAATAGTTTTCTAAGATCTACAGAGAGACTCGCTGGAACACCTCAGCAAGCGAGAGTCCAAAGGTGGCAGGCTAAAACCCAGAACCTCAATCCATGCCTGATACCAAATGAGAGACTCCCCTCTGGAAACACAAAAAACTGGGTGACTTGGAAGGTGCTGACAGGGCCGGTTCGTCCATTAGGCAGACTATGCAGGCGCGTAGGGCGATGTCACCCGGGAGGGGCATCGCCACCTGGGAGGGGCGTCACCGTGCCGGTTCCGCCCCGCCACCCGCACCGCGCTGCCCCACCCACCATTGCGCGGCCAGGCCTCCGCGCCGGCCCGTGAACTATGTTAGGCCGGCTGTGCGTCCGCAGGGCTCCCGCATGCGCCGCAGCTTCGCCAGGTGCTGTTAGCGCCTGTGCTTCCGCATGGGCTTCTACAGCACCTGGGAGCGCAGCATCGCCAGCTCTGCGCGCACACTGACTCCAGAGCGCACCTCCCTGGAGTCAGTGCGCGTGCGCAGAGCTTTTCACGCATGCGCACTGGGCTCCCCTTGGGAGCAAGGGGGGTGCAATTTTTTTTCCCGCGTACCCCCCGGGAACAGGTAGGTCCGCCCCTGACTGCCCCTGAACAGACTGCGCTCTGGCACCATGAAATGCGGAGCCAACCTTAAGTAATGGGGCTGCAAAGTGGAGTCCACCCCATGCGAGTGCGGAGAAGAGCAAACCACAGACCACTTACTACAACGTAGCCTGAGCCCTGCCACATGCACAATGGAGGACCTTCTTATAGCAACACCAGAGGCACTCCAAGTGGCCGAATGACATTTAATAGAATACCAAGTTTGCAAACTTTGTGTTTTGTTTGTCTCTCAGTTTGTTTGTTTTTTAATGCAACACAACTGTTTGGTTCGCTCCTGACACGATAAATAAAATAACCTGCAGGAAGAGATCAGGCGTACAAACTACAGGAAAATATATTCCACCTCAACATTAGGAAACAACACCCTGATACTAAGAGCTGCCTCGCAGTGGGATTTGCTGCCACAGAGTCTGGTGGAATCTCTGTCTTTGGAGGGTTTTTATTACCTGGGTGGCCTTCTGTCGAGAGGGCTTTGCTTGTGTTTTCCTTCCTGGCAGAAAGGGGATGCGCTGGATAGCCTTTAGGGGTCCCTTAGAATCATAGAACCCTAGAGTTGGAAGAGACCTGGTGGGCCCTCATCCAGTCCAACCCCATTCTGCCAAGAAGCAGGACGGTCGTATTCAAAGCACCCCCAACAGATGGCCATCCAGCCTCTGTTTAAAAGCCTCAATAGAAGGAACCTCCACCACACTTCGGGGCAGAGCGAGCCAGCCGGCGAAGAGGCTGATTGGGTTTGGTTTTCGTTCCTCCCCTCCCTTTTTTTCCTTCCTTCCCCCTTTCCTTTCTTTCTTCTCTTTTTCCTTCCTTCCTTCTCTTTTTTCCTTCCTTTTTTTCCTTCTTTCTTCCTTTCTCCATCCCTCCCTCCCTCCCTTCTCTTTCCTTCCTTCTCTTTTCCTTCCTTCCCCCTTTCCTTTCTTTCTTCTCTTTTTTCCTTCCTTCTCTTTTTTTCCTTCCTTCCTTCTCTTTTTTCCTTCCTTTCTTCCTTTCTCCATCCCTCCCCTCCCTCCCTTCTCTTTTCCTTCCTTCTCTTTTCCTTCCTTCCCCCTTTCCTTTCTTTCTTCTCTTTTTCCTTCCTTCTCTTTTTCCTTCCTTCCTTCTCTTTTTTCCTTCCTTTCTTCCTTTCTCCATCCCTCCCTCCCTTCTTCTCTTTTCCTTCCTTCTCTTTTCCTTCCTTCCCCCTTTCCTTTCTTTCTTCTCTTTTTCCTTCCTTCTCTTTTCCTTCCTTCCCCCTTTCCTTTCTTTCTTCTCTTTTTCCTTCCTTCCTTCTCTTTTTTCCTTCCTTTCTTCCTTTCTCCATCCCTCCCATCCCTCCCTTCTCTTTTCCTTCCTTCCCCCTTTCCTTTCTTTCTTCTCTTTTTCCTTCCTTCTCTTTTTCCTTCCTTCCTTTTCTTTTTTACTTCCTTTCTTCTTTCCTTCCTTTCTCCATCCATTCTCTCCCCTGCCTTCTTTCCTTCCCTTCTCCATCCCTTCTCTCTCCTCCCTCCCTCCCTTCTCAGAGCCTCCCTCCCACCCCCTCCTGGGACTCCATCACCCACAATCCCTGACCTTGCCTGGAGCCTGGGATTCCCCACTGCAGAGAATGCAGGGAATGCCTCCCTTGGACTGCAGGAGGCCCTGGCACCAGAGTTGGGGATGCTGGGAGTTGGAGTCCCAGAGAATGGATTCTCCCAAGGCCTGAAGGCAAAGTCCCTCTTCCTCATGGCATCCGAAACATGTGTGTGTGTGTGTAAAGGAACAGGGATCACCTGCCTGCGCTGGCTTGAAGGTGTTCAGCTCACTTTGAATGGCAGCTGTTGGCTGAGGATATTGTGACCCTGTTGGGAATGGAATCCAAAAGACCCAATGCCCAAAATCATTGTGTTCAGTTTTCTATTGTGCTATTTTGCTTTGTTTACTTTATTTTGTTACTGTATATACTTTATTGTGATGTAATTTTTGTTGTTGTATTTTGCACTTTATTTTGCTGTATTGTAGATGGTGGCGGGATATAAAGATTATTGTTATTATTATTATTATTATTGAGAGTTCCACTGGTGAACAGCTCTCACAGTCAGGAAGTTCTTCCTAAGGTTCAGAATATGATTCTATGAATTGGGTTGGATCACAGCTCAGAGATGAAGTAAAATCCAAACTGGGAGAATGAAATCGTGCTGGGTTTTAGTCCGAACTTTAGGGGACTATATACTCTAATCTCAAAACAGGTTCAGTGGCTTTGATAGCTTCTGAGCTCTGGTCCAACCCAATTAATAGAATCATAGAGTCAGAAGGGAACCCGAAAGGCCATCCACTCCACCCCCTTTTCTGCCAGTTCAGTGGCTTTGATAACTTCCTTTAAAGTTGAGGCTAAAATCTCAAAGCAGAGTCATGGCTATATTGACAAAAACAAAGAGAGACTGAACGCTTCCTTCCTGAATTATTAATTATTAGTTTGTGTTATCTCCTGAAATATTAACCGTCCAAGCCGCACATCCCGTCTTTTCCATGGAATGAAAACCCTTGTTTTTTCTACATGCAAAGCAAAGGATGTTTGCAAGATCCTTTTCATTAAAATGCAATTAACATTAGTATCTGGGGTGGCTGGTTACAAGTTATTATCATCATAGGTCATAAATATAATAATATATTAGTATTATTTAATCATATATTATTATCTATTAATAATAATACATAATCATAGGTCAAAGATAATATTATTATTTAATGATAATATCTAATGATCCATTATTCTTAATGATATATCATCATGGGTCAAAGATAATATTTTATTAAATGATAATACATTATTATCTATTATTAATAATATATCATCATAGGCCAAAGATTTTGGAAATCCAATAAATATGATTAACCAAAAAAAAATCATAGGTCAAAGACAACAATAATATATTATTAAACAATAATATATTATTATCTATTATTAATAATAATATATTAAATCGGTTATAGATATAATAATACTAATAAAGTATTATTATTATTTATGACTTATATCTATGGTAAAAATAATATATCATCATAGGTCATATATAATAATAATATATTATTAAATGATAATGTGTTATTTATTATTAATAATAATATATTATATATAGTATTAGTATTATTTATTATCTATATTTATGATAATAATATATAATCATAGGTCAAAGATAATAATAATATATTATTAAATGATAATATATTATTATTTACTATTAAAATAATAAATTGTATAGGTTATAGATGAGAATATCTATGATCTATGATAATATATAATTATTAGTAATAGATAGATAGTAATATATTCTTAAATAATAATATATTATCTATGACCTAAATAATATATTATTATTTAATAATATATTACTACCTAACTATTAATAATAATGTATTATCATAGATAATAGATAATAGTACATTATACAATATATTATTATCTATTATTATTAATAATATGTCTTAGACAATAGTACATTATTATATTATAATATTATATTATTATTAATAATATGTCATTGGCCATAGATAATAAAATATAATACATTATTATTATTAAATTGATAATATATTATTATCTATTATTAATAATACTATATTATATAGGTCGTAGATTTAAATAATAATATGTCATTATTTAATATTATATCGTTATCGATTATTAATAATAATGTATTATCTAAGATCATAAATAGTATATTATCAAATAGCAATAGCAATATATTATTATTGATTAATAATAATATATTATCTATTGTTGATTAATAATAAAATATCTAATAATAATAATAATAATATTAGAGGGTTGGGGTTTTTTTTGCCACTTCCTGCCTGTGAAATGCAGCCCCCTTGGTGGCCTCCCATCCAAGCCCTGCCCTGGAGTGACCCTGCTTAGCTTCCAGGGTTCCATTCCAGGCCATCCTGTAATGAGATCCACTCTGCATTGAACTGGACACACTGGCTCCCGAAGGAGCTTTCCAAGGTGCTGAATCCAGCTCTTGGGAGTTGGCCCATGCCTGCCCGCCCGCCTGCCCTGGGAGTTCTTGGTACCAATTCTGGGCGCAACTGAGCCACCCGCTTTCCAGTGGCAGGGAGTTCCAAGGGCTGAGCACCCGCTTGGGGGCAAACAGCGGCCGAGCCAGGGGCTTCCCTTCCTTGCTTCCCACCCCCAGCCCTCCCCGCCGCTCACCTGGACCCTCTGCCGCCGCCTCCCTCGCCTGGGGATGCCGGGGACGCTCTCCATGGCTCCGGAGAGGAAGGAAGAGAAGCTGGAGGAGGAGGAGGAGGAAGAGGAAGGGGGGCCGCTGGGGGAAGAGAGACCCCCCCCCCAGGCTCGCCTTTTGAACCCGATTGGAGAGCCGCCGCGCCGCGTCACCCGCCTCCCGGGCCAACCACGCCGCGCCGGAGTGACGTCAGCGGGGGGGTTGCAACTGTGCCCCCTCCCTCTTGGACGCCCCCCCGGAGCAAGAAGGAGCCCCCTCCCAGGAAGAGGAGGAGGAGGAGGAGGAGGAGGAGGAGGAGGAAGCACCGGGTAGGCAGCACCACCTCCTTTCCTACCACCTTCCTTCTTCCTTCCTTCCTTCTTCCTTCTCGTCATCTTCCTTCCTTCCTTCTTCCTTCCTTCCTTCCTTCCTCTTCCTTCCTTCCTCCATTCCCTCTTTCCACCTTTCCTCCCTCCTTCCTTCCTTCTCTCTTTCCTTCCTTCCTTCTCTCTTTCCTTCCTTCCTTCCTTCCTTCCATGCTTCTCTTCCACCCTCCCTCCCTCTCCTTTTCTCTTTCCTTTATCCTTCCTTCTCTCCTTCTATCTTTCCCCCCTCATCTACCTACCTACCTACCTTTCCATCTATCTATCTATCTACGGTATCTATCTATCTATCCATCCTTTTCTCCTTCCTTCCCTCCTTCCATCCATGTATATAGCCTCTCCTCTCTTCTCTCCCTCATTTATCTATATCTATCCATCCATTTTTCTCCTTCCTTCCTTCTTTCCTCCCTTCCTTCCATTTTTTCTTTCCTTCCCTCTTTCCTTTATCCTTCCTACATTCCATGCTTCTCTTCCATCCTCCCTCCCTTCCTTTTACTCTTTCCTTCCCTCCCTTATTCCTTTATCCTTCCTTCCTTCTTCTCCTTCCTTCCTTCTGTCTTTCCTTTATCCTTCCTTCCATTTTCTCTTTCCTTCTTTCTCTCTTTCCTTTATCCTTCGTTTCTTCATCCATACTTCTCTTCCACCCTCCTTCCCTTCCTTTTTCTCTTTCCTTCCTTCCCTCTTTCCTTTATCCTCCCTTCGTTCCTTCCATACTTCTCTTCCACCCTCCCTCCCTCCCTTTTTCTCTTTCATTCCTTCAGTCTTTCCTTTATCCTCCCTTCTTTCTCTCTTTCCTTTATCCTTCCTTCCTTCTTCTCTTTCCTTCTTTCTCTCTTTCCTTTATCCTTCCTTCCTTCTTCTCTTTCCTTCTTTCTCTCTTTCCTTTATCCTTCCTTCCTTCTTCTCTTTCCTTCTTTCTTTCTTTCCTTTATCCTTCCTTTCTTACTTGCATACTTCTCTTCCACCTTACCTCCCTTCCTTTTCCTCTTTCCTTCCTTCTCTCTTTCCTTTATCCTCCCTTCGTTTCTTCCATGCTGCTCTTCCTCCCTCCTTCCCTCCCTCCCTTCGTTCCTTTCATTTTCTCTTTTCTTCTTTCTCTCTTTCCTTTATCCTTCCTTCCTTCTTCTATTTCCTTCTCTCTTTCCTTTATCTTTCCTTTCCTTCCATCCTTTCCCCCTCTCATCTATCTATCTATCTATCATCATTTTTTCTCCTTCCTTCCTCTCCCTAAATGTCTCCTTGCCATTCATCTATAAACTCTTTTCCTTTCTCTCTATCCTTCCACCCATCTATAACTTCTTTCCTTCCTTCCTTTATCTCTTTATCTACCTGTCTGTCCATTTATAATCTCTTTTTCTCTTTCCTTCTTTCCTCTCTTATCTTTCTTTTCTTCAGTCCATCCATAATTTGTCTTTCCCCTGCTCCCCTTCATTATTTTTCTCTCTCCTTTCCCTCCCTCCCTCCCTCCCTCTTATCTTTATCTACCTATCCATCCAATTATAACATCTTTTCTCCTTTCTTCCTTCGTTCCTCTTTCCTCTTTCTACCCTTCTTTATCTTTCTTTCCTTCCTAGTTCCACCCACCTGTAGTCTCTCTCTCTCCCTCCTTCTTTCCATCCATAACCTCTCTGTCTCCTTTCATTCATTGTTTCATGCCATCCACCCATCATTCTTTATTTCTCTTTGTGTTTGTCATTCCTCCCATCTGTTTGTTTTCTTCCTGGATGCCCAGATGGATCAATAGCCAACCGCAGGGAGAATTAATCAGCCGAAAGTGGCTGAAGGTGGAAACAGAAGGCAACAACTTCCAATGGCTTCTAGGATGCATCTACACTGTACAATGAACGCAGTTTGACACCAGTTTCATTGCCATGGTTCCATGCTACAGGATCCTAGAAATTACTGTTTTACAAGGTCTTTTGCCTTCTCTGCTAACTGCAACTCCCAGGATCCCAGAGTGGTCACCCATGGCAGCTAAAGTGGTATGAAACTCTATTAATGCCACAGTGTACATGCACCCTGGGTGTGAATGTTCAGCTTCTGCCTTGTCAGTGTGGTTACTCTGCTTGAGTAATCCATATTTCTTATCTACCTTTGCAAACTGCACTAATAACAGCCGGTAGGCTGTTAGGAATTGTGGGAGTTGGAGTCCAAAACACCTGGAGGGCTGAAGTGTGTCCATGTCTGATCTAAAGCTTCCATATACTGGATCTCCAAAATACCTTTTCCATTTAGATTGCTCTCTTTCTCCCACTGGTTCAAACCATTTCTGGGCCTTTTTATCTCTAGCATTGGCTTCTAACCCTCAAACGTTCACCTTGCAGGTAAACTTGCCAGATACAAAGGAAGTTTAATGAATAATATAAGTATTATAAATCACGGTGAAAGTCAAGCGCATTGATCCATTTGCCCACCTGAAACCCCATTTCTGCTTGGGTTCCTTGGCTCCATCTATCTGTTGCCTTCTGCAATATCTCAAGGCCTGGGGATGTGTCTACACTGTGGATTTAATTAACACTGTAGAATTAATGCAGTTGGCAAGCGTAAATAAGTGTGCATTACTCAAGCAGAGTAAACAAGCCGACAAGGCAGAAGCTGAACATTCACACCCAGGGTCCATCTACACTGTAAAATAGATGCACGGTAGATACTGTAAGCGTGGATTACTCAAGAAGAGTAAACAAGTCGACATGGCAGAAGCTGAACTTTCACACCCAGAGTGCATCTATGCTATATTATTAGTGCAGTTTGCAAAGGTAGATAAGAAATATGGATTACTCAAGCAGAGTAACCACACTGACAAGGCAGAAGCTGAACATTCACACCCAGGGTGCATCTACACTGTAGAATTAATGCAGTTTGCAAAGGTAGATAAGAAGTATGGATTACTCAAGCAGAGTAACCACACTGACAAGGCAGAAGCTGAACATTCACACCCAGAGTGCATCTCTACTGTATTATTAGTGCAGTTTGCAAAGATAGATAAGAAGTATGGATTACTCAAGCAGAGTAACCACACTGACAAGGCAGAGGCTGAACATTCACACCAAGAGTGCATCTATACTGTAGAATGAATGCAGTTTGCAAAGGTAGATAAGAAGTATGGATTACTCAGAGTAACCACACTGACAAGGCAGAAGCTGAGCACTCACACCCAGGGTGCATCTACACTGTAGAATTAATGCAGTTTGCAAAGGTAGATAAGAAGTGTGGATTACTCAAGCAGAGTAAACAAGTTGACAAGGCAGAAGCTGAACATTTACACCCAGGGTGCATGTACACTGTGGCATTAATAGAGTTTCATACCACTTTAGCTGCCATGGGTGACCACTCTGGGATCCTGGGAGTTGCAGTTAGCAGAGATAAAAAGGCCCAGAAATGGTTTGAACCAGTGGGAGAAAGAGAGCAATCTAAATGGAAAAGGTATTTTGGAGATCCAATATATGGAAGCTTTAGATCAGACATGGACAAACTTCAGCCCTCCAGGTGTTTTGGACTTCAACTCCCACAATTCCTAACAGCCTACCGGCTGTTAGGAATTGTGGGAGTTGGAGTCCAAAACACCTGGAGAGCTGAAGTTTGCTCATGCCTGCTTTAGATTGATGGGTTGTCCATTGGAGGGCGAAACAGTTGCCGCTCAACATGGATAAATAAATGTAAATATTACGCAACCGCATAAGCCTCCGTTGACCTCATTCCAAAGGAAAATGCTGCCGCGGCCCTGAAAGTGTTCTTGTGGAATTGAGGCACATTTTTTTAAAAAAAGTGTAACCAATTTGTCCAAAGTTAGATGTGCAAAAGGTGCAAAAGGGACAGTTTTCTACCCTGGGAGCCATTGGAGGCGACATGGATGAACCCAAAGGATACAAGACGCTAACGGAAAAGCCGAAGTCACCGTAAGCCTATCTCTAGGGCAGTGGTTCTCAACCTTCCTAATGCCGTGACCCCTTAATACAGTTCCTCATGTTTTGTTTCTACTTCACAATTGTAATTCTGCTACTGTTATGAATCGTAATGTAAATATCTGATATGCAGGATGTATTTTCATTCACTGGACCAAGTTGGGTACACCCAAATTTGAATACTGGAGGGGTGGGGTGGGTGGGGGGGAATGATTTTCTAATTTTGTAATTACAAAATTTTGTAATTTTGGAGTTGTAGTTGCTGGGATTTATAGTTCACCTACAATCAAAGAGCATTCTGAACTCCACCAATGATGGAATTGAACCAGACTTGGCACACAGAACTCCCGCAACCAATGGAAAATACTGGAAGGGTTTGGTGGGCGTTGACCTTGAGTTTTGGAGTTGTAGTTCACCTACTGTACATCCAGAGAACACTGTGGACTCAAACAATGATGGATCTGGACCAAACTTGGCAGGAATAATCAATCTGCCCAAATGTAAACACTGGTGGAGTTTGGGGAAAATAGACCTTGACATTTGAGAGTTGTAGTTGCTGGGATTTACAGTTTACCTACAATCAAAGAGTATTCTGAACCCTACAAATGATAGAACTGGGCCAAACTTCCCACACAGAACCCCTCCCCCCATGACCAACAGAAAATACTGTGTTTTCTGATGGTCTTTGGTGACCCCTTTGGCACCCCCTCGTGACCCGTCTAGGGGTCCCGACCCCCAGGTTGAGAAACGCTGCTCTAGGGTTTTTCTCATGATGCAGTTATAGCTCTATGGGTGCATCTACATGTGGAGTTAATGCATTTTTAAATGCCATGGGATCCTGGGAGTTGCAGTTTTGCAAGGTTTTTAGCTACAACGTCAACTTCCGGGATTCCATTGCATTGAGCCATGGCAGTTCAAGTAAGGCCAAACTGCATTAACTCCGCAGTATGTTTATTTGTCATGTCAGAAGCAAATTGAGAATAGTGTTATAATGTATATTAAAAAAACACAAAGTTAAAAACTTGGCATTATGCTAAATTTCCTTGGACTAGAAGCTGGCCACTTGGAGTGCCTCTGGTGTCACTGTGAGAAGGTCCCCCATTGTGCATGTGGCAGGTCTCAGGGCCGCATTGTAGTCAACGGTCTGTAGTTTGCTCTTCTCCACACTCACATGTCGTGGACTCCGCTTTGTGGCCCAATTTCCTAAGGTGAGCTCTGTATCTCAAGTTGCCCAGCCTTCTGTGTGCCCAGAGAGGAGTCTCTCATCTGTTCTCAGCCACTGATTGAGGTTCTGGGTTTTAGCCTGCCACTTTTGGACTCTTGCTTGCTGGGGTGTTCCTGCAAGTTTCACTGTAGATCTTAGGAAGCCATTTCTTGATTTAAGGCATTGGCACACAGGTTCATATCCAAGCAGAGAATGGGTCAGAGATGCCACTGCCTTGATCTTTTCAAGCAGATATCAGGTGGTGTAATACCAGCGGAACAGTCTAATTTCTCCAGCAGTGTAGGGAGTAAACATCCTTTGGAGGTACGTTCCAGACTTGGCTTAGATGGTGTTTTGGGTCCCTTCCAGACATGGTTTAGATGGCCTTTGGGGGTCCCTTCCAGACTTGGACTAGATGGCCTTTGTGGACCCTTCAAGTCTTGGACTAGATGGTGTTTGGGTCCCTTCAAAACTTGGACTAGATACTTTTGGGGTCCCTTCCAGACTTGGACTAGGAGGCCTTTGGGGTCTCTTCTAGACTTGGACTAGATGGTGTTTGGGGTCCCTTCAAGATTTGGACTAGATGGTCTTTGGGGGTCCCTTCCAGACTTAGACTAGATGGTGTTTGGGGGTCCCTTCAAGACTTGGACTAGATGGTGTTTGGGGGTCCCTTCAAGACTTGGACTAGATGGCCTTTGGGGGTCCCTTCAAGACTTGGACTAGATGGTGTTTGGGGGTCCCTTCAAGACTTGGACTAGATGGTGTTTGGGGGTCCCTTCAAGATTTGTACTAGATGGCCTTTGGGGGTCTCTTCAAGACTTGGACTAGATGATGTTTGGAGTTCCTTCCAGACATGGACTAGGAGGCCTTTGGGGTCTCTTCTAGACTTGGACTAAATAGTGTTTGGCATCCCTTCTAGACTTGGACTAGATGGTGTTTGGGGTCCCTTCCAGACTTGGACTAAATGGTGTTTGGGGGTCCCTTCCAGACTTGGACTGGATGGTGTTTGGGGGCCCTTCAAGACTTGGACTAGATGACTTTTGGGGGTCCCTTCCAGACTTGGACTAGGAGGCCTTTGGGGTCTCTTCTAGACTTGGACTAGATGGCATTTGGGGGTCCCTTCCAGACTTGGACTAGATGGTATTTGGGGTCCCTCCCAGACTTGGACTAGATGGTGTTTGGGGTCCCTTCCAGACTTGGACCAGATGGTGTTTGGGGGGGGTCCCTTCAAGACTTGGACTAGATGACTTTTGGGGGTCCCTTCTAGGCTTGGACTAGATGGTGTTTGGGGTCCCTTCAAGACTTGGACTAGATGACTTTTGGGGGTCCCTTCCAGACTTGGACTAGGAGGCCTTTGGGGTCTCTTCTAGACTTGGACTAGATGGTGTTTGGGGTCCCTTCAAGACTTGGACTAGATGGCCTTTGGGGGTCCCTTTCAGACTTGGACTAGATGGTGTTTGGGGTCCCTTCCAGCCTTGGACTAGATGGTGTTTGGAGGTCCCTTCAATACTTGCACTAGATGGCCTTTGGGGGTCCCTTCAAGATTTCTACTAGATGTTGTTTGGGGTCCCTTCAAGACCTGGACTAGATGGCCTTTGGAGGTCCCTTCAAGTCATAGACTAGATGGCGTTTGAGATCCCTTTCAGACATGGACTAGATGGCCTTTGGGAGTCCCTTCCAGACTTGGACTTGGAGACCTTTGGGTGTCCCTTCAAGACATGGACTAGAAGGCCTTTGGGGGGGTCCCTTTCAATGCTGAGCTTCTCTCTCAATAGCCTATGATCATCCTGCCCTGATCATACAACCCTTCTGAAACCCACATTCCTTTCAACTTCCCACACTTGGAAAGTGGAAATGATTGCGACCCGCCTTGTGAGCCCCTTGTGCAGGTGAATCCCAGGGAAGACTGCAAAAAACCCAACAACCAAACCCCACTTTGTGGATGGAAAGTGTGCCCTGAGTGCGCGTGGGTGGCAGTGCACAAGCAGCACTTAGCTTAATGGGAGCCGGATCCCAGGGAGGGCGGCCAAGGAGGAGGCAATGCAAGAGAGCTCAGTCTTGTTCAATAGCCGAAGTGTTCTATTTCTGACAGCCTCCTAGCGCTCCTTCTTGTCTCCTACCTGCTCAGGAAGCCCGCCTGTCATGTATCATTTATTATCTTGCCAAATGAAAAACGCCGGCATTTTGCTTCCTCAAATTCAGAGATTTCAAAGGGATTGGTGCTTCCAACAATTGTATCCACATTGTTGTTGTTGTTTTTGTTGTTGTTGTTGTGTGGATGCGATTGTGCGAAGCTTCGGTTGTGTCTCAGTGCATGATGTTGCTATTGTTTTGATTCTCATCCCATGGGAGACAGATTTGAAAGCAATCCTGTTAATGACTTAAGAGTCATTGAATTCTATTGTTTGGAAGGGACTCCCAAAGATAATCCAATCCAGCCCTTTCCTGCCACACAGGAAGACACAATACAAGCTCTCCCGACAGATGACCATCCAGCCTCTACTTAGAAACGTCCAAAGAAGGAGATGATACACCGAATCCTAGATTTAGTAGCGACACCTAAAGACCACCCAGTCTCACACTTTGCAATCAGGAAGACACAATCCAAACCTTCCCAAAAGAGGACCATCTAGCTTCTCCAAAGATGGAGACTCCACCAATAATGAATGTTTCCAACTTGAACGTTCATAGCATTAGAACTTAGAGTCATAGGATCCTACAGCTTGGAAGGGACCCCAAAGATCATCTAAACCAGCCCTATTCTGCCTCATAGCCCTCCCAACAGATGGCCATCAAGCCTCTCCGGATTCTGAATTTTAGACTTGGAAGGGGCACTTAAGTGCTTTCCAGGCCCATGCTTTGCAATGCAGAAGGCACAACCAAAGCCTTCCTGACAGATGGCCATCCAACTTTTCCAAAGATGGAGCCTCCACCATCAACAAATGTTTCCATCTCGAACGTTCATAGCATTAGAACTTAGAGTCATAGGATCCTACAGCTTGGAACGGACCCCCAAAGATCATCCAAACAAGTCCTCATCTGCCTCATAGGAAGTCACAATCAGAGCCCTCCCAACAGATGACCATCAAGCCTCTCCGGATTCTGAATTTTAGACTTGGAAGAGGGACTTAAAGACTTTCCAGGTCCACGCTTTGCAATGCAGGAAGGCAGAAGAAGAAGGAGAAGGAGGAGAAGTAGGAGAAGTAGAAATAGAAGAAGGAGAAGAAGAAGTAGAAGAAGGAGTAGAAGAAAAAGTAGAAGTAGAAGAAGTAGAAATAGAAGAAGGAGAAGTAGAAGAAGGAGTAGAAGAAGAAGAAATAGAAGAAGTAGAAATAGAAGCAGTAGAAGGAGAAGTAGGAGTAGAAGTAGTAGTAGTAGTAGAAGAAGTAGAAGAAGTAGAAGTGAAGTAGAAGAAGAAGTAGTAGAAGTAGTAGTAGAAGTAGAAGAAGTAGTAGTAGAAGAAGAGTAGTAGTAGAAGTAGTAGTAGAAGTAGTAGTAGTAGAAGTAGTAGTAGTTTATTTTTCTACCACGCCTCCATCTTCCCGAAGGGACTCGGGGCGGGTTACATGGGGCCAAACCCAAAGCAATTAATACAATTAATAACAAACAATAACGACATAAAACAGCATAAACAGCATAACAAGAATGACAGCATCAAAAACAATAGCAGACGGGAAGAGGACCACTATCCAAATTGGTTAAAGAATAAGATGGTTCAATAAGGTGAAGAGAAACATACAATAGCATAGGAAATAACATGGAAACAGAGCAATTTAACAGGATCGATGCAACTTAAAGATATATATATATATATATATATATATATATTAATGTAATATAGGAATTCAGAATCAGATCATGATTCAGGTCATGATATATGTCATTTGTCATAGGAGTCATCAGTCAAAAGCACAATGAAACACCCATGTCTTTAATTCCTTACGGAATGTGGATAGGGAGAGTGCCAGCCTTATCTCCCTGGGGAGGGAGTTCCAGAGACGAGGGGCCACCACCGAGAATGCCTTCTCCCTTGTCCACACCAACTGCACCTGAGACGGGGGCAGGAGCGAGAGAAGAGCATCACCGGAAGATCTTCGGGTCCATGTGGGCTCTTAGGGGAGGATGCGCTCACGTAGATAGGCCGGTTCTGAACCATTTAGAGCAGTGGTTCTCAACCTGGGGGTCGGGACCCCCAGAGGGGTCGCGAGAGGGTTTCAGAGGGGTCGCCAAAGGCCATCAGAAAACATATTTCTGATGGTCTTAGGAAGCCCTTTGGCAGAGAAGGTTGAAGATCTCTCCGCTTGTCCTCTTTCTTTTTGGAAACAGACTGCGAATTCTCCCACCTAAAGCTCTCCTTTGCTGTGATTGGCAGGCCTTCCAGCCAAGGGGAGGGCTGTTTCTGAGACTCCAAGCAGGGAGGGGAGAACAGGAGTGCTTGGCGCATGGCAGCATGATACGCATGTGTGAGTGAGGGAGAGTCCGAGAGGTGGGATGGAGGCTCACACCAGCTAGTCCCTTCAAGGCATGAGGGTTCTGTATAGGACGTTTGACCCAATTCTATCATTGGTGGGGTGCAAAGGGCTCTTTGATTGTAGGTGAACTATAAATTCCAGCAACTACAACTCCCAAATGTCAAGATCTATTTTCCCCAAACTCCACCAGTGTTTACATTTGGGTATATTGAGGATTCGTGTCAAGTGTGGCCCAGATCCATCCTTGTTGAGTCTATAGTGCTCTCTGGATGTAGGTGAACTACAACTCTCAAACTCAAGGTCAATGCCCACCAAACCATTCCAGTATTTGCTGTTGGACATGGGAATTTTGAGTGCCAAGTTTGTTTCAATTCCATTGTTGGTGAGTTCAGAATGCTCTTTGATTGTAGGTGAACTATAAATCCCAGCAACTACAACTTCCAAATGACAAAATCAACCCCCCCCCCACACACACATCCACACACACAAAAATACAGTTATGAAGTAGCAATGAAAATAATGTTATGGTTAGGGGTCACCACAACATAAGGAACTGTATTAAGGGGTCACAGCATTAGGAAGGTTGAGAAACACTGATTTAGAGCTTTATAGGTAATAACCTGCACCTTGAATTGGGACCGGAAACTTATCGGCAGCCAGTGGAGCTGTTTAAACAGGAGGGTTGACCGCTCCCTGTAACTTGCTCCAGTTTACAATCTGGCCACTGACCTTTGCATCAGCTGTAGTTTCCGACCCGTCTTCAAGGGCAGCCCTATGTATAATGCATTACAGTAGCCCAATCTTGAGGTAACTAAGGCGTGGACCTTCCTGATAGATGTCCGTCCAGCTTCTCTAAAGATGGGGACTCCACCAACAATGAATGTTTCCATCTTGAATGCTCATAGCATTGAGTTGGAAGAGACACCAAATGGCCATCCAGTCGTACCCTGCTCTGCAAAACAGAAGGGTATCATCCAATCACTCCCAACAGATGGCCAATTAGCCTTGGCTTGAAAACCTCTTGAGAAAGAGATTCCACCACACTATAGAATTCAATACCTCTAAAGCAGTTGTGGAAGGCTCAATGCTATGGGATAATAATTAGAGTTTGGCAAGGTCTTTGGCCTCCTCTGCATTAATTTTGCAGTGTAGATCAGGCATGGGCAAACTTGGGCCCTCCCTCCCTCCCTCCCTCCCTCTGGGTGTTCTGGACTTCAACTCCCACCATTCTTAACAGCCTCAGGCCCTTTCCTTTCCCCCCTCAGCCGCTTAAGTGGCTCATTCCTGGTGCAGATGCACCTTTTGCCTTGCTTTCTATGCTCAGAGTCATGGCCTTGTTTCTAACTGTTTCAATGGAGGAAGGTGCTGCAAACCCAGCCAAAGAGGCAAACAAGGGCACGGAAGAGCTTGAAACAAGAGCCGGACAAAGACTCCGAGTCCCTTTTAAAGGGGTCCATGAGGACAAGAGGGTCAAAGGCAGGCCGCTTCTAAAAAAAGGACCCTGTGCATCGCTTCTAAGAAAAGACCAGCCGATCGATTGTTCTCGGTGACATGGGAGAGGACTGGCTTGAGTGGCAGAAAGGAGTTTTGTGCGAAATCACTGAGCTGATATATATATATATATATATATATATATATATATATATAGAGAGTTTCTCCTTGAGAGAGAGAGAGAGGTATGGATAAGGGTAAAGGTAAAGTCTAGTCATGTCCAACTCTCGGAGTTGGTGCTCATCTCCATTTCTAAGCCGAAGAGTCGGCATTGTCCATAGACGCCTCCAAGGTCATGTGGGCGGCAAGACTGCATGGAGCACCATTACCTTTCTGCCGATGCGGTACCTATTGATCTACTCACATTTGCATGTTTTTCAACTGCTAGGTTTGCAGAAGCTGGGGCTAACAGCAGGAGCTCACCCCACTCCCCGGAGTCGAACCACTGACTTTTCAGTCAGCAAATTCAGCAGCTCAGTGGTTTAACTCGCTGTGCCATTAGATGTGTGTGTGTGTGTGTGTGTGTGTGTGTGTATTCCCTTCCAAAAAAGATGAAGGACTTTGGTTCAACCTCATTGTTGTTGCTGTCTAGCTATTCATATAATCCTATGAAGTGATCTCACAGGCCATCCAGTCCAATTCCATTCTGCCATTTGGCAGGAAAAGCACCATCTAAACTTTTCCAACAGATATCCGCAGGGGCGGCTCAGGCGGTATGCAAATGATGCATTTGCGTAGGGCGCCGCATCACCAGGGGTGTCAGCAATGGCACTCTTGGGCACCCCCGCAGCCATCCCACTCTCTTTCCCCTCTGCAGGGGCGGCTGAACCAAATGGCAGGAGAAGGCGAGGGAAGCGGCGGGCAAAGCAGCTTTGGGGCTGCTTCTCCTGCCGCTTCCTTGGGCCTAGCTTGGCCTTCTCCTGCCACCGGGACGGGGCCTTGCCTCGCCCCGATAACAGGAAAAGGCGAGGGAGGCAGTGGGCAAAGTGGCTTTGGGGCTGCTTCACCTGCTGCTTCCCTGGGCCCAGCCTGGCCTTCTCCTGCCATCGGGAACGGGTCTCACCTGGCTCCGATGGCAGGAGAAGGCAGGAGAGGTGGCAGGCGAATCAACCGCTTTGCCTGCCACTTCCCTGCACTAGCCTATGTGGATTTTATATAAATCCTATGTGGATTTATGTACAGTACATGCTTCCTTCAAGCTGATTGGTTTGGTGTGTGTGGGGGGCCCCCACAAAAATATTGTTTGCTTACACTTGAAAATTACCTAGGGCTGGACCTAGATATCCGTCAAGCTTCTGCTTAAAATATCCAGAGAAAGAGACCAAACTAGATGCCTAGGAGAAATAATTCCTCATGAAACATCTCTGGCCAGCAGCAAGTTGTTCCTATTGTGTTGCTGTGAGTTTTTCTGGCTGCATGGCCATGTCCCAGTAGCATTCTCTCTCAAATGCTAATTCAAGTTTGCTAATTGCAATAGTCACATTGCTTTAAACAGACAAAGGTTCTTTCTCCCACCCTGGACATTCCTCTTGGCTTTTCTTCATGAACGAAGATTCAGGAAGGACTCATCCCACGCTTTCGACAAGCGCATTGATGATTCGGAGGTTGGATGTGTCCTTCGAGCCTGTGCAATGGATTTTTCTGGCGGAGCGCAGCGTGCACAGAACTGGCCTCACCCTTTAAACCAAAGGTTCATCTGCCAGGGCCTAGCAAGCTGGGACGGTGGCAGCCAGGTCCTCAGGTCGTAGGTTTGGTTCGAGTTTCCTTCTCTTAGATGGTGGGCCTTACAGGGTTAGACGAGCACCATCTGCCCGGGTTTGAAATCAGAGTTTTCCTTCTCTTAGGATGGTTGCCAAAAGACTAGAAAGCCTATCCTGCCCATGGACGTTCTTTGTCGGACCCTTCGGTTTTGACCTGTCTGGCATGGGAGGCTCTGCCAGTGGCTGTTATGCCACCGCAAGCATAGCTCACAATTTCATTAGGGTACGTAAGCCTCTCCCTCACAACAAGGGGGCGCTAATGGAGAGGACCCTGGACATTATTCCACAGATAGATAGATAGATAGATAGATAGATAGATAGATAGATAGATAGATAGATAGTCCACTTGCCTCACTGCCAACAGAACCTCTGAAGATGCCTGCCACAGATCCAGGCAAAATGTCAGAAGACAATGCTGCTGGAACATGGCCAAACAGCCTGAAACACTCACAGCAACCCAGTGATGAAAGCCTTTGACAACACAGTTCTTCCTAATCTTTAAGACTCCTATGGATGCAAGCATTGGCCTTTTTAGCCTGCTGCATTGCACTCTTGGGTCATATTCAGCTTGGGGTCCTAGGACTTACAGTTCAACAACGTCCATAGCCTCTTCTGCATGGGAGTCTTGGTGTCTCCCTCTCTAAACTATACCTCCCAGAGCTCCATAGCATTGAGCAGAGGTGTCAAACTGCAGTCATTCAACAGTGCATTCCTTATCTCCTTTTGTTTTGCTCCTGGGACTCAAGGCAGCTTACAAACATGCGCTGAAACAGAACTTGCCAAAGGGAACAACAATCCAGATTTAGTCCAACTGCAATATTAAATTTTAGTCCAATTGATATCGGAGGTGACCCCCCCCCTCCCCAGGAATCTGTAAAAGATAGTTCAAAACCAAGGAATTCATAGTTTTACCAAGAACACCAGGCTGGAATGATCCCATAATCTCCTATTTCTCCAATGCCCCTGTAACCCACACTTATGAACTTTCTCAAACTTTTAAGGGAGTTTTGCCTACTTTTGAAGGACTTTCAGGAACTTTTTGGGAATTTTTTTTCCTTTCAAACCCCCATGGACTCTTCTCATGATTTATGAATTTCAATGGACTCTGGTGGGTGGGGATGGGCTGATATGAGGTGATATGGGTCCTATTTCCCTTCTATATGAATGTATTCCCTATATGTTTCCCCCCCTACCTGTGCCCCTATATAAAAACGTGAAATGCCACCTTTTTGTAACCCAAGCATACCAAGGCTCAGGAATTTCCTGGATTAGTAAATCCCTAAACAAAGAAAGGACTTAACAAAGAACACTTGCATGGACAATAACAATGGACATTCCTGCAAACCTCAGAGTTGGCCCATTTGAAGGATTTCTCCCTTGGGCACACATCTTCAGACATCGGAGCAGGCCCATCTGGAGGACGGGCCTGATGGTGATGTTGTCATTCCTCACATGGGGGACATCCTGCCTTCGGGAGGTTTTGGATTTCCTACCTGACTCACTCATTGTTTTCATCCCCTTGGCCTGAAACCAAAGACAAGACAAGATACCATCAATAGATCCATATCCAGGATTAAAAGGACTACTGGGGTCTGGCATCCGCACCAGACCAAAATGTTTATTTTCTTCACTTGGGACAATACAAAAAGCTAGCTTGAGGACTCTTGGAGTAATCGCCAGCACTTGGACAAACATTAAGTCACTTAATCCACTCATCATTTCCTCCTGGTTCATTGTTTCCTGTTTGGACCGCCTCCTTCACTCTCATTAGAACATAAGAACATAAGAAGAGCCATGCTGAATCGGGCCTCAGCCCATCTAGTCCAGCATTCTGTGTCACACAGTGGCCCACTAGTTGTACACGGGGCTCTCTAGCAGAAAGGAGGGCAAAACCCTCACCTGCTCCCGACCCCCCACAACCAGTGCCCGGGGAAATCCTGCCTGCCTCCATCAACACAGAGGTGGCACTTGGATGTCCATTTCAGTAGCTACTGATTCCCTTGGTATCCATGAATCTGTCTCATCCTGCCTTGAAGCTGTCCAGGCTGACAGCTGTCACAACCTCCTCTGGAAGTGAGTTCCATAACCCAATGACCCTCTGGGTGAAGAAATATTTCCCTTTATTAGTCCTAACTTTCCTACCTTGGAGCTTCAGGGAGTGCCTCCTAGTCCTAGTGTTGTGTGACAGAGAAAATAATTTTTCTTTATTCACCTTTTCTATCCCGTGCATGATTTTATACACTTCGATCAAGTCACCTCTTAGACGCCGTCTTTCAAGGCTGAAAAGACCAAGGCGTTGCAACCTGGTTTCATAAGGGAGCTGCTCCATCCCTTGGATCATTCTTGTTGCCCTTTTCTGTACCTGTTCCAGTTCCGTTATATCCTTCTTGAGGTGCGGTGACCAGAATTGTACACAGTACTCCAGATGTGGCCTCACCATAGATTTGTAGAGAGGTAATACAACATTTGCTGACCTATTTTCGATTCCCTTTCTGATCATGCCAAGCATAGAATTTGCTTTTTCACTGCTGCTGCGCACTGGGTTGACATCTTCATTGAGCTGTCCACCAAAACCCCAAGATCCCTTTCCTGGTTTGTCTCGAAAGCTTTGACCCCATCAGTTGATAAGTGTATTTGGGGTTCTTTGCCCGATGTGCATGACTTTACACTTGTTTAGGTTAAAATGCATTTGCCACTTTGTTGCCCATTCACTCAATTTCGAGAGATCTTTCTGGAGCTCTTTACAATCATTGGATGAGAGCCTGAAGTGGCGCTGGCTTCCTGATTGGCTAAGGCGCCAATCAGGAAGCCAGCGCTTCCCTGCCAGCTGATGACTCCAACCAATTAGCGTGAAGCGAGCAGAGGTGTGGTATTTGAACTTTGACAGCCCTGTTTTTCTATAAGAATGCAATGTTTTGCATTGTACGGTATGTCAGCTTTTGGGCAAACAATTGCGGCTTGACATCCGCTCCAGCTGGAACGAAATAAACAACCCGGTGGCGTTTCTTCAACTTGGTGAGATTTTTATTTGGGGAAATGGGATTGGCTGCTTCCGATCTCGCGAGGGCTATATCAGACCCTCTTTGGTGGGTCTGACTGGTCTCTGCCTTCATGACATGACCCACAAATTCTTTTTTGATATCACAGTGTTTAATATCGGAATCCATTTCCTTTTAATAATAATGAGAAAACACTGCAGGGTTTGCGGAGGCTGACCTGGGGAATTCGGTCTTTGCTCTTGATCCGTCGGCACCTCCTAATCTGCTTATGATTGTATTATTTTGGAGAGTTCATATCCTGCCTTTTCAATAAATCCCTTCCATGAATTTCAAAGCGCCCGACATGGGCTGGATATTGACCCAATGCAGCAAAAGGTCCAGAAATCAAGTTATTGAAGGACTTGGGCGTGTTTGGCGTGGAGAAAAGAAGCCTTTGGAGACTGTAATTTAGCTGCTTTCAATTACCTGAAGGCTGTCGAGGAGGAGACAAAGGAAACTTGTTTTCCACTGCTTCACCGTGAAGGATGTAGCTGTGCATTTCAACAAAAGGAAAAGAGATTCGAATAGTGGAATATGCAGAGAAGGAGAGTCTCCTTCTCTGGAGGTTTCTCAGCAGAGGCGGGCTGGCCATCTGTCGGGAGGGTTTAGATCAGTGTTTCCCAACCTTTTTTGAGCCACGGCACACTTTTAACATTAAAAAAATCCGGGGGCACACCACCAACCAAAATGACACAAAATGACACTCTAACACAGTAAAGAACGGCTGGGGTGGTGACCTGCTGGGTGCGAAGCCGGGAGGGGGCGGAGCCAGGCTGAGCCATGCCCTGACCCCTACCCCGGCTTCACCTCTCCAGCAGCTGCTCCAGCCTTGAGGGGCAGTGCCAAGCCAGCCGTGCCAGAGCCAGCACAATGCTGGCTTGGCACTGTCCCTCAAGGCTGGAGCAGCTGCTGGGTGTGCTGAAGCCGGGGGAGGGGGCAGAGCCAGACCGCGCCATGCTCCGCCCCTCCCCCAGCTTCAGCTCTCCTACAGAGGAGGAGCATGAGCGGTGGATGGGCTTCAATGGGCAGGGCTCCTCCTCCACGCGGCTTCAGCGAGCAAGGGGCGAGAGTCATGGTGGGAGTCATGGCGGATTGGAGGCTGGCTGGGGAAACGGCCGAAGGAGGCCGTTTCCCTTCTTCTTTTTTGCCACTGCCTGGCCCTTCCTCCTCCCCAAGCAGCAGGAGTTTGGCAGGAGGGGGGAGGAAGAGGGGCAGAGAGCTTTTCTCGCGGCACAGCAGGAGGTCCGTCACGGCACACTAGTGTGCCATGGCACACTGGTTGAGAAAGACTGGTTTAGATCAGTGCTTCTCACCATTCCTAAAGCCACAACCCCTTAATGATGTTCCTCATGTTGTGGTGACCCCCAACCATAACATTATCTTCGTTGCGACTTCATAACTGTAATTTTGCTACTGTTATGAATCATAATGTAAATATCTTATATGCAGGGATGTGTTTTCATTCACTGGACCAAATTTGGCACAAATACCCGTTATGCCCAAATTTGAATACTTGGTGGAGTTGATTTTGCCATTTAGGAGTTGTAGTTGCTGGGATTTATAGTTCACCTACAATCAAAGAGCATTCTGAACCCCACCAACAATGGAATTGAACCAAACTTGGCACGCACAGAAATCCCATGGCCAACAGAAAATACTGGAAGGGTTTGGTGGACATTGACCTTGAGTTTTGGAGTTGTAGTTCACCTACATCCAGAGAGCACTGTGGACTCAAACAACGATGGATCTGGACCAAGCTTGGCACGGATACTCAATATGCCCAAATGTGAACACTGGTGGAGTTTCAGGAAAATAGACTTTGACATTTGGGAATTGTAGTTGCTGGGATTTGCAGTTCACCTAGCATCAGAGAACATTCGAACCCCACCAAGGATAGAATTGGGCCAAATTTCCAACAAAGAAATCCCATGCCTTAAAGGGACTCTCTAGTGTGAACCTCCCTCCAGCCCTGCACGCTCTCCCTCGCCTAAGTATGCACACCATGCTTCCATGCACCGAGCATGCCTACTTTCGCTTCCCCACTTGGAGTCTCAGAAACAGCCCACCTCTTGGCTGAGAGACTGACCAATCACAGCAGAGGAGAGTTTTTGGTGGGAGGATTCTCCATCTGTTTCCAAAAAGGAAGAGAAGGACAGGCGGAGAGATCTTCAGCTTTCTCTGCCAAAGGGGTTCCTAAGACCATCAGAAATAGATATTTCCTAATGATCTTTGGTGACCCCTTTGAACCCCCCCCAACCTCTCAGGGGTCGTGACCCCCAGGTTGAGAAATACTGGTCTAGATGGTGCCTTTCTGCTTGGCAGAAAGAAGAGGTTGGACTGGATGGTCTTTGGAGGTTTCTCCCAACTCCAATAAACTATGATTCTAAGGAATTATTATTATTATTATTATTATTTGAAATATAACGAACATAAAAGAACACTATATTGGCTTTTGTATTGGATCACATAGAATCATAGAATCATAGACTTGGAAGAGACCTGGTGGGCCTTCCAGTCCAACCCCATTCTGCCAAGAAGCAGGAAAATTGCATTCAAAGCACCCCCAACAGATGGCCATCCAGCCTCTGTTTAAAAGCCTCCAAAGAAAGAGCCTCCACCATACTTCAGGGTAGAGAGTTCCACTGCTGAACAGCTCTCCTTCCGGTCAGGAACAGGCCTGGATTAACATCTTTTTGCACCCTAGGCCACACTTTGGAATTACTCCCCCTTTAGAGAGAGCACGAGAGACAGAGAGCAAGAGAGAGAGCGCGCAAGAGCGAGCGAGAGAGAGCAAGCACGAGAAAGAGTGAGCGGGAGAGAGAGAGCATGATGTATGAGAGAGAGCACGAGAGAGAGAGCACGAGAGAGAGAGCATGAGAGAGTGCGTATGAGAGAGAGAGCACGAGAGAGAGAG